>JAACNH010000087.1:25259-118657 GCA_019447015.1 Hymenochirus boettgeri
GGCCACGACCCCCAACCGCAACACATTTACACGTACCATGTGTGCACCGAGCCACAACCCCCAACCACAACACATACACACGTACCATGTATGCACCGAGCCACGACCCCCAACCGCAACACATACACACGTACCATGTGTGCACCGAGCCACAACCCCCAACCGCAACACATACACACGTACCATGTGTGCACCGAGCCACAACCCCCAACCGCAAGGTAGGTTTGTATAAGGACTATAATCTTACAGTTCCTCCCAAGAAATCCACTACAGGGGTAGCGTTATAAGGCTAGAATCTTACAGTCCTCCCATAGAAATCCACTACGGGGGTAGGTCTGATAAGGCTATAATTTACAGTTCCTCCCATAGAAATCCACTACAGTGGGAGATATGAAGGCCATTTAATCTTACAGTTCCTCCCATAGAAATCCACTACAGGGGTAGGTTATAGGCTATAATCTACAGTTCCTCCAATAAGAAATCCACTTACGGGGAGTAGGTAAGGCTATAATCTTACAGTTCCTCCCATAGAAAAATCCTACTTACATGGGTTAGGTTTAGGGCTATATCTTACAGTTCCTACCATAGAAAATTCCACTACAGGGGTAGGTTGTTAAGGCTCTATAATCTTACAGTCCTCCCATGAGAATCACTAAAGGGGTGTTATAAGGCTATAATCTACGTTCCCCCATGAAATCCATACGGGGTTAGGTTATATATTATATGGAATGAAGAGAATGAAACCGAAGATTATGCCCCCAAGGGATGGCACCTAGGAATTCTGCGTTCAGTTGGATTGGTTTTGGACATGCTTTTTGTTCGCGTTCAGTCTGTTTACGGGTTAACACACATGCGATTTCTGTGCCGATTTTCTGTGTTTTGCCGTTTTTTTTCATTCAACATCCTTGTGATGGGCGGCAAGCGCAAAGGTTTAATTTGCTTTTATTTGTTGCACGTTATGAAGTGCGATGTCGAAAACACCACCGGACCCCAAAAGTCGCGCACGCATGGGAAAAAAAAGCGGACCGCACGGATTCCAGAACGCAAATTATAGAGTTGGGAATTTAGTTCTCGTGATTACCATGTAGTGTTTTAGCAAACGGAACACAATGCACATAGTGGCATCTAAGGCTGTGAGAGTTCCATTATGGCAAAGCTCTCACTAGCACACTGGATGTTGGATCTTTTACCAGAAAAGGGTAGGTGCAATGCCTCATAACCCCTTGCTCCAAGGGGCCAGGCAATCCAAAACAGAGAAAAAAGCAGAGGAGCACACTACAGGTAACAGTAAACTTTGAAAACCAACGTTTTGGGACGTCCAGACTAGACCCCTCCTCAGATAACAGTGTAGCCAAACATGTTCCATAGGAGATGCCATAACCAAACCAGTAGCCAAATTGCCCAAGTTATCAGATCCAAAAGGATTGAAGAGTGGACCAATGCCACAGAGTCCATGACCCCCTCACCTGTTCATTAGAGTGGGGGTGGGAGGGACCTATTAGTCAGCAGGATGGTTGCTTGAACAGGATTTGTGATTAGAAAGAAAACATGAATCTCCCTACTTGTCCAGTAACAATGTGAAACTATTCCTCGTATCACTAGTAACACTCAGATCCAATTAAAGGGAAAGCTGTTAAAAAACCTAAAATGTCATCATTCCCACATTAAATATACAAAAACATTCTAGACCATAAACCCACCATGCACGGGATAAAGATAGGCCAGATACAGCACATGGTAATTCTGGCCCTTCACCTCTAGGAATGTCACTTCAAACTTTCTTCTACACACTTTAAAGAAACAACACCAGTTCCATTACCGTGCACAAGTGTTATTCCAGTTATTATTGGGGGGACCAATCTGTGTGAATTTGGCTCGGTTTAACAAACAGATTCCAATTACACGTTCTCACTCTCACAATACCAAAACAATTTGCCATTGAACCCAGTAACTGGTCCCCAGAGAGTGCAAATGTCAATAAATTACAATTGAAGGAATATAAAGGAGGAAGTCGAAAGTAAACCTTCTAAAGTGACCACTGGTTTCTCTCACTTTGCTCAGTTCAGCAAACAAACAGGGTTAATAAAATCACATCTGCCCCCGACTTCACAAAGTACAAATGAAACCAAGGTGTAGAAGGGCGTTAAAAAAACATATAGGAGGGAAGTGTCAGTTCTATACATCAACTCCACCCTACAAGCCCCAGCTTACCTGAGAGAGGATGGAGGGGTTGAGAGTGTAGTGTGCTTGCCGTTTGCAGACAGACACAATGTGTTGAGATGTGGGGGGACGGTGAATCGGTGTTAACCCTTTAATTCTAACAATAATGAGACATATTGTAATCTGGTGGATTAACAAGGAACTAATCCTCCTGATCACCTGCTGGCAGGGACACCATTCCCGCCCTATGGCTGGGGATACTATTGGGGGAGTTAGGGGTTTATGAGAGGAAGGAGTGGAAGGGAGTGGAAGTTTGATATGGAAGTTGGTGGCACAAGAGATACCTTTCAGAGGTGGTGGCAGGCTGGCAGCTCCCTCCCTGAGGCTCAAAACTATTTTTGAATCTGGCATATTTAACACTGGTTTTTACAAATATACCTGATTGCTTTTATTCCATTAATCAGCCAAGGTGTGATCTCCCCCCCTGGAGAATGACTGGGTGCTTTAATTTAAGGAAAAGAGCTGTATGGTAGTGGACCACACCCTGATCACAGGGAGACAGTGGTACAGGGACATGGAATCAGAAACAACAGAGAGTTTTAAAAAAATGACAAGCACTCCACACTGTTACGTGGCACATCCCCTGACAGAGTCTCAAACGATATTTCGTTATCAAGGGATATAAATTAACGGTGTAGTTACAGACCCAAAGGCAAGATACTAGGATCCAGACAACCCAAACCTGGTTACAGATAGTTAAACCAGCCATGGGTGGTGGGTACAGTGTTAATCATCAACACAACTGTCACAATTTAAGTTAACGCCTGATCTGTAAACCTGCCCCCCCATCCTGATTCGAGACCCCGCAGATAGATATAAATACACGAACCCCAGATCACCAATCCCACCGGTCATTCCCCATTATTCCCCAGATGTAATTCCCCAGGTGGGAAGTACAGTATCTCACTAGAATCATTGAAAATTGATAATACGAGTTCCATTGTTACATTGTACACATAATTCTCATGATTAAGATATAACTACTGTTAGATTACATGTGTGAACATTAATATATAAACTACTGTTAGTTTAGATATTCACATAGTCAGAACATTAATATAAAACTGGTAAGATAAATTGTTACCATTCTATTCACTAGATTACATTTTTGCCTCCATGTAACATTAATATAAACTACTGTGTAGTACATTACAGTTGTCTCCCTAAACATCTTGAAATAAATAAAAACTACTTATAGTACATTTGGTACGTTAATATAATAGTATAGATGTAAAGATAAACTTGTAGTTTTGTAACATTAATATTAAAGAATATGTATAGATACATGGTATAAATTAATATAACTACTGTATAGATACAAAAAAACTTGCAAACACGTAATATAACCTTACTGTCTAGATACATTGTAAGTTAATATAACGTACTGTATAGATAATGTGTACACAGTAATATAACTTCCTGTATAGATACATTGTAACACCCGATAATAATCAACTGTATTGTAGATCATGGAACAGTAATATAACGTACTGTTTAGATACATCGGTAACGTAATTAAACTTACGATAGATACATTGTAACAGTAATATAACTTACTGTGTAGATTACATGTATCAGTAATAATAACTTACTGTCTTATAGATACATGTGTAACCAGTAATAAACAATGTGTAGATACATATTGAACAGAATATAAGTTCTGTATTAGATACATGTGTCACAGTAATTATAACTTACTGTGTGATAATGTAACAGATAATAAACTTACTGTTATAGATAATCTGTAACAGTAATATAAACTTATATGTATAGATACATTTGTACACAGTAACTATAAATTACTTGTGTGATTACATTGTAACGTAATATAACTTACTGTGAGAAAATTGTAACAGTAATATAACTACTGACTGAATAGATAAATTGTTAACTTAATATAAACTATATTTGGAGATATCATTGTAACATTTATATAACACTGCGTACAGGTACAGTATCGAAGAAGTACATTGTGTATAACAGTAATATAAACTTACTGTATGATAAATTGTAACAGTAATATAACACGATGGACTTTGACGTATAACTAGATGACATTGCCGAACAGAAATAAAACTACGGTATAGGATACATTGAACTTTCGATTCACTAGTCAGGGAGACAGGTAAGCAAGTGTAAATCAATGTCTAACTATTTTTTTTTAGTTCTCTGTATCCTACGTCCGCCAGGGACATTCCCAGTTCCCACGTGCCCACTGAGCCCCGTGTCTCTGCCCTGGCACCCAGGGGATTACCTTCTTAGTCCTGTAGGGTGATTTGAAGAAATTGCCCATGATCAAGGGTGAGAGTGGGACGGGGGAACAGCCAGTTAGGGGTTCCTCATGGTGTCTCCTTCCAATTCTGTCAGTAAATCTGTTAAATCTGGGTTAGTGTCAAATACACTCTATGCCACGTCTGGGCCCAGGCTAGGTAAGTCTACAGGTTTGTATTTAAATCCCAGTCTTATTCACAGGATAGGTAAGTCCCAGGTTATTAAATTCCCAAAGTCTGGCCCTTGGCTATTGTGGCCCACATCCAGGATCCCTGGCTCCGATCTTCAGACTAACTTCCAACACTGAGTGGCCACTGCACCTCTCCCACCAGCCCCCATTCATGCTCAAGCCTTGGCTGGCCCCGCCCAGTTAAAGGAGCAGGCACCGATCCTGAATGGGTAGGGTGTTAAGGGAACCTGGAGTGATTCCTGATCTTTATGAGACAGGAGATATTCTGGGGACTACTTTGATCCTCTTCCTGCCTGCTCTCAGTTCTCACTTCCAATCCTGAATTCCCACTCAGTTGTACACCCCAGTCAAAGAAGCCCTCCTGCCCCTGATGCTACCATTAATGCCACCTGGGGAGGGGTGGGGTGCACATGCCTGCCTGTCCCTTCTATTCAGGGTGTCAATTGTCTTGCACCCATTGCGAGCTGTTCAGCCCCCACTGCTGGGCCACTGGACCCAACTCTGATCTAAACATGAAACAATGTAGAAATATCCCCACAATGTTCACTCTCAATATAGGAGAAGATGGAGGAAGGATCCCCAGATAGTAGCTGGGATGTAACAGCTTCTGGGAATCATGAGTACACAAAGTACGAGGGTAAAGAGAGAGTTAGTAGAGTAAGTAGTAAGAGTAAATAGTAAAGAATGTCCAGTCTCACGGCCAGGATCATTATACAAATACAGAACACAGTGACACATTCAATGATTGGTGCTGCCAACAGTCATTTATAGGGACGAACCCCCAAACAAACATCCTATGTAATGCAAAACGTGAAAGAACTGCAGCAATTGGCGGACAAGAGGGAGAAATTCTACTGAATGAAATCTATACTGGTCAGACCCCCCCCCAGCAAGAAAGCTGACTATGCCACATGGTGGGGACTAAAGGTTCATACACACGTACCCGGTGTGCACCGAGCACGGCCCCCAACCGCAACGCATACACACGTCCATGTGGGCCCGAGCCACGGCCCCCCAACCGCAACGCAAAGATCATGACAGCCACGGCAGCATCACCTACCATGTGTTCCGGCACTGGGCCCCAACGAGCCACCAACTACAACGGTCGCAGCCACTGCCAATCAAGCATACACACGTACCATGTGTGCCACCGGCCACAGGCCCAAACCAACTGCAACGCATACCAAGTACATGTGATGCACCGAGCCACGGCCCACCCCAACTGCAACCGATACACCGTACATTGTGGCATGAGCCAAGGCCCCCAACCGCCCAACGCATACAACCGTACCATGTGGTGCACCGAGCCACGGGCGAACCACTCCAACTGCAAGCATTACACCACGTACATGTGTGCACCAGAGCACGGCCCCCCACTGAACGCCATACAAACCGTACCATGTGTGCACTGAGCACGGCCCCCCAACCGGGCAACAGCATACACACGTACCAGGTGCATACAGAGCCACGCCCCCACTGCCCAACGCATACACACGACCAATGTGTGCACTGAGCCACGGCCCCATCCGGCAACGCATACACAGTACCATGTGTTGCACCGAGCCACGCGCCCCCAATGCAACGCAACACACACGTACCATGTGTGCACCGAGCCACGGCCCAACTGCAAACACATACACAGGACACATGGCTGCAACCAAGGACGACCCCAAAAAGAGATGATAAGATCATATGGGGCCCCAAGCAGTCAGTGCCATATTGGGCCCCTTTTTGCTACATATTTGTATAGATCGTTTTTTTGTTACTGCTTTTAAATCTGGGCCCCAAAGAAGTTTCACTGGGCCCTAGGCATGGTGCCTAGGTTGCTTATGGGAAATCCTGCTCGCCCCACCAGCAAGCATACACACGACCTGTGTGCACTGAGCACACACCCCCATCCGCAACGCTAGTACCACGTTACCAGTGGAATGAGCCACCAACCCCCATCCGCAAACGCATACACACGTACCATGTTGTGGCAATGAGCCACAAACCCTCCTCGAACCCATATACACGTACCATGTGTGACACTGAGGCCACAACCCCCATCCGCCCAACGCATACACCACGTAACATGTGGCACCGAGCCAAGGGCCACCTCATCGCACGCCAATACACGACCATGGTGTGCACTGAGCACACAACCCCATCCGCAGCGCATATACAACGTACATGTGTGCATGAAGCCACAACCCCCATCCGCCAACGCATCACATTGGACACCTGTGTGCCGAGCACCGGCCCCACACGACAACGAATATACACGATACATCATGTGTGCCACACGAGCCCACAAACCCCAATCTGCAAAAGCATACACCGTTACCACTTGGTGCACCGAAGCCACAACACCCCATCTGCAAACGCATTACACAATGACCATTGTGTGCACGCCCATCCGAGCCACGACATCCAAGCCGCGAACATAACAACGTAACATGTGTGCATGGAGCCACAACCCCAACCGCAACGCATTTACGCACGTAACATTGCGCCCAAGCCATGACCCCAACGTGCCAACGCATACACAGTACCATGTGGCACCAAGCCACGGACACCAAACCCGCAACGCAACACAGTACCATGTGTGACCAAGACCAAAACCCCAACCGCAAACGCATACCACAGTTACCATGTGTGAACCAAGCCATGACCCCCAACCTCAACGCATACACACGTACCATGTTGCACCCAAGCCCAAGACCCCCCAACCGCCACGCCCAACATACACCCACGGACCATGTGTGCACCGACCACGACCCCCCAATGCCACGCATAACACGTACCATGTGTGCACCCAGCCCGACCCCAACCGCAACGCAACACACGTACCAGGTGTGTACTGAGCCATGACCCCCCATCCGCAACGCATACACAGTACCAGTGTGCCACCGGACCGGGCAACGACCCCCCCAACCGCTAACCACATACACACGTACATGTGTGCACCAAGCACAAACCCAACGGCAACAACATTCCACGTACCAGTGTGCACCGAGCCTCGACCCCCCAAACCACAACGCACCCACATCGTACCAATGTGTGCCCGAGCACAAACAACCAACCCGACACATACACACGTACATGTTGTAACGGCCACGACCCCCAACCGCAACACATTTACATACCATGTGCTGCACGGAGGCCACAACCCAAACCGCAACGCATACATAGTACAATTGTGCCACCGAGCCACGGACCCACCAACTGCAAAAGCATCCACACGTACCATGTGTGACACCGAGCCCGACCCCCAACCGAACACACATTACACACGTACCTGGTGTGCACAGAGCCACGACCCCCAACCGCAAGCATACACAACATAACGTGTGTGTACTGAGCCATGACCCCTCAAACCAAAACGCATACACCCGTACCATGTGGCACGCAAGCACGGACCCCAACCGGGGACACATACCACGGTACTCATGTGTGCACGCAAGCCACAACCAAACTGCAACGGCCATACACACGTACCATGTGTGCACCGAGCAACGACCACCCCAACCGCGACACATACACCACGTACCATGTTGCACCAAGCCACAAACCCAACCTGCACACATTCACACGTACCATGTGTGCACCGAGCTCGGACACCCACCCAACGCACCCACACGTACCATGTGTGCACCGCGCGCCACAAACCCATACAGCAGACACCATACACACGTACCAGGGTACCGGGCCCCGACCCCCAACCGCAACAATTTTAACGTACCCTGTGTTGCACTGAGCCCACAACCACAAACCCCAACAGCAACGCATCCACAAGAACAATGTGTTCACCGAGCCACAACCCCCAACCGCAACACATACACAAGTACCATGTGTGCACCGAGCCACAACCCCCAACCGCAACACATACACACCTACCATGTGTGCACCGAGCCATGACCTCCAACCGCAACGCATACACACGTACCATGTGTGCACCGAGCCACAACCCCCAACCGCAAGGTAGGTTTATAAGGCTATAATCTTACCAGTTCCTCCCAAGAAATCCACTACAGGGGTGAGGTTATAAGGCTATGAATCTTACAGTCCTCCCATAGAAATCCACTACGGGGGTAGGTTATAAGGCTATATTTACAGTTCCTCCCATAAAAATCCACTACAGTGGTGAGATATAGGCTTATAATCTTACAGTTCCTCCAAGAAATCCACTACAGGGGAGGTTATAGGCTATAATCTACAGTTCCTCCACATAGAAAATCCACTTACGGGGAGTTAGGTAAGGCATAATCTTCACAGTTCCTCCCATAGCAAAATCCACATTACAGGGTAGGTTTTAGGGCTATATCTTACAGTTCCTCCATAGAAAACTTCCACTACAGGGGTCAGGTTTAAGGCTCTATAATCTTTACAGTTTCCTCCCATCGAGAATCCACTAACAGGCGGTAGTTATAAGGCTATAATCATACAGTTCCTCCCATGAAATCATACGGGGTCTAGGCTTATACTATTATATGGAATAAAGAAGAAACCCGAAAGATTAGTTGCCCCCAAGGGGACGGCACCTAGGAATTCTGCGTTCGTTTGCGTTGCGTTTTGGACATGCTTTTTTGTTCGCGTTCCAGGCTGTTTACGGTTAACACACATGGATTTTCTGTGCCGATTTTCTGTGTTTCCGTTTTTTTTCTTACAACATCCTTGTGATGGGGAAGCGCAAAAGGTTTAATTTGCTTTATTGTTGCGTTATTGAAGTGCGATGTCGAAACACCACCGGACCACCAAGTCGCGCACGCAGGGAAAAAAAAGGACCGCACGGATCCAGAACGCAAATTATATAGTGGGAATATTAGTTCTCGTGATTACACTATGTAGTTTTATGCAAACGGAACCACAATGACATAGTGGCATTCTAAGGCTGTGAGAGTTCATATGGAAGCTCTCATAGCACACGATGGTGGATCTTTTACCAGAAAAGGGTAGGTGCATCCTCATAACCCCTTGCCTCCAAGGGCCAGCGCAATCCAAAACAGAGAACAAAAGCAGAGGAGCACACTACAGGTAACAGTTAAAACTTGAAAACAACGTTTTGGGCGTACTGACTAGGACCCCTCACTCAGTGATAACAGTGTAGCCAAACATGTTCCATATGGAGATCCATAACCAAACCAGTAGCCAATTGCACCAAGTTATCAGATCCAAAAGGATTTGAAAGTGGACCAACTGCCAAGAGTCCATGACCCCCTCCCTTATCATTAGAGGTGGGGGGGGAGGGACCATTATTAGTCAGCAGGATGGTTGCATTGAACAGGATTATGTGATTAAAAGAGAAACATGAATCTCCCTACTTGTCCAGTAACAATGTGAACTATTCTCTCGTATTCACTAGTAACCTCAGGATCCAATTAAAGGCTGAAAGATGTCTAAAAAGACTAAAATGGATCATTCCCCAACCATTAATATACAAGAAACTTCTAGACCATAAACCCACCTGCACGGGATAACAGATAGGCCAGATACAGCTACTGGTTAATTCTGGCCCTCCCTCTAGGAATGTCCTTCAAACGTCTTATTTCTCACTTTTAAAGAACACAACACCAGTCCATTACCTTGACGTGTTATCCATATTATTGGGGGACCAATCTTGGTGAATTTGGATCGTTTAACAAAAGATTCCAATTACACTTCTCACCTCACAATACCAAAACAATTTGCCATTGAAACCAGTAACTGGTCCCCAGAGAGTGAAATGTATAAATTACAATATGACTAGGAATATAAAGGGAGGAAGTCGAGAGTAAACTCTCAAAGTGCCATGGTTTCTCTCACTTTGCTCAGTTCAGCAAACAAACAGGGTTAATTAAAATCACATCGCCCCCCACTCACAAAGTACAAATGAACCAAGGTGTAGAAGGGGTTAAAAAAACATATAGGAGTGAAGGTCGTTCTATACATCAACTACCACCCTACAAGCTCCCAGCTTCATGAGAGAGGATGCGAGGGGTTGAGAGTGTAGTTGCTCTGCCTTGGCGACAGACACAATGTGTTAAGATGATGGGGGACGGTTGAATCGGTGTTAACCCTTTAAATTCTAACAAAATGAGACATGTAATTGGTGATTAACAAGGAAACTAATCCTCCTGATCAACTGCTGGCAGGGACCACCATTCCCGCCCTATGGCTGGGGTACTATTGGGGAGTTAGGGGTTATGAGAGGAAGGAGTGGAGAGGAGCGAAGTTTTGACTTATGGAAGTTGTGGCACAAGAGCGATACCTTTCAGAGGAGGTGGCAAGGCTGGCAGCTCCTCCCTGAGGCTCAAAATATTTTTGAATCTGGCATATTTAAACACTGGTTTTTAAAAATATACCTGATGCTTTTATTCCATTAACAAGCCAAGGTGTTGATACTCCCCCCTGAGAATGGACTGGGTGCTTTAATTATAAAGGAAAAGAGCTGATGTAGTGGAACCACCTGATCACAGGGAGGACAGTTGTACAGGACATGGAATCCAGAAACAACAGAGAGTTTAAAAAAAACTGACAAGCAACATCCACATGTTACGTGGCCATATCCCCTGACAGAGTCTCAAACTGATATTTCAGTTATCAAGGGATATAAATTAACTGTAGTTACAGACCCAAGGCAGATATAGGATCCAGAAAACCCAAACCTGTTTACAGATAGTTAAACCAGCCTGGGGGTGGGTACAGGTTGTTAATCACTCAACACACTGTCACCAATTTAAGTAACCTTGATCTGTAAACCTGTCCCCCCCATCCCATGATTCGAGCCCCAGCAGATAGATATTAAATACACGAACCACCAGATTCACAATCCCACCAGGTCATTTCCCCATTATTCCCCAGACTGTTAAGTTCCCCATGGTGGGAAGTACAGTATCTCCCTAGAAATCATTGAAATTTGATAATCGAGTTCTTGTTACATTGTATCACTGATTAATCAATACAGTAATATAACTACGTATAGAGTACATGTGTAACATTTAAATAAAACTACTGTTAGTTAATGTACATACAATGATAATTAACATTAATATAACATATGGAAGATAATTGTTTACCATTCTATTCCACTAGATTACATCGGTCTCCATGTAACATTAATATAAACTACTGTGTAGAACATTTACAGTGTGGTTCCTGAACATCTTTGAATAAATAAACGTACGTATAGATACATTGGTACAGTTAATATAATTACTATAGATATGTAAGTTATACTAAATCTGTGGATATTTGTAACATTAATATTAAACGACAATGTATAGATACATGTATAAATTAATATAACCCTACTGTATAGATACAAAAACATTGTAACAGTAATATAACCTTACTGTTAGATACATTTGTACACGTTAATATAACGTACTGTATAATACATGATTGTACACAGTAATATAACTTCCTGTATAGATACATTGTAACATGATAATATAACTTACTGTGTAGATCATTGGAACAGTATATAACTTACTGTTATAGATACATTCGGTAACAGTCAATTAACTTACTGTATAGATACATTGTAACAGTAATATAACTTACTGTGTAGATTACATATGTACAGAATAATAACTTACTGTCTTATAGATACATTGTAACCAGTAATATAACATGTGTAGATACATTTGAACAGAATATAATTACTGTATAGATACATGTGTCACACAGAATTATAACTTACTGTTGGGCCATAATTGTAAAGATAATGAAATTACTGTTATAGATAATTGTAACAGTAATAATAAACTTATAGTATAGATACATTTGTAACAGTAATTCTATATTACTGTGTGATTACATTGTAACAGTAATATAACTTACTGTGTAGAATAATTGAACAGTAATTAACTTGATCTGAATCAGATAAATTGTAACATTAATATAAACTACTATTTAGATATCATTGTAACTTATATAAATATGTTCATTACTGTAAAGTAATCAAGATATACATTGTGTATAACAGTAATATTAAACTTACTGTATGGATAAATTGTAACAGTAATATAAAACTGTAGACATGAGATAATAGTATGACATTGCGAACAGTAGATAAAACTAGTGTATAGGATACATGTGTAACTTTCTATTCACTAGTCCAGAACAGGTGAAGCAGTGTAAATCAAGTGTCTAACGTATTTTTTTTAGTTCTATGTATCTACGTCCGCCAGGGGAAATTTCCCAGTTCCCGTGCCCACTGAGCCCCGTGTACTCTGCCCTGGCACCCAGGCGGACACTTACCTTCTTTAGTCTGTAGGGTGATTTGAAAGAAATTGCCCTGATCAAGGAGTGAGCAGGTGGACGGGAGGAACAGCCAGTTGGGGGTTCTCATGGTGTTCCTTCCAAATTCTGTCCAGAAATTGTTTAAATCTGGTTATGTCAAAACACTCTATCCCAGTCTGGGCCCAGGTTGCTAGGTAAGTTCTACAGGTTTATTTAAATCCAGTCTATTCCAGGATAGGTAAGTCCCAGGTTATTAAATTCCCAAAGTCTGGCCCTTGGCTACTTGTGTGCCCACATCCAGTGGATCCCTGGCTCCGACTCAGACTAATTCCAACACTGAGTGGCCACTGCACCTCTCCACCAGCCCCCATTCATGCTCAAGCCTGCTGCCCCGCCCAGTTAAAGGAGCATGCACCGATCCTGAAGGGTAGGGTGTTAAGGGAACCGGAGTGATTCACCTGATCTTTGAGGACAGGAGATTATTCTGGGACTTTTGATCCTCTTCCTGCCTCTCTCGAGTTCTCATCTTCCTAATCCTGAATTCCACTCCATGTGTAACCCAGTCCAAAGAAGCCCTCCTGCCCCCTGATGCTTCACCATTAATGCCACCTGGGGAGGGGTGGGGTGCACATTGCACTGCCTGTCCTTCTATCACGGGGTGTTCAACATTTGTATTGCAACCCATGCGAGCTGTCAGGCCCCCCTGCTGGGCCACTGGACCCAACTCTGGATCTAAACATTGAAAACAATGTAGAAATATCCCACAATGTTCACTCTCAATATTAGAGAGAGATGGAGGAAGGATCCCCAGAGAGTAGATGGGAGTAACAGCTTCTGGGAATCATGGAGTTACACAAAGGTAGAGGGTAAGAGTGAGTAGTAAGTAGTAGTAAAGTAAATAGTAAAGAATTGTCCGTCTCACGGCACAGGATCATTATAATACAGAACCACAGTGCACACATTCAATGATTGGTGCTGGCCATTACAGTCATTTATAGGGACGCCACCCAACAAACATCCTATGTATGCAAAAGTAAAAAGAACTGCAGCAATTGGCGTGACAAGAGGGAGAAATTCTGAATTGAAATCTATACTGGTCAGACCCCCGCCAGACGGAGAAAGCTGGACTATGCCACAGTGGTGGACTAAAAAGGTTTCATACACACGTACCCGTGTGTTGCACCGAGCACGGCCCCAACCGCAACGCATACACACGTACATGTGGCCCGAGCCACGGCCCCCCCAACCGCAACGATAAGTACATTGCACACCCACGCAACATCATACCATGTGTTGCCGAGCCACTGGGCCCAACTGCAGCCTACCACACAACTGTGCCGCAAGCCACGGCATGAACCACACGTACCATGTGTGCCACCGGGCCAGGCCCACCAACTGCAACGCATACAAACGTACATGTGATGCACCGAGCCACGGCCCACCCCAAACTGCAACGATACACCGTACATGTGGCAGCGAGCCAGGCCCCCAACCGCCCAACGGCATTACAACCGTTACCATGTAGTGGCACCGAGCCACGGCGACCCCCAACTGCAAACGCATTTTACACCACGTTTACCATGTGTGCACAGAGCCACGGCCCCCCACTGCAACGCCATACAACCGACCATGTGTGCACTGAGCACGGCCCCCCAACCGGCAACGCAACACACGTACCAGTGTGCTTACAGAGCCACGACCCCCACTGCCAACGCATACACACGTACCAATGTGTGCACTGAGGCCACGGCCCCACCGCAACGCTACACAGTACCATGTGTTGCACCGAGCCACGCGCCCCCAATGCAACGCACTACACACGTACCATGTGTGCACCGAGCCACGGCCCAATGCAAACACATTACACAGGACAGGCTGCAAACCAAGCACACCCCAAAAGAGATGATAAGATATATGGGGCCCAAGGCGTCAGTGCCATATTTAGGCGACCCTTTTTGCCTAAATTTGTATAGAGTTTTTTTGTTACTGCTTTTAAATCTGGGCCACCAAGAAGTTTTCCTGGGCCCTAGCGCAGGTGCTAGGTTGCTCTAGTGGGTAATCCTGCTCGCCCCACCGCCAAGCAACACACCGACACATGTGTGCACTGAGCACACAACCCCCCATCCGCAACGCATATACACGTACAGTGGCAACTGAGCCAACCAACCCCCATCCGCAACGCATACACACGTACCACTGTGCTGCAATGAGCCACAAACCCACCCGAAACGCATATAAACGGTACATGTGTGACACTGAGAGCCAAACCCCCATCCGCCAACGCATACACCACGTAACATGTGTGCACCGAGCAGCGGCCACCTCATCGCACGCCAATACACGACCATGGTGTGCCACTGAGCAACAACCCACATCCGCACGCGATATACACGTTACATGTGTGCAACTGAGCCACAACCCCATTCCGCAAGCATTAACATGGACCTGTGTGACCGAGCACCGGCCCACTACGCAACGAATATAACGATACCATGTGTGCACACGAGCCACAGCCAAACCACCATCTGCAAAACGCATACACACAGTTACCATTGGTCAACCGAAGCCACAACCACCCCATCTTGCAACGTCATTACACACTGACCATGTGTGCACAGCCCATCAGCCACGACCATCAAACGCGACACTAACACACGTAACATGTGTGCATGGAGCCACAACCCCAAACCGCAACGCCATTACGCCGTAACATGTGCGCCCAAGCCATGACCCCCAACTGCCAACGCCATACACAAGTACAATGTGTGGCACCAAGCCACGAACACCAACCCGCAACGCATACACACGTACCATGTGTGACCAAGCCAAACCCCAACCGCAAACGCATACCACAGTTACCATGTGTGGACACCAAGCCATGACCCCCAACCTCAACGCATACACACGTACCATGTGCACCAAGCCCGACCCCCCCAACCGCCACGCCACATACACCACGACCATGTGTGCACCGAGGCCACGACCCCCAACTGCCAACGCATACAAACGTACCATGTGGTGCACCCAGCCACGACCCCAACCGCAACGCAACACACGTACCATGTGTGTACTGAGCCATGACCACCCCATCCGCAAGCATAAACAGTACCATGGGTGCCACCGACCGGCCACGACCCCCAACCGCGAACAATACACAAGTACATGTGTGCACCAAGCCACCAAACCAACGGCAACAACATTACCACGTTACCAGTGTGCACCGAGCCTCGACCCCCACCAACAACGCACCCACACGTACCAGAGTGTGCACCGAGCCACAACACACCAACCGCAGACACATACACACGTACAGTGGGTTGTAACGGCCACGACCCCCCAACCGCCAAACACATTTACAGTACCATGTGCTGCACGAGCCAACAAACCCAAACCGCAACGCATACAAGTACATGTGTGCACAGAGCCAACGGACCCACCAACTGCAAGAGCATCAAACGTTACCATGTGTGCACCGAGCCCGACCCCCAACCGAAACAAATACACACGTACCTGTGTGCACAGAGCCACGACCCCCCCCAACCGCAACGCATACACAACCATACGTGTGTGTTACGAGCACATGACCCCCAACACCAAAACGCATCACACTCCGTACCATTGTGGCACGCAAGCCACGGACCCCAACCGTGACACATACAACGTACTCATGTGTGCACGCAAGCCACAACCAAACTGCAACGCATTTACACAACGTACCATGTTGTGCACCGAGCAACGACCCCCCACCGCGAACATACACCACGTACCATGTTGAACCAAGCCACAAAACCCAACTGCAACACATTCACAGTACCATGTGGCACCGAGCCTCGGACACCCAACCACAACGCACCCACACGTACCATAGTGTGCACCGACGCGCCACAACCACCCAAATACAGAAGACACCATACACACGTACAGTGTTGTACGGGCCCGACCCCCCAACCCGCAACAATTTTAACGTACCGTGTGTTGCACTGAGCCACAACCCACAACCCAAGCAAGCATCCACAAGCAACAATGTGTCACCGAGCCACTGACCCCAACCGCGACAACTTACACACGTATACATTGTGTGCACACGACGCCACACTCACCCAACTGCCAACGCGCAAGACACACGCGACCATGTGTGCACTAGCAGAGCCACGACCCTAAATTGCCGCCAAAACAATGTACCATGTGTGACACCAAGCCACAAACCCAACTGGCAATACATCACACGTACCATGTGTGCCACCGAGCCTCGACCCCCAACCCGGACGCCACCATACACACGTACCATGTGTGCACCGAGCCACAACCCCCAACCGCAACGCATTCACACGTACCATGTGTGCACTGAGCCACAACCCCCAACCGCAACACATACACACGTACCATGTGTGTAACGGGTATGTTAAATGTACAAGTGGCCAGTATGTGTAAAGGTTACAGCTATAAGTGGCCGTGTATGTGTAAAGGTACAGCCATATTGTGGCTGTCTATGTGTAAATGTTAACAGAGCATATGGGGCCGTGTATGTGCACAAAGGGACAGCCATAGTGACCGTGCATGTGAAAAGGTACAGACATAACGTGGGCCTGGTATGTGTAAGGGTACAGCCCTACGTGGCCCGTATGTGTAAAGGTACAGGCATACGTGGCCGTGTTGGTGTAAAAGGTGAGACATACGTGGCCCTGTAGTTGTAAAGTACAGCCAACGTGGCCTGTATGTGTTAAAGGTACAGACCATATGTGGCTGTGTTGTGTAAAGGTACAGACATACGTGGCCATGTTTGTGTAAAGGTACAGCCATACAGGCCATGTATGTGTAAAGATACAGATATACATTTAGTGTATGTGTAAAGGTACAGCCATATGTGGCCTGTATGCTGTAAAGGTAAGACATACGTGGCCAGGTATATGTAAACAGATGTGCTAGCATTGTAGTTATTTACCACAGTTAGGGAAAATATGAGAATTTTGAGCAAAAAAATAGAAAAAAAAACAATAGCTCGGTTTTATGAAAGAGTCACCCACGAAATCATTCAAGGGCAAGTATTCCCAGGACCGGAAACACCCCAAAAATCACCGGCATCCCACGCACGCAGCTGGAGGCAAATACAAAGTCTGGTTTCCCATTAAGCGAAACAAGCCGTGTCTTTGAATCCCTTTCCAACAGTGTCGTTTTATGGATGTTTATGGGGTTTATGAGGACAAGGAGCAGTAAGGTGCAGTGTACAACCAATTCTGGGTGACAGCGAATGAAGTAAAGTGGATTCCAAGCTGCAATTTGCCAGAATACGAGGGGCTGCAAAAAACTTCAGACAGTTCCAGGACCAAACACTGAAATCTTAATTCGATCTTTCCTGCTATTTACACTGTTTCCAGTCTTCAAAAATGTTTTTGTGGAGGTGTTAAAGGGGGAAATGATACTCCCATTTACAAGCTAGGGCTCCGCGTTTTACAGTATTCTTCTGAAAGGTTCAGTAAATGAACTGGCATCAATTTAAGGATAACAAGTATTAAACACACTTGCCCCGACTTAATACCTAGAACTAGATTAACTGATCTGTGTGCCCCCAAGAATTTTCTATGGTAATTCTAGAGTCAGTACAGTTACCAACCTCTCCCTCAGGTCAGTGATCTCAGGCAGCTCAGTGTGATGCACCAGCAAAGCAAGGGGAAATTCCAATGGATACCTGTGCGACATGGTTAAATTGAAATAAACCAGAGAGGATTTGTATTAAGCAACAAGTTGTGTAATGGCTTCTGTATGTAAATCAGGCTTATAGATTTACATGTTTTGTGTATTTTTAACGAACACCACAAGCTACCATGCCTCCAAGCAGTTAGTCTTATTCCATCATAGAAGACAGAACCCTTGCTTTAGGTTTATTATGGTTTACACTGCAGCGCCTCTTGGAAGAGAATGTGTTTAAAACCTTGCGAATGAATCATAGCGTGGTGTTTGTAATAACTGGTGGGGTAATAATGGTGGGTATATTAACAACGTGGGAAAATATTCACTGACTTTCACAGTGGGGAGCGTGCAGGTTGATCAATATGAACTCTAAGTGTAGAACCCCCACTTGCCGAATTCCACATCTCTCTGCAGGTGACAAATTAAGTAAATCAAAATTCCTGTCCATTGTAACAGACACTAAAGTTGGCCAGACACAGGCAGATGTAATATGAGCAGAAAGATCCGATCGAGGTACAAGATTGGAAAGAACTGAATCGAGAATTATCCCACCTTATGCTCTTATCTGCGGAGAGGATGGGGATCCGAGGAATGGGGGGGTGCGGCAGAAACTTTAACGAATCGGGCCCAATATTTGGTTTTCCGTAATACCGCTTAAATAATGTCCGACGGGAAAAGGTTTTTCACATATTTGAGCGGTTCGGAACCTTTTGATTGGATTGCTCAAAATGTCAAATCTAGTTGTATGGTGGTGATCTACAGGGGTTGGTACCACCCCAGTTAGTACCATACAAAATATGTAACATTTAAAGTTTCGTTTAGACGAGTTAGTTCACGACTCCATACCAGATTAGCCTAAAGTGCCGGATCATGTCTAGTTTTATTTAAAGGGGCTCCAGACCGTGATGAGCAGTACGAGCGCACGTTTCAAGCGTCGTGTGGAAACAGGACAGGTTGTTGGTCCAATATTCGATCGGTACAAATTCCATCAATCCACATGGATATCCCACACTATTCAGCCTTTCTGTTGCGAGCCCCCTACCTAGCAGGTTCCTGTACGGATTTTCCTTTTCCAAAGAGCAGGGAGAACCATGTGAACTAGTAAACCAGCGGAAATTACTCTATCAAAGACATTGGAGGGCTATCGGGGCTTGACACAACTTGCAGCGCACAATTTGGTTGCCGACATATTGAATTGAAATGGGACAGTAGGATAAAACAAAACGCGTGGTCATATCTTTAATGCTTAGTTGTAACCGACGCTCCGTATCCATTAAATCCTTAACGTGCTTCTTAAACA
This sequence comes from Hymenochirus boettgeri, assembly GCA_019447015.1. Classification (NCBI taxonomy): domain Eukaryota; kingdom Metazoa; phylum Chordata; class Amphibia; order Anura; family Pipidae; genus Hymenochirus; species Hymenochirus boettgeri. Next base: position 45,134 of record JAACNH010000087.1, read on the forward strand.
GCCTCTCCCCTGGCCTGGATATGATCCAGGTAACCGGATCGGCGCGGTAACGCCAGAGGATCCTTTACAGTTGTACATTTAACATCTCGGGGCCACAATTTGTTCCATGACCAGTAGGATTAAAGGGGAAGTTTTGTCCCAGCAAATGATACGTAGAAATTTAGGGTTGACTTAACCGAATGATTAGTGATGACCAGTTGGCGGATCGAACGCGGACCGCGGCGAGTTTACCTCGTGTACGCGAACAGCGATATCGCGGATTTCGGTTTTTTCCGGCCTTCCGGACTTTTTCCGACCGCTGAAATTTTCTAATTACGGGGAATTTCTCGTATTGTGAAAATACGAGAAATCGCAGATTTCATATTTTCTCAGAATGTCCTCGTATTCGCAGACGAGAATCCTCGATTTTCGCAGGAATCCTCGTATGTTCGAATTTAATAGCGGTTTAGGCGCTAGGCCCAAAACTGTGCGTTTTTTTTGTTTGCGCGCCGTTGCGATTGCGCGTGTCGATTTTTCAAAATTATTGAAACCGCAGTTATTGACGGGCAACGCAAAAAAAAAACCGCGCATTTTTTTCGGATTGCGATTGCGATTGCGTTTGCGATCCTGCATTTTTTAATCGAATTCGACAGCGTTCTTCCTGTACTATTGAAGAAATCGCAATCGCCAAACGCAACGGAAAAATCGCACATGAAAATCCATGCTATTGCGTTTGCGTTTTCAGTGTGGGCCTCGCCTACTGGGTCCGCTCCAGATTTCGGAATTTTTCGAAAAAAAAATGGCGGATCTCCTCGAGCGGATGCGGATTTTGCGAAGTTGGACAGTCTCTACTGCTGATATGTCATTTGCTGTGAAAGTTCAGTCCAGGATAGGAAATAGAAGTTAAGGAATGAACAATGGAAAATAAATTGGACATTGTTTACATTCACCGGGAATCCACCGTGTCTGGTGACAGGGAGGTCTGGGGGAAAAGAAGTTACTTGTAAACTGAGGGAAGATTCAACAATTCAGAGACCCGGAACCGAGTTATCATCTTTACAATAACACACCTTGTGGAAAAAAAAATAAATGATAGGGCAGCTCCCCACAGGTTAAAAAAACAGAGAACTGACCGGTTATTTATTATGCCAGATCCATGTAAGGGACACAATCCCTGAACGCAGCTATTCGGGGCGAGACGGCGCCGCAGAATACGGATCCCGAAACACAAAACAGGCCTCTGAAAATAGCCTTAAGTTCCCCTTCCCAGAACCTCTAGGTCAGATCCCTGTAGACTATGCCAGCACTGTTGGGGGCCCTTGCAAAGCAAATTCTTTATTTAGACATTAGCCCCAGTGATAAGGGATTAGTTATTTTATGTAAAACCAGAGATTAGAGCAAAGTTGGTGAAATTAACATGTGGCCCGATAACGAATTCAATGGGCCCTCCCAGGCACCACCTGAATGGGGGGGGGAACCATTATCACCCCTGTAATCAGTGATGAGATTCTGCTCTCCCTGATACAAACCATTTGTGTCAGGAATGACAATTCAAAGCAAGACCCTTGCACAAAAATTACAGTCACCAACAGCCTGAGGGGTTAATAAACGACCATTCCCCGAACTTGGAACCAAAAAAATAAATAAAATAAAAACAATTCACTGTGTAAACCGCAGCCAATCTCCGGGCAGGTTACCCCTCTAACGAATCATTCATTCCCCTACACAACACAGACAGCCAATCCTTCTTCATGACCACCTGGATAAAAACTATTGAATGGAACTTGATTATTTAGTAACATTCAGGGAGATTCATAAAAGTTTTATCGTTAAAAATGGTGTAATTTTTGCCCCAACCAATCAGATGTAAACATTTTAAAACGTAAACTACGATCTGAGTGGTGGGGGCCAAGTTAGCACCATTTTAAAACGGATAAGAACTTATAATCTCCCCCTTCCACGTAAGAACCAAATCGAATTGCTTATTCCCAAACACCATTTATCTGGATTTACATCAATCTGACTCCCCATTGTCCACTCAGGGAATATTTCCCTCCAGGTTAAGTGGCCACTGCGGGGAGGGAGTCTTATTGACTCCTTTCCCTGTATGCTGGTGACTCCAGTCTGTAGATTTCAGACAGACAAAATCTGGATCCAATAAAAGATCGTTTAAGGCTCGGCTTCTGAAGGAGAGAGACATATAATTCCCCCCAGATCCTCCGCCCCCCCAGGAGAGACAAGTGGCATTGCTCTGTTATTACCTAAGATATAATTTCAGCTGTCTGAGATGGCACCGGAAATTGAAAACCACTGGACTGGCGTCTAAACCACCCAGGCAAGAATAAGAATAATTAAAGGGCAGTTCTCCTGGGTGTTCAGGGACCCCAACAAACGAGAAAAAAGAGCAATAGCGCGCCCACCCCCCCCACCCCCTTAAAAATTCCTCCGTGTTTTCCTCTTGGCAGGGATAAGGAGGGGGGACCGTGACGCAAGGCCAAGCGGTAGGCAGATTTATCTGGATTCGTTTCCACAGAACCTCATTTCCATATTAAACTCATCATTAAGGTTAATGTCAAAACTGGATGAATCCCAGTTCCCCAAATCGCTCTCACTCCTGTGCTGTGACCGGGGAGCGGATGCGAGTTGGCAGCTCACTCCCAGAGGGATAGATACCAGAAGGAATTTATTTCGGTCACTAAGCGGACAGTCGCTTCACACAACAGACCAATTGGAGCCGACACAGGAGGAAAATAGGAAAAATGATGTAGGGACGAGTACTAGAGTATTTAAAGGGAAGTTACATAGTTTTTTATTCACAAGAGAGCTGGGAGCTAGTGATGGATTGTTAGATGTAGTCGAAACTACAAACAATAACCCCGACATACTGCTGGGGATAGAGATGAAGGGATCAGGGAATTGACGACAAGGAGAGAGGGGCCTGATGGTCTCGGCAAGCAGTCAGTTCTTAAAAGGGGATTGTTGAAGGGTCTCGTGTATAAAACTTAGATGTGAACGTATTACCCCATAATCCCCGCGGCACCCACTTGTGTAACCTGCAGTGAAAAGGAGTAACCTGTGAATCAGACTATATATTCCTCCTAGTCACTAGTCCCCCCAGGGTATACCCTAAGGGTACAGGAAGACATGAAAGCTCTAAATGGAAGGGGCCCTTTAAGTACACACTGTGTTTGTACGTTAAAAAGAGTGCACGCTCTTCGGGCAGAAACGTTTTAGGAAAAAACTAAACCAACAAATAGCGAAAACTTGAGAACGTTTGGATGGAATGTACAATCCTGACACCTGGTTCTACCTGCACAGTCAGTCTCAGGGACTCAACCCCTCAGCATCCGACCCTGCTGTAATCTGGGAGTTGGTCAACCTATACTGAGCTGGGGGGGAATCAGGTGGGCAGGGAATAAACAGTGGGGCAGGGAATAATAACACAGGTGGGCAGGGAATAACAACTGTGGCAGGGAATAAACAGGTGGGATGGGAATAAACAGGTGGGCAGGAATAACACAGTGTGGGCAGGGAATAACCCAATGGTGGGCAGGGAATGATAACACTGGTGGGCAGGGAATAACACTGGTGGGCAGGGAAATGACAGGGGGCGGGATAAAGGTGGGCAGGGAAAAATAAACAGGTGGGCAGGGGGAATAACGGTGGGGGCAGGGAAGAACACAGGGTGGGCAGGAGGAAAATAACACAGTTGGACAGGATACACTGGTGGGCAGGGGAATAACACTGATGGGCGGAAAAACACTTGTGGGCAGGGAATTACACTTGTAGGCAGGTAGGTGGGCAGGGAAAAACATGGTGGGCAGGGATTAAACACAGGTGGGCAGGAAAAACACTGGTGGGCAAGGGAATAGGGAATAACACTGGTGGGCAGGGAATAACATGGTGGGCAAGGGAATTAAATTGGTGGGCAGCAGAGATAACACAGGTGGGCAAGGAATAACACTGATGGGCAGGGAATAAACACTGGTTGGGCAGGGAATAACACTGGTGGGCAGGAAACTAACAAGGAGTGGGCAGGGAATAACACTGGTGGGCAGGAAAATAACAAGGTGGACCGGGAAATAAAACACTGGTGGGCAGGGAAAAACATGGTGGGCAGGAATAACATGAGTGGCAGGAACTAAACACTGGTGGCAGGACAAAATAACACGGTGGGCAGGGAGATTTAAACACGGTGGGCAGGGAATAACAAAGGTGGGCAGGAAATAACAAGAGGGGGCGGTGAATAACACAGGTGGGCAGGGAATAACACAGGTGGGCAGGAAATAACACTAGTGGGCAGGGAATAACACAGGTGGGAGGGAAAATAAAACACTGGTTAGAAAGCGAATATAACATAGTGAGCAGGGAATAACAGGTGGGCAGGGACTAACCCTGTAAGCGGGAATAAACGCCAATGGGATTTATTAAATCCGGTGTCTGAAGCTCTCGACTTTGCGTAGATCCCAACTATCATTAACATCCACAGTTAATTATTAATAAAGAAGGAATTTACTTCCTTGGTAGTTTCTATACATCCACCCTCCCTTTATTCTAAACACGTAAATGAATCCATGAACCAATAGCGATTACTCAGTTATTATACCGGGTCTAGGGACCAAGGTCACAGATAATGGGGGGTTTTGGTTTAAAGGGCCAACTCTTAAAGGGACAGTGTTTTGTTTTATTAAAAATCATTTATATGTGGCTGAAAACTACATGTGTTGTTGGCATGAGGTGGAGGATTTTATTACTATGAAAAAAGCGTTAACTTATTTTTAAGCGCACTGCCTGGACTGTCTGTACTTTCCTGTCTGACGACTCAGCCTCACTTTATGGGCAAGGAATTTTTTTTAAGTAGAAAATAAAATGCTTGGGTTAGAAAAACAATAATTGCAGGAAAATTAAAGGGTTAAAGTAAGGGGGGACTGGTAAACACAACAGAAAAAAAATGTTACACCCTCCAGATTTTAATGACTACAGATCCCAGCATTCCCCTGACAGCTTTCCTTATAACAGGCCGTTTTCTTCTTGCTGCCCCAGAGGGATACAGATTATCAGCTGTTATAACTGTGATACACAGGGGGTTACCATTCATAAATAGTTCATTTTCAGGGTCTTGCTGTGCTGGAGAGGAAACTGGATCATTAGTCACTAATAACAATTAAAATCGAGACCAATCACTAAAATACCATCGCCAATTAATAACGATGATGATATGCTTGTAAACAAGAACAAATATTGCGACAACGCCCAAAAAAACGATCTATTAAACATGCCGACAAAAAAACGGGGAACCAACGCAAGGTTCAATTAGAGAATCACCTGCGAGTAAAGCCAGTAGGCAGCTCCGTCCCTGGGCAGATGTTTATTTTCCCAGCGACGCCAATTCCTTTTACTGCAGATCATTTGGTGAAGGGAGTCAAGTGTCCACTGGTTCAGATGGTAACAATGTTAAGATGGACATACACGTGCGAGTTCCACACATGGTGCCAACAGACACATTGGTAGGATCAACATTGTAAGGATCACATTGGTATCGGATCAAGGGTATCTGATCACATGTTATCGGATCACATTGGGTAGCGGATCACCATGTATCGGATCACATTGTATCGGATACACAGTGGTATAGGATTCACATGGTATCGGATCACATTGCGTGGTGCCGGGGGGGGGGGGTTTCTTGTTTATTTTGCGGATCTTTTTTGTTTGGTTCTTTTGTGATTTTTTTTTTTTTTCTTTTTTTTTTTACTTTCATTGTTTTCTTGCCCCTTTATCTGATCACATTGGTTATCTGTCACATTGGTGTTCTGAACACGAATGGTATCTGTCACATTTGGTATCTGGCACATTGGTATATGATAACATTGTATCGTTTTTTATATTTGGATCACAGTGGTATATGTCACATTGATTATCTGTCACATTGGTGTCTGATCACAGTGGTAAGGTATCACATTGGTATCGATACAGTGGTATCTGATCACATTGGTATCTGTCACATTGGTATCTGCACATTGGTTCTGATCACATTGGTTGTCTGATCACAGTGGTTCTGATCCATTGTGTATGTATCCCATTGGTGTCTGAGTAACATTGATATCTGTCACATGGTGTTATGATCACATTGGTATCGGAAATCACATTGGTATCGGATCACAGTGGCTTGATCTGATCACATTGGATTATCGGATCACATCTGTATCGGTATTCACATGGGGGATTGATCACATTGGTTATCTGATCACATTGGTATCTGATAACATTGGTATCTGTCACATTGATATCTGTCACATTGGCTATCGGATCAACATTGGTACGGGATTCAATATTGGTATCTGACACATTGGTATCTGATCACATGGTATCTGATCCATTGTGTAACGGATCACATTGGTATCTGACACATGGTAGCTGATCACCATTGGTATCTGATCACAGTGGTATCGTACATTGGGGTGTGATCACATTGGATCTGAGCACTATTGGTATCGGATAAATTATATCTGATCTACATTGGATCGATCAAATTGGTATCGGATTCACATGGTATTCTGATGGCACAACATGCTGTGGGGAAAAGCACACATGGACCGGACTTGATTGGCCATATGCGGTATATGGGGATTGGCGCCGGTGGGTGGCCATTACAGTACGATCAGATCGATACGCTACGACCAGCGGGGGAATGACCGTCATTCCAGGCCCGATTCGGATCAAGTCATTCATTCAGCACTATGATCAGTTGGAACCGCCCCTCCACACTGACGATATAGGTAAATCCCATCGTCCCCCCATTATCGTTTGTGTATTTCCGACGAATACGTTATTGGCGGTGTGCAGGGCCATTATGACATTGTATGGCTATTGTAACCTGTGTGCAGGTTGCTTAGAGGCTCTTTTGGTACCCTTTGACATATATCGCCCAGTCTCTCTAGCCATGCTGGCAGAGGACCAAGTGCCGATGGGTACCAGCCATTCTCATCCGTATATATGCAGTGCATGTTGGGCATCTCCGTTGACAGAACTGCGTTATTTACGCATTCCCTGTACCTTGGCCAGGGACTGTGAGTCTGCGCCGGCTTACAGTTTCTGAAAAATAAAGAGCCATCCCTTGCACAACGGACGGGGAATTTCTTGTAGTAGATCCGCACAGAAGCAGCAGCGCCACCCAGCGCCAGTCCTGGAAGCCACGTAGAAAACCTTGCGAGTGAGCGGCCCACGGAGTAGTCACTTCGACGTTGATTTGCCACTGACGAGAGGCAAAGTCGTCTTATCTTACAGTGATCTCATCCGGAGCGACCGTTGTCGATCTTGCGAAAACTGACGCTTCTGAAAGTGGGCCGAATCAATGTTCAGACCTAAGTGTAGAGGTTAAAGGTATCTTTGCAAGGTGCCCGAGCCACCGGGAAGCTGTGCAGTCTCGCACCTGTTTAAGCGCAGGTCGATTGAAATGCGCTGGGCTCACTGAGGTAGATTCCAGTTGTGTGGAGCAGCCAGTATCCTGCTCTCCCTCCTGCACCATTGACACTGAATAGATGTAAATTCATAACTCCGCATTAATAAACGTTCTTGCAACATAATCCCACTGCAAGAGGCCAGACGGGAGATATTACAGCGGATTATAATAGAACAGACAAGTAAATGATATCCTTATAAACAGTGTTACTATGTATCAGTATAATCAGTGGTTTAGCTATTTTTAGCTATGTCCATAAGTATAATCAGTGTTTAGCTATGTCACAGGATAATCAGTGTTTAGGCTATGTCATCAGTTATAATCAGTGTTGCGTGTATCAGGTATAATCAGTGTTTAGCATGTCATCAGTGACTAATCAGTGGTTAGACTATGTTATCAGTTATAATCAAGTGTTTTTAGCTTATGTCGTCAGTTTTATAATCAGGGTGTAGGCTAATAATCAGTTATAATCCAGGTGTTTAGCGTTAGTTATCAGTTATAATCGTGTGTAGCTATGTCACGGTTTTATAAAACAGTGTTTTTAGCTATGTCATCAAGCTTATAACCCAGTGTTTAGCTATGTTATCAGTTTAATCAGTTTGTTTAGCCATGTTATCAGTATAATCAGTGTTTAGCCTGTGTCACAGTTATAATCAGGGTTTTAGCTTATGTAATCAGTTTATTAATCAGTTGTTAGCTATGTCATCAGTTATTAATCAGTGTTTAGCTATGTCATCAGTTATAATCACTTGCTAGCATGCATCAGTATAATCAGTGGTTAGCTGTTGTGTCATCAGTATTAATCAGTTTGTTTAGCTCTGTTATCAGTTATAATCAGTGTTAGCCTATGTCATCAGTTAATAAACAGTGTTTAGCTATGTCATCAGTATAATCAGTGTTTAGCTATGTCATCAGGGTAAATCAGTGTTTAGCTATGTCATCAGGTTATAATCAGTGTTTAAGCTGTGTCAATCAGTTTATATATCAGTGTTTAGCTTTGTCATCAGTTATAATCGTGCTTAGCGATGTCATCAGTTATAATAAGTGCTTAGCTATGTTCATCAGTTTTAAAATCAATGTTTAGCCATGTCATCAGTTATAATCAGGCTTAGCTATGTCATCAGTTATAATCAGTGTTTAGCCATGTCATCAGTTATAATCAGTGTTTTAGCTATGTATCAGTTATAAGGTGCAGTGTTAGCTAGTTATTTCAGTTTATAATTTATAATCAGTGTTTAGCTATGTCAGCAGTTTAACAAGGTTTAGCCATGTACTCAGTTATAAGCAGTGTTAGCTATGTCATCAGTTATAACATGTTTAAGCCATGTCATCAGTTAGTAATCAGTGTTGTGTAGCATGTTATCAGTTTAATTCAGTGTTTAGGTATGTCATAAGTTATATTTTTCAGTGTTTTTTAGCTATGTTATCAGTTATAATCTGTGTTTAGCTAGTCATCCGTTATAATAGTGTTTAACTGTCATTCACAGCAAAGACTCTAAATGTAAAAGCTATTTCAGTGACAGGGATCTCTTTATAATGTTGTCAAGGCAGTTTAGCAATACTTTATATAAATGTATTATTAACTAGTATGAAAATTGTATTTAATATTGATTTATCTTTACGGTTTGCACGCTCTCCTCTTGTTTTTGTAACTCTGTAGTATATAAGGGAAAGCGCTGTGCTACCCAAGTGGTGCTCTTATAAATAAAATTATACATAAACATACTGTATTAATCGGAGTGTATAATGTACCGCGTGTTGTACCACAAAGTGGCGCTATATAAATAAAAATATACATACAACGTATAACTCTGTATTGTTTATAATGTACAGCGCTGGTCCCAAGTGGCGCTATATATAAATAAACATATACATAATACTGATAATCTGTATTGTTATAAGTACAGAGCTGCGTCCCCAAGTGGCGCTATATAAATAAAACATAACATAATACTGTATAATTTTGTATTGTTATAATGTACAGCGCTGTGTAACCAAGTGGCGCTATATAAAGAAAACATATACATACATACTGGATTAAATCTGTATTGTATAATGTACAGCGGCTTGTGTCCCCACGTGGCGATATATAAATAAAACATATTACATAACAAGTATATTTGTATTGTTATAATGTTACAGCGCTCTGTGTATCCAAGTGGCGCTATATAAATATTAAAACCAATACATACATAATGGATAATCTGTATTGTTATAATGTACAGCGCTGTGTACCCAAGTGGTGCTTGATAAAATAAAATTATTACATACATACTGTATACTCGTATATTGTTATAATGTACAGCGCTGTGTCCCAAGTGGCGATTATAAATAAACTATACATACAACTGGATATCGTATTGTTAAGTACAGCGCTGGTCCCCAAGTGGCGCTATATAAATAAACATTAACAATTACTGTATAATTCTGTATTGTTAGACTGTACAGCGCTTGCGTCACCAAGTGGCGCTAATATAAATAAAACATATACATACATACTGTATAATCTGATTGTATAAGGTACAGCGCTGGTGTACGCCAAGTGGCGCTTATATAAATAAACATATACATACATATGTATAATCTGTATTGTTAGAATGTACAGCGTTGTGTACCCAAGTGACGCTTCTATAAAATAAACAATACATTACATACATACTGTGTAAATCGTATTGTTATAATGTACAGTTCCTGTGACCCAAGTGGCGCATAAAAATAAACGATACATAAATAACTGTATATATCTGTATTGTTATAATTGTCAGCGCTGTGTGCCCCAAGTCGGCGCTATTAAATAAAAATATACTCATAATTATAATCTGTATTGTTTAATGTACGTGCTGTGTACCCAAGTGGCGCTATATAAATAAAACATATACATTAACATACTGTATAAATCTGTATTGGTATAATGTACAGCGCTGTGTACCCAAGTGGCGGCTATATAAATAAACCTTTATACATACATACTGTCTAATCTGTATTGTTATAATGTACAGCGCTGTTTACCCAAGTGGCGGCGATTATAAATAAAGTTACATATACGTACATACTGTACATCTGTATTGTTATAATGTACAGCGCTGTTGTACCCAAGTGGCGCGCTATTAAATTAAAACATATACGACATACTGTATAATCTGTATTTTATAATGTACAGGCGTGTATCCCCAAGTGGCGCTATATAAATAAAAATATACTAAATACGATAATCTGTATGTTATAATGTACAGGCTGTGTACCCAAGTTGGGCCGATAGTATAAATAAACCATATACGTACAACTGTATAATGTATTGATTATTATAATGTACAGCGCTGCGTCCCCAAGTGGGCGATATTATAAATAAACAATACTTACATACTGTCTTAATCTGTATTATGTATAATGTACAGCGCTGGGTCCCCAAGTGGCGCTATATAAATAAACATAACATACATACTCGTATAATCTGTATGTTATAATGTTGTACAGCGCTGTGTACCCAAGTGGCGCTATATAAATAAACATATACACTCATACTGTATAATCGTTATTGTTATAATGTACAGCGCTGTGTCCCCAAGTGGCCGATATAAATCCAACATATACCTACATACTGTATAATCTGTATTGTTATTAATGTACAGCGCTGTGTGGTACCCAAGGGTGCTTTATAAATAAAATTATACATACAGACTCACTGAACGTGGGCATTTGGGAAATAATGTTCCTTGAAGTACACACCTATCCCAAAGCACATAGAACCTACTGCCGGGGGCTTATATTCACAGTTGGATACATTATTCATATGATAAACTTAAATGTGTGTGTGCAGTGATTAAAACAGAGAAAGAAAGAACCTGCCTGGTATAAGAATATTATTGTCTTACAGGAACAGAAAACAAGCTGATTCATTGCAGTGCTTGATCTATTTTATTTTGAAAATAATGGGGATTTTCGCCTATAATTGTCACCATGGTTTGCCTTAATGTTCACTTAACCTCCACATTTCCACGTGGGTTTTTAAAAGGAAAACATCTGGTAAAGGAGCTACATATATGAAGTTTATATACTGTGTGCGTTTGTGACAGCTTCGGGATAAGCCAAATTCCCAGCAAAACACAGGCTATTAAAACGTGGTCTCGGATCCACTGGAATGTTATTTTACCATCTGCTCTAATAACCAGGTCGCAGTCCAGTTAATTCTCTTTAAACCAGTTGTTATAGTTACACTGAAATGTCATGGGAGGGTAATTCCTCTACGGACCAATGGGGCAGGTTTAACACCTTTATCGACCAATTAGAATGAGTTTCTAGGTTTCTATCTGACACTAAAAGACCTGAAAAAGCCTCACTTTTGATTGGTTTTAATGCCAGTTACAAGACAAGGTCTGAATTATACCTAACAACGTGAGTTCATGGTTTCAATAAAATACGTTTGTTATGTATAGGTTATTTATTAAAAGCGCCACTCAGGCACATTAAAGGCACATTAAAAAACAGTGTTAAAGTTCAACAACATCCTGGATATGCTGCCTGTTAAATACATTGGATTGGATGGTACCAACGTAACCTTCCATACTCACCCCTTGCCGTACGGGTGGGTAAGACATCTTTCCCCTTGGGCCTTTCGAAAATCCAACAGAACCACAATGAAAGAGAGAAAAAAAATCATCAATGAATGTGAAAAATAAAAACATTCATTTCTACCAGGGGGGCGATATTTCTAGTGGACCAGAAACTTACTCCTACCAGCTATAAACAAAATTAGACATTAAAAATGACTAAAGGCAAAGTGAACCAAACGGATTGTCAGAGGGAGATGCTCAGACTTTGTCCTACACCAGGTTTCTCAAACAGGTGCCGTCCATGTTTGAAACTACAAAACCCAACATTCCACCCCAACTTCCCTCTGTAGTTGAGGAATACTGGGAGTTGTAGTTTTCAAACAAATGGAGCACACGTTTGACAACCAAGTTCATACCCCTCAAGTCACTATCAGCCATGGAGCCCCATGTGGAACGTAGTATGGCTGTGGCTTGTTGATGGGTGTTCGGTTAGGGCAGTGTGATTTTAGTTCGATGGTCTTGTGATGTTTTGGAAAACTAAAACTCTCAACAGCACACGGTCCTTATAGATATATATAGTCACAATTTATCTTGGGAGTGGGGGGACATTCCCATCTCAGTGTGCGTTAGTGACTGAGCGTAGCTGCTTGTCGCTTAGTGTGAAGCACAACCAATAGGACAATAGTTATCTATTAGTTTAAGTTGTGCAGGTGGTGGTACCACATTACAGCCCCTCCCTCTCTGGGCCCATACAAACCCAAAAAAAAACACCTGATACAGCCCAGGGCGAAATGCCGGGGCAGAAGGAATCCTGAAAAGATCAGGGTAAAAGGGACCCACCAACAGGACAGGGACATTTCACCTAGCACAGATACAGCACACTAGGATGAAGGGAGCTGCCATACTGCAAGCACCATATTAAACCTATTAGATTATCTCAGTATTTCTTTCATGGTACAGTTGCTTCATGTTAGGGCCACAACTCGGTGGCATTTAACCCAGCGGCTGTGTGAAATTACACAAGCAATAAGAAGAAGGGTGTGAGAGGTTGTTGTAGTTTTGCAAATCTGTGTAACTGGCCCCTGTAATGTATTACAAGTATGTTTTCATCAGTGTAGAATTACACAAAACATGCCACCCAAATTCTTCCCCACACTGCCTTAGGGCGCAAGCAAGGTACAAGGGGAAGGGACGGATTTCCTATTGTTCATTCACAGAGGCACAGGAAACCACACGAGTAAAGCAGGGAGCACAAAGAGATTCTAAGGTCCCTAACAAGCGATGAACTCTGGGATCCCCAAGCAATAGGGATGGCCGGGTGTGTTAAAGGGAAAGGGGGGGGCACAGGAGCAGTGGTTTAGACGGGAAGATACTGTGTTTCAGTTTCCTGAGATGGGCAATTTCCCCTTTTAGCGAATGTAAAAAGCGGGAAGTGAACCTTGTGCCGTCTCTTATAATTGGAGGGCGGACCACATTAACAAGAAATGGGGGGTGGAACAGGTCTCCAACCAGCGGTTATTCAAGGCCCGTTAATATATAAACATGACCCACCCCAACTGTTCTCATTCATTAGATCTTGAACTGCGGTTCCCATGAGAATCATTAGGAATGAAATGATGTTTTATGAACCCCAAAATCTCAATTTGAGATCCCAGTAAAAGGTGGGAGTCACCAGCCCCAGCCTCAGTTTCTTGGGGGGGGGGGGGGGGTCAGCAATGAATGTGGGTTATGGTATTCTCATTCATTACCTACTGGGTAAGTTGTATGGGATTCGCATGTCTATAGATTTTTTTACGTCATGCCAGTGAAGACTTGAACATTTCACACCTCACGGATCTGCAGGTCGATCCTTGTAGCACATTCATGGACAGTTGTAACATACCTGACCTCATCTCCCAATCATTATATTCAGGCAGCTCTGGAAGATTTCCTGTTGCTCATAACTAATTTGGGAGCCAAGACACCTGATATTTACCTACTCACAATTACCCACCCTCGTCACAAGGGTGCGATCACTAGGAACCCATACTAAAACTGCATTGTTGGGAGGATGCTGGGAGTTGAGTGATGGCTGGTTTGCAGAGCTATAGATTAGCTGCACCCAATTGGACACAGAGGAGGGTTAAAATTTTATTATTGGGCCTTTAATAAAAGAGGCTGTTCTCAGTGGGGGAGGAGGTGAAATATGATTCATATGCAAGGGACCAGGAAAAGGGTTGTGAAAGCCCCCCAAAACACATCTGTAGAGGTGACAGGAAAATGGCACACTACCGCCTTTATTATTTCACAAGTGAGCCACCAGGAAGCAGAATGCAGTCATTGTGTATCAATGGGGGGAGATGCTAATTCCATCAGCTGATGATACTAGTGATACATCCGGCAAGGTGCTAATCAACTACATTTCCCAGGATTCCTAGCAAGCCAGAGGTGCAGGTTTTTGGTTGTTGGAAGCAATTTAATGAGGGTGTCGGTAGATGGGTTGTTTAAAACTGCCAGCTAAAGAAGACGGGTGAGAAACAGAAGGGCTGACAGTTTGGCACAATTTTCACATCTTAGAATATCTGAGACCAGGACACTCGGTTCAAAAAACCAGACAGTGTCGAACCAAAAAGCCCCTGCTGAATGTGCTGAATGTGCTTTTATGGGCCACTACAGGTGTAAAGTTACCAATTATCTGCTAAGAAGATTCACAGAGGGTTTTATTTTCTTTATGGGGGAGACGTGGACTTCCCTTCAGTCACCATGGGTGGTAATGTAAGTTCAGATTGTATTGAAAATCACCAGACAATAGAAGTACTTGGGAGATATGGGCCATTATTTTATAACTGTATTAATATATGTTTATATTAATATAGTGGATTAATGCACCCCCAAACGTAATTATAAGAGATTTAGAAGTCACGAGGGTCCGTGACATTATAAAGAACGAAGCATAAGGCCGAGTACCTTATTATACAGGGGCAACGGAAAAACTCCAGGGTGACTTCTAATATCCTTATTAATTACAGTTGGGGGTTTGGTAATTATTTACTTATAACCTACCCATTTGTGGCTTCTGGTTTCATTCTGTCCTCTGGAGCCTGTAAGGCTATAATGTTACCGTTCCTTCCCAAGAAAGACCACTACAGGTGGTTTAGAATATAAGGCTATCAGGTTACAGTTCCCTTGCAAATAGGAAAAATCCATACAGGGTAGATTATAAAGCTATAATGTTACATTTCCTCCCATAGAAATCCACTACAGGGGTAGGTTATAAGGCTATATCTTACAGTTCCTCCCATAGAAATCACTACAGGTCTGGTAGGTTTATAAGGCTACATGTTACAGTTCCTCCCATAGAAATCCACTAAAGGGTAATTATAAGGCTATAATGTTACAGTACTCCTCCTAGAAAATCCACTCCAGGGTTTTTAAAAAGGGTTTTTAGTTTTAAAGGGGGCTATAAGGTTACAGTTCCTACCCATAGAAATCCACTACCAGGGGTAGGTTATAAGGCTATAAATCTTACAGGTTCCTCCCTAGAAATCCATCTACAGGGTCGGTTATCAGGCTTAATTACAGTTTCCTTCCCCTAGAAATCCCCTACAAGGGGTAGGTTTATTAAGGCTATAATCTTACCAGTTTCCTTCACATAAACACTACAGGGGTGGTTATTTTAAGGGCTAAATTTATTACAGTTCCTCCCAGAGAAATCCACTACAGGGGTAGGTGTATAAGGTATAATCTTACCAGTTCCTCCCAAGAAATCCACTACAGCGGGTGAGCGTTATAAGGCTAGAATCTTACAGTCCTCCCATAGAAAATCCACTACGGGGGTAGGTATAAGGCTATATTTACAGTTCCTCCCATAGAAATCCACTACAGGGGTAGATATAGGCTCATTAATCTTACAGTTCTCTCCATAGAAATCCACTACAGGGGTAGGTTATAAGGCTATAATCTACAGTTCCTCCCATAGAAAATCACACTACGGGGTAGTTATAAGGCTATAATCTTACAGTTCCTCCCATAGCAAAATCACTACATGGGTGTAGGTTTGGGCTATATCTTACAGTTCCTCACCATAGAAAATTCCACTACAGGGGTCAGGTTGTAAGGCTATAATCTTACAGTCCTCCCATCAGAAATCACTAAAGGGGTCGTTATAAGGCTATAATATTACGTTCCCCCATAGAATCATACGGGGTCTAGGTTATATTATTATATGGAATAGAGAATGAAACCGAAAGATTATGGCCCCCAAGGGGAGGCACCCATAGGAATTCTGCGTTCGTTGATTGCTTGGTTTTGGACAATGCTTTTTTGTTCGCGTTCAGTGCTGTTTACGGGTTAACACACATGCGAGTTTCTGTGCGATTTCTGTGTTTTGCCGTTTTTTTTTTACAACATCTTGTGATGGGGCGAAGCGCAAAGGATTTAATTGCTTTATTTGTTGACCGTTATTGAAGTGCGATTCGAACAACACGACGGACCAACAAGTCGCGCACGCAGGGGAAAAAAAACGGGACGCACGGGATTCCAGAACGCAAATTATAGTAGTATGGGAATAGTTAGTTTCGTGATTACACTATGTAGGTTTTAGCAAACGGAACACAATGACATAGTGGCATTCTAAGGCTGTGAGAGTTCATTTGGAAGCTCTCACTAGCACACGGATGTTGGATCTTTTTACCAGAAAAGGGTAGGTGCATCCTATTGAACCCCCTTGCCTCAAGGGCCACAGGCAATCCAAACAGAGAAACAAAAGCAGAGGAGCACACTACAGGTAACAGTCAAACTTGAAAACAACGTTTTGGCGCTAGATCACTAGACCCCTCCTCAGGGATAAAGTGTAGCCAAACATGTTCCATAGTGGAGTCCATAACCAACAGTAGCCAATTGCACCAAGTTATCAGATCCAAAAGGATTTGAAGAGTGGACCAATGCCCAGAGAGTCCATGACCCCCTCACCTTTCATTAGAGGTGGGGGTGGGAGGACCTTATTAGTCAAGCAGGATGGTCATTGAACAGGATTTGTGATTAAAAGAAAACAGTGAATCTCCCTCTTGTCAGTAACAATGTGAACTATTTCCTTCGTTCACTAGTAACACTCAGAGTCCAATTAAAGGTCGAAAGACTGTCTAAAAAGACTAAAATGCACATTCCCACACATTAACTATACAAGAAACATTCTAGACCATAAACCCACCTGCATGGGATAAAGATAGGCCAGATACGCACATGGTTAATTCTGGCCCTATCCTCTAGGAATGTCACCTTCAAACCTGTTTTTCTAACACTTTAAAGAACACAACACCAGTTCCATTACCGTTGCACGTGTTATTCCATATTATTGGGGGGACCAATCTTGTGTGAATTTGGTGGTTTAACAAAGATTCCAATTACACGTTCTCACCTCCACAATACCAAAACAATTTGCCATGACACCAGTAATGGTCCCCAGAGAGTGCAAATGTATAAATTACAATATACAGGAATATAAGGGGGAAGTAAAGTAAACTCTTCTAAAGTGCCACGGTTTCTCCACTTTGCTCAGTTCAGACAAACAAACAGGGTTAATAAAATCACATCGCCCCCACTCACAAAGTACAAACTGAAACCAAGGTGTTAGAATGGGGTTAAAAAAACATATAAGGAGGGAAGGTCAGTTTCTATACATCAACTCCACCCTACAAGCCCAGCTACTCATGAGAGAGGATGCGAGGGGTTGAGCAGTTGTAGTGTGCTGCCGTTGGACAGACACAATGTGTTAAATGATGGGGGGGGGGACGGTGAATCAGGTGTAACCCTGTAAAGTTCTAACAAAATGAGACATTGTAAATCTGGGATTAACAAGAAACTAATCCTGTCCTGATCACTGCTGGCAGGACACCATTCCCGCCTATGGCTGGGAACTATTGGGGGAGTTAAGGGGTTCTAATGAGAGGAAGAGGGCTGGGGAAATGTTTTGAACTTATGGAGTTGTGCACAAAGACGATACCTTTCAGAGGAGGTGGCAGAGCTGGCAGCTCCCTCCCTGAGGATCCAAAACTATTTTTGAATCTGGGCATATTTAACACTGGTTTTTAACAAATATTACCTGATTGCTTTTATTCCATTATACAGCCAGGTGTTGATCTCCCCCTGGAGAATGGACTGGGTGCTATTTTATAAGGAAAAGAGCTTTGTGAAGTGGAACACACCTGATCACAGGGAGACCATGATACAGGACATGGAATCACGAAACACAGAGCAGTTTTAAAAAAACTGACCAAGCAACTCCACAATGGTTCGTGGCATCCCCTGACAGAGTCTCAACACTGATATTTACGTTATCCAAGGGATATAAATTAACGGGTAGTTACAGACCCAAGGCAAGATATAGGATCCAGAACAACCCAAACCTGTTACAGATAGTTTAAACAGCCTGGTGGTTGGGTACCAGGTTGTTATCATCACACACCATGTCACCAATTTAAGTAACTCCCTTGATCTGTAAACCTGCTCCCCCCCATCCCATGATTCGAGACCCGCAGATAGAACTAAATACACGAACCACCAGATCCACAATCCCACCCAGGTCACTTCCCCATTATTCCCCAGACTGTTAAGTTCCCCAGGTGGGAAGTACAGTATCTCACTAGAATCATTGTAAAATTGGATAAAGTTCTGGTATACCATTGTACATTCTATTCACTAGATAGGATTTTACACATGAATGTACAGAATATAAACTACTGTTATAGAGTACATGTGGAACATTAATATACTAAATACTGTATAGTTACATTGTTTACCATTCTATTCCACATAGATTACATTGTAACATTAATATAAACTACTGTGTAGATAAATTGTACCATTTCTCATTCACTAGATACATTTCGGTGTTGCTCCTGTAAATTAAATAAAAACTACTGTATAGACTACATTGTGGACAGTAAATAACTACTTATAGATAATTTGGTAAGTTATATAAATACTGTGAGATACATTTTGTAAATTAATATTAAAAATAGATGTATAGATACATTGTATAAATTAATATAACCCTACTGTATAGATAAAACTCTTGAACAGTAATATAACCTTACTGTACTAGATACATTTTCACAGTTAATATAACGTACTGTATAATAATGATTGTACACAGTAATATAACTTACTGTATAGATACATTGTAACACCCGATAATAATAACTTATTGTAGATCATGTGGAACAGTATATAACTTACTGTTTAGATACATTAACAGTCAATTAACTTACTGATAGATACATTGTAACAGTAATAGTAACTTACTGTGTAGACATGTTACAGTGTAATAACTATGAAGATCATGTAACCTATAACGATGTTAGATACATTGTAACAGTAATATAATTCACTGTGTAGATACATTTGTACAGAATATAATTTCTGTGTGCCATTGTACACAGTAATATAACTTACTTGGTTGTAAGTAATAATGATAGATCTGTAACAGTAATAATAAACTTATAGTATAGAACATTTGTAACAGTAATTAGATTACTGTGTAGATACATTGTACACCGTAATATAACTTACTGTGAGATACAATTGAACAGATAATATAACTATGATCTGAATAGATTAAATTGTACACATTAATATAAACTATTTTGAGGATTCATTGTAACTATTTACTTCGATTAATGTAAACATATACAATGTTAGTACATGTGATAACAGTAATATAAACTTACTGTCTATGGATAAATTGTAACAGTAAATATAAACACTGTTAAGACTTTGCAGTAATATTACGATGACATTGCGTAACAGAATAAAACTACGTGTATAGGATACATGTGAACTTTCATTCACAGTCAGGAATCAGGTAAACAAGTGTAAACAATGTCTAACAAGTCTAGCTATTTTGTTCTTTTCACGTCCGCCAGGAACATGTTCCCAGTTCCCCGTGCCCATCTGAGCCCCGTGTCATCTGCCCTGGCACCCAGGCGGACATTACCTTCTTTAGTCTGTAGGGTGATTGAAGAATTGCCCATGATAAGGAGTGAGCAGGGGCAGGGGGAACAGCAGTGGGGTCCTCATGGTGTTCATTCCAAATTCTTGTCAGAATTGTTAAATCTGGGTTAGGTCAAATCCCTCTAGCCCAGTCTGGGCCCAGTGTAGGGTAAGTCCTACAGGTTTTATTTAATCCAGTCTATTCACAGGATAGGTAAGTCCCGGTTATTAAATTCCCAAAGTCTGGCCCTGGCTACTTGTTGTGCCACATCCAGGAATCCCTGGAGTCGACCTTCAGACTAATTCCAACACTGAGTGGCCACTGCACCTCTCACCACCAGCCACATTCATGCTCAAGCCTGGCTGCCCCCGCCCAGTTAAAGGAGCAGCACCGATCCTGAATGGGAGGGGTTAAGGGAACTGGAGTGCTTCCTGATCTTGTATGCACACAGGAGATATTCTGGGCCTTTTGATCCTCTTCCTGCCTGCTCTACGTTCTCTCTTCTATCCTGAATTTCCACTCCATGTGTACACCCAGTTCCAAAGAAGCCCTCCTGCCCTGATCGCTAACCATTAATGCCACCTGGGGAGGGGTGGGGTGCACATTGCCTGCCTGTCCTTCTATCAGGGTGCTGTTCACATTGTCTTGCAACCCATTGCGAGCTGTTCAGCCCCCCTGCTGGGCACTGGACCCAACTCGGATCTAAACATGAAACAATGTAGAAATATCCCACAATGTTCCTCTCAATATAGAGAGATGGAGGAGGATCCCCAGAGTAGTAGCTGGGATAACAGCTTTCGGGAATCATGGAGTACACAAAGTCAGAGGGAAAGAGGAGTGTTAGTAGTGTAGTAAAGTAAATAGTAAAGAATGTCGTCTCCAGGCACAGGATCATTATCAATTACAGACCACAGTGACACATTCAATGATTGGTGCTGCCACAAGCATTATGGAGATCTATTATGCAGTAAAAAATGGCAGAATGGGGACAAAGAAATCCGAAAAACAACGGTCAGACCCCAACCCCTGGCCAAAACGTGAGAAAGCTGGACTAGCCACATGGCTGGTGACAGTAGAGAAATTTACTAATAACCATCATACTGCGTTGCCACACGAAAGCCATGGCCACATGACTCAAGGCATACACACGTACCATGTGTTGCCCGAGCACGGCCCCCAACCGCAAAGCATACACAATACATGTGGTTGCCCGAGCCACGGCCCCCCCCAACCTGCAACGCACTACACACGTACAACATTGTGCACCGAGCCACTGGCCCCAACGTGCAAAGCATCACACGTACCATGTGTGGCACTGGAGCCACGGCCCCCAACTGCACGCATACCAACGTACCATGTGCGCACGGCACCATAACGATACCCGTACATGTCAGAGCCAAGGCCCAACCAACCGCAACGCATACACACCGTACATGTGTGCACCGAGCCAGCGACCCTCCAAACTGCAACGATACACACGTACCATGTGGACTGCGCCACCAACGCATAGTCATGTGGCACCGGCCCGGCCCCCAGACTGCAACGCCATTTTACAACCGTTACATGTGTGCACTGAGCACGGCCCCCAACGGAACGCATACCACACGTACCCATGTGTGCAGACCAGAGCCCCCACGCAACAGCATACCAGGTGTACAGACCACGACCCCAAGCCCATACACACGTACCATGTGTGCACTGAGCCACGGCCCCAACGCAACGCAACACAGTACCATGTGTGCACCGAGCCACGGCCCCCAACTGCAACGCAAACACACGTACCATGTGTGCACCGAGCCACGGCCCAAACTGAAACACTATACACACGGACAATGGCTGCACAAAGCCAGACACCCCAAAAGAGATGGATTAAGATACATATGGGGCCCCAAGGAGTCAGTGCCATATTGAGGCGACCCTTTTTGCTACAATTGTATAGAGTGTTTTTTGTTACTGCTTTTAAATCTGGGCCCCAAGACAGTTTCCTGGGCCTAGGCAGGTGCCTAGGTTGCATAGTGGGAATCCTGCTCGCCCCACCGCAAGCAACACACGACCAATGTGTGCACGAGCACAACACCCCCATCCGCAACGCCTATAGTACCACGTACCAGTGTGAATGAGCAACACAACCCCCATCCGCAACGCATACACACGTACCATGTTGCTGGCAATGAGCCACATAACCCCCTCGCAACCATATAAACGACATGTGTGATGAGGCCACAACCCCCATCCGCAACGCATACACCACGTACATGTGGCACCGAGCCGGCCCCTCATCGCACGCCATATACACGACCATGTGTGCACTGAGCACACAACCACCCATCCGCACGCGCATATACACGTTACATGTGTGCAATGAAGCCACAACCCCATCCGCCAACGCATCACATGTGACCTGGTGACCGAGCACGGCCCTACGCAACGAATATAACGTACCATGTGTGCCAGCACAGCCACAACCACCATCTGCAAAGCATACACAGTTACCATTGGTCACCGAGCCACAACACCCCATCTGCAACGTCATTACACACTACCATGTGTGCCACACCCGATAGCCACGACCTCCAAGCGCGGACACTACACAACGTAACATGTGTCATGGAGCCACAACCCCAACCGCAACGCATTACGCCGTAACATGTGCGCCCAAGCCATGACCCCAAACCGTCAACGCCATACACAGTACCATGTGGGCACCAAGCCACGAACACCAAACCGCAACGCATGACACAGTACCATGTGTGCACCAAGCCACAACCCCAACCGCAAACGGCATACACCAGTTACCATGTGTGAACCAAGCCATGACCCCCAACCTCACCGCATACACACGTACCATGTTGGCACCAAGCCAGACCCCCCCAACCGCCAACGCCCAACATACACCACGGACCCATGTGTGCACCGAGCCACGACCCCCCAACTGCACGCATAACACACGTACCATGTGTGCACCCAGCCCGGACCCAACCGCAACGCAGACACACGTACCAGTGTGTGTACTGAGCCATGACCCCCCAACCGCAACGCATAACAGTACCAGTGGGTGCCACCGGAGGCACGACCCCCCAACCGCGAACCACATACACAAGTACCATGTGTGCACCAGCCACCAAACCAACGGCAACAACATTTACACGTTACCAGTGTGCACCGAGCCTCGACCCCCCAAACCACAACGCACCCACACGTACCAATGTGGTGCACCGAGCACAAACAACCCACACCCAAGACACATACACACGTACATGTGGTTACGGCCACGACCCCCAACCGCCAACAATTTACATTACCATGTGTGCAGAGAGCACAACCCCCAAACCGCAACGCGATACATAGTACACATGTGTGCCACGAGCCACGACCCACCAACTTGCAAAAGGCATCACAACGTACCATGTGTGACACCGAGCCACGACCCCCAACCGAACACAATACACACGTACCTGTGTGCACGAGCCACGGACCCCCCCACCACCGCAAGCATACACAACATAACGTGTGTGTACGGAGCATGACCCCCAAACCCAAAACGCATACAACCTACCATGTGCACGCAAGCACGGACCCCAACCGGACACATACAACGTACTCATGTGTGCACCAAAGCCACCAAACCCAACTGCAACGGCCATACACAACGTACCATGTGTGCACCGAGCAACGACCCCCCACCGCGGAACATACACCACGTACCATGTTGACCAAGCCACAAACCCAACCTGCAACACATTCACAGTACCATGTGGGCACCGAGCTCGGACCCCACCCAACGCACCCACACAGTAATGTGTGCACCCGGCCACAACCACCCAACACGAGACAACCATACACACGTACAAGTGGTAACGGGCCACGACCCCCCAACCCGCAAAACAATTTTACAACGTACCGTGTTTGCACTGAGCCCACAACCACCAACCCGCAACAAACGCATCCACAGACACAATGTGTCACGAGCCACTGACCCCAACCGCGACAATACACACGTAAATTGTGTGACACACGACGCCCAACATCTCACCCAACTGCCAAGCTGCCAGCACACACGCGACATGTGCTGCCCCTAGCACGAGCCACGACCCTACTAATTGCGCCGACAACAACAATGTACCATGTGGCAACCAAGCCACAAACCCAATCTGGCAATACATCACACGTACCATGTGTGCACCGAAGCCTCGACCCCGCAACCCGGACGCCACCCACAGTACCATGGGTTGCACCGAGCCACAACATCTCCAACCAACGGACACAACACAAGTACATGTGTTGTACGGGCCCGCCCCCAACCGACACATTTACAAGTACCATCATGTGTGCACCGAGCCACAACCCCCAAACCAACACATACACACGTACCATGTATGCACCGAATCCAATGCGACCCCCAACCGCAACCACATACACACGTACCATTGTGCACCGAGCCACAACCCCCAACCGCAACACATACACACGTACCATGTGTGTACCGAGCCACAACCCCCAACCGCAACACATACACACGTACCATGTGTGTAGGTAGGTTTTATAAGGTATAAATCTTACCAGTTCCTCCCAAGAAATCCACTACAGGGGTGAGGTTATAAGGCTAGAATCTTACAGTCCTCCCATAGAAATCCACTACGGGGGTAGGTGATAAGGCCTATAATTTACAGTTCCTCCCATAAAAATCCACTACAGTGGTAGATATAGGTCTTTAATCTTACAGTTCTCCAAGAAATCCAACTACAGGGGAGGTTATAGGCTATAATCTTACAGTTCCTCCAATAAGAAATCCACTACGGGGGTAGGTAAGGCTATAATCTTACAGTTCCTCCCATAGAGAAATCTACATACAGGGTAGGTTTATGGGCTATATCTTACAGTTCCTCCAAGAAAACTTCCACTACAGGGGTAGGTTTAAGGTCTATAATCTTACAGTTCCTCCCATACGAGAATCCACTAACAGGGGTGTTATAAGGCTATAATTTACAGTTCCCCCATAGAATCCATACAGGGGTCTAGGTTATACTTATTATATGGAATGAAGAGAAGAAACCGGAAGATTAGGCCCCCAAGGGAGGCACCACTAGGAATTCTGCGTTCGTTGCGATTGCGTTTTGGACAATGCTTTTTGTTCGCGTTCCAGCTGTTTACGGTTAACACAACATGGAGTTTTCTGTGCCGATTTTCTGTGTTTCCGTTTTTTTTTTTCAACATCTTGTGATGGGGGAAGCGCAAAAGGTTTAATTTGCTTTATTGTTGCACGTTATTGAAGTGCGATGTCGAAAAACACAGCGGACCCAAGTCGCGCACGCATGCGCGAAAAAAAACGGACCGCACGGATCCAGAACGCAAATTATATAGTGGGAATTTAGTTCTCGTGATTACCATGTAGGTTTTATGCAAACGGAACACAATGCAACATAGTGGCATCTAAGGCTGTGAGATGTTCATATGGAAGCTCTCACTAGCACACTGATGGTGGCTCTTTTTACCAGAAAAGGGTAGGTGCATCCTCAGTTAACCCCCCTATGCTCCAAGGGGCCAACGCAATCCAAAACAGAGAAAAAAGCAGAGGAGCACACTACAGGTAACAGTTAAAACTTTGAAAACCAACGTTTTGGGACGTCACTAGACCTAGGACCCCTCTCAGGGATAACAGTGTAGCCCAAACATGTTCCATATGGAGCATGCCATAACCAACCAGTAGCCAATTGCCCAAGTTATCAGATCCAAAAGGATTGAGAGTGACCAATGCCAGAGCAGTCCATGACCCCCTCCCTGTTCATTAGAGTGGGGGGGGAGGACCTATTAGTCAGCAGGATGGTGCATTGAAACAGGATTTGTGATAAAGAAGAGAAAACATGAATCTCCCTCTTGTCAGTAACAATGTGAACTATTTCTCGTTTCACTAGTAACACTCAGATCCAATTAAAGGTGAAAGCTGTATAATAAAACTAAAATGGTCATCATTCCCCACATTAAATATACAAAAACTTCTAGACCATTATAACCCACCATGCAGGGGATAAAGATAGGCCAGATACAGCTACATGTGCTAATTCTGGCCCTTTCCTCTAGGAATGTCCTTCAAACTCTTATTTCTCACCTTTTAAAGAAACAACACCAGTCCATTACCTTGACAGTGTTATCCATTATTATTGGGGGACCAATCTGTGTGAATTTGGATGTTTAACAAGAAGATTCCAATTACACTTCTCACCTCCACAATACCAAAACAATTTGCCAGTGAACCCAGTAACTGGTCCCCAGAGAGTGCAAATGTATAAATTACAATTACTAGGAATATAAAGGGGAAGTCAGAATAAACTTCTAAAGTGACCACGGTTTCTCTCACTTTGCTCAGTTCAGCAAACAACAGGGTTTTAAAATACATCTGCCCCCAACTTCACAAAGTACAAACTGAAACCAAGGTGTAGAAGGGCGTTAAAAAAACATATAAGGAGAAGGTCGTTTCTATACATCAACTACCACCCTACAAGCCCCAGCTCATGAGAGAGGATGGAGGGGTTGAGCAGTTGTAGTGTGCCCTTGGCCTGGAGACAGACACAATGTGTTGAGATGATGGGGGGGACGGTTGAATCGGTGTTAACCCTTAAGTTCTAACAATAATGAGACATATGTAATTGGTGGATTAACAAGAAACTAATCCTTGCCTGATTCAACCTGCTGGCAGGGACACCATTCCCGCCCTATGGCTGGGTATATTGGGGAGTTAGGGGTTTACTGAGAGGAAGGAGCTGGAGGGAGGAATGTTTGACTATGGAAGTTGCTGGCACAAGAGGATACCTCATTAGAGGGGTGGCAAGCTGGCAGCTCCTCCCTGAGGACCAACAATATTTTTGAATCTGGCATATTTAACACTGGTTTTTAACAAATATACCTGATTGCTTTTATTTCCATTATACAGCCAAGGTGTTGATACTCCCCCCTGAGAATGACTGGGTGCTTTAATTTTAAGGAAAGAGCTGGTATAGTGGAACACACTGATCACAGGGAGACATGTACAGGACATGGAATCCAGAAACAACAGAGCAGTTTAAAAAAAACTGACAAGCAACTCCACATGGTTCGTGGCCACTATCCCCTGACAGAGTCTCAAACGATATTTGTTATCAAGGGAATAAAATTAACGTAGTTACAGACCCAAGGCAGATACTAGGGATCCAGAACAACCCAACCTGTTTACAGATAGTTATAAACAGCATGGGGTGGGTACCAGGTGTTAATCTCAACACAACTGTTCACCAATTTAAGTAAGCTCTTGATCTTGTAAACCTGCCCCCCCCATCCTGATTCGAGCCCCGCAGATAGAACAAATACACGAACCCCAGATCACCAATCCCACCAGGTCATTCCCCATTATTCCCAGATGTAATTCCCCAGGTGGGAAGTACAGTATCTCCCTAGAATCATTGAAAATTGTGATAATTCGAGTTCATTGTTACATTCTATCACTAATAGATTTACATCAGGTACAGTTATCTACTTAGATACATGTGTGAACATTAATATAACAACTACTGTATATTTAATGCTATACATAGATATAACATTAATATAATACTGGGTAGATAATTGTTACCATTCTATTCCACTAGATTACATTTGTGCTCCATGTAACATTAATATAAACTACTGTATAGTACATACATTGGTCCCCGAACATCTTGAATAAATAACACGTACGGTATAGTACATTTGTACGTTAATATAACTACTTAAGATGTAAAGTATACTAATATGTGTCATTTGTAACATTAATATTAAACACATAATGTATAGATACATTGTATAAATAATATAACCTACTGTATACGATAAAAAACATTGCAAACACGTAATATAACCTTACTGTATAGATACATTTGTCAACGTTAATATAACGTACTGTATAGATACATGATTGTACACAGTAATATAACTTCACTGTATAGATACATTGTAACACGTAATGATCAACTGTATTGTAGATCATGGAACAGTATATAACTTACTGTATAGATACATCGTAACGTAATTAACTACGATAGATACATTGTAACAGTAATATAACTACTGTGTAGATGTACATGTGTAACAGTAATATAACTTACTGTCTATAGATACATGTGTAACCAGTAATATAACGTACTGTGTAGATACATATTGAACAGAATATAATTCTGTATTAGATGACATGTGTACACAGTAATTATAACTTACTGTTGGCATTTGTAAAGTAATGAAACTTAACTGTATAGATAATCTGTAACAGTAATATAAACTTATATGTATAGATACATTGTAACAGTAATTCGTATATTACTTGTGTAGATACATTGTACCGTAATATAACTTACTGTGAGAAATTGTAACAGATAATTAACTACTGATCTGAATCGATAAATTGTAACATTAATATAAACTATATTTGAGATTCATTGTAACATTTATATAACTAGTCGATTTACTTAAAGTAATACGGATGATACATGTGTATAACAGTAATATTAAACTTTACTGTCTAGATAAATTGTAACAGTATATATAAACTTAGGACATGAAAGTAATACGATAGACATTCCGAACAGTAATAAAACTACGGTATAGATACATTGAACTTTCTATTCACAGGTCAGGGAATCAGGAACAGTGTAAATCAAGTTAACTTATTTTTTGTTCTAGCTGTATCCTACGTCCGCCAGGAAATTGCCCAGTTCCCACGTGCCCATGAGCCCCGTGTCTCTGCCCTGGCCACCCAGGCGGCATTACCTTCTTTAGTCTGTAGGGTGATGAAGACAATTGCCCTGATCAAGGAGTGGCAGGTGGACGAGGAGGAACAGCCAGTTGAGGGGTCTCATGGTGTTCTTCAAATTCTTGTCCAGAATTGTTAAATCATGGTTAGTGTCAAATAACTCTTACCCGTCTGGGCCCAGGTGTAGGTAAGTCTACAGGTTTATTTAAATCCCAGTCTTATCCAGGATAGGTAAGTCCCGGTTATTAAATCCCAAAGTCTGGCCCTGGCTACTTGTGTGCCACATCCATGGAATCCCTGGCATCGACTTCAGACTAATTCCAACACTGAGTGGCCACTGCACCTCTCCCACCAGCCCATTCATGCTCAAGCCTGGCTGCGCCCCGCCCAGTTAAAAGGAGCAGCACCGATCCTGAATGGGAGGGTGTTAAGGAACCTGGAGTGATTCCTGATCTTTGAGACAGGAGATTATTCTGGGGCCTTTTGATCCTCTTCCTGCCTCTCTCGTTCTCATCTTCCATCCTGAATTCCCACTCAGTGTCACCCCAGTCTCAAAGAAGCCCTCCTGCCCCTGTTGCATACCATTAATGCCACCTGGGGAGGGTGGGGTGCACATGCTGCCTGTCCCTTCTATCACGGGGTGTCAATTTGTCTTGAACCCATTGCTGGCCTGTTCAGGCCCCCACTGCTGGGCACTGGACCCAACTCGGATCTAAACATTGAAAACAATGTAGCAAATATCCCCACAATGTTCATCTCAATATAGAGAGAAGATGGGGAGGATCCCCAGAAGTAGATGGGATAACAGCTTTCGGGGAATCATGGGAGTACACAAAGTACGAGGGAAAGAGTGAGTTAGTAGTGTAGTAAGAGTAAATAGTAAAGAATTGTCGTCTCAGGCACAGGATCATTATACACTTACAGACCACAGTGCACATTCAATGATTGGTGCTGGCCATACAAGTCATTTATAGGGGACGCACCAAACAAACATCCTATGTTGCAAAACGTGAAAGAACTGACAGCAATTGGCTGTGACAAGAGGGAGAAATTCTGAATTGAAATCTATACTGGTCAGCCCCGCCAGACAAGAAAGCTGGAACTATGCCACATGTGGGGACTAAAAGGTTCATACCACACGTACCCTGTGTTGCACCGAGCACGGCCCCCAACCGCAACGCATACACACGTCCATGTGTGCCCGAGCCACGGCCCCCTCCAACCGCAAAACATAACATGTAGCAGCCAACGCAAGCATAGTACCATTGTGTTCCCGGCACGGAGCCCCCACGAAGCCTACCACCAACGGTCGCAGCACGCCATCAACCACACGTACCATGTGTGCACCGGAGCCACGGCCCAACCAACTGCAACGCATACAAAGTACATGTGATGCACCGAGCCACGGCACCCCAAACTGCAACCGCATACACACGTACATTGTGGCAGAGCCAACGGCCCCCAACCGCCCAACGCATACACACCGTACCATGTGAGTGCACCGAGCCAGGGCCACCCAAACTGCAAAGCATTACACCACGTTAATGTGTGCACGAGCACGGCCCCCGACTGAAACGCCATACAACCGACCATGTGTGCACTGAGCACGGCCCCCAACCGCAACAGCATACACAGTACCAGCGTGCACAGAGCCACGCCCCCACTGCCCAACCCATACACACGACCATGTGTGCACTGAGGCCACGGACCCCACGCAACGCATACACAGTACCATGTGTTGCACCGAGCCACGCCGCCCCAATGCAACGCACACACACGTACCATGTGTGCACCGAGCCACGGCCCCAACTGAAACACATTACACAGACAGGCTGCAAAACCAAGACGAACCCCAAAGAGATGGATAAGATATATGGGGCCCAAGGTCAGTGCCATATTAGGGCCCCTTTTTGCTAATATTGTATAGATGTTTTTTGTTACTGCTTTTAAATCTGGGCCCCAAGACAGTTTTCATGGGCCTAGCGCATGGTGCCTAGGGTTGCACTGTGGGAAATCCTGCTCGCCCCCAACCAGCAAGCATACACACCGACAACTGTGTGCACTGAGCCACACACCCCCCATCCGCAACGCCTAGTACACGTTACCAGTGTGAATGAGCCAACCAACCCCCATCCGCAACGCATACACACGTACCACTGTGCTGCAATGAGCCACAAACCCATCCCGAACCGCATATAAACGGACCATGTGTGCACTGAGGCCAAAACCCCCATCCGCCAACGCATACACCACGTACATGTGTGCACCGAGCAGCGGCCCACCCATCGCACGCCCAATACACGACCATGGTGTGCACTGAGCAACAACCCCATCCGCAGCGCATATACACGTACATGTGTGCACTGAAGCCACAACCCCCATCCGCAAGCATTAACATGGACACTGGTGCCGAGCCACGGCCACATCGCAACGAATATACACGTACACATGTGTGACACGAGCCAGCACAACCCCATCTGCAAAAGCATACACACAGTACCATTGGTCACCGAAGCCACAACCACCCCATCTTGCAACGCATACACACTACCATGTGTGCAACGACCCATCCCAGCCACGACTCCAAACGCGAACATAACACACGTAACATGTGTCATGGAGCCACAACCCCAAACCGCAACGCATTTACGCCGTAACATTGCGCAACCAAGCCATGACCCCCAAACTGCAACGCATACACACGTACCAATGTGTGACACCAAGCCACGGACCACCAACCCGCAACAGCAGTACACAAGTACCATGTGTGCACCAAGCCACAACCCCAACCGCAAACGGCATACCACCAGTACCATGTGTGGACCAAGCCATGACACCCCAACCTCACCGCATACACACGTACCATGTGCACCACAAGCCCGACCCCCCCAACCTGCCACGCCATACACCACGACCATGTGTGCACCGACCACGACCCCCTCAACTGCACGCATACAAACGTACCATGTGGTGCACCCAGCCCGGACCCCAACCGCAACGCAACACACGTTACCAGTGTGTACTGAGCCATGACCCCCAACCGCAACGCATAAACAGTACCAGGTGTGCCACCGGAGGGCACGACCCCCCAACCGCTAACACATACACAAACGTACATGTGTGCACCAAGCCACAAACCAACGGCAACAACATTCACGTACCATGTGTGCACCGAGCCTCGACCCCCAACCAACAACGCACCCACATCGTACCAGTGTGCCCGAGCCACAAACACCAACCCGACACATACACACGTACCATGTGGTTGTCACGGGCCGACGACCCCCAACCGCAAAACAATTTACAGTTACCATGTGTGCAATGGAGCACAAACCCCAAACCGCAACGAGCATACACAGTACATGTGTGCACAGCGAGCCAACGACCCACCAACTGCAACGAAGCATCAACACGGTTACCATGTGTGACACCGAGCCCGACCCCCAACCGAAACAAATACACACGTACCTGTGTGCACGAGCCACGGACCCCCAACCGCAAGCATACACAACATAACGTGTGTGTACGAGCCATGACCCCCAAACCAAAACGCATCACACTCGTACCACTTGTGCACCGAAGCCACGGACCCCAACCGTGGACACATACACACGTACTCATGTGTGCACAAGCCACAACCAAACTGCAACGCCATTACACAACGTACCATGTGTGCACCGAGCAACGACCACCCCACCGCGGAACACATACACACGTACCATGTGTGAACCAAGCCACAAACCCAACTGCAACACATTCACAGTACCATGTGGCACCGAAGCCTCGGACACCCACCACAACGCCACCACAAGTACATGTGTGCACCGAGCGCCACAAACCCAATACGAGACAACACCATACACACGTACCATGGTTGTACGGGGCCACGACCCCCAACCCGCAACAATTTAAACGTACCAGTGTTTGCACTGAGCCACAACCACAAACCGCAAAGCAACATCCACACAGCACAATGTGTCACCGAGCCACTGACCCCAACCGCGGACAATTACACACGTTACATTGTGTGACACCGACGCCACACTCCCCCAAGCTGCACAACGCCAGCAATGACACACAGCGACCATGTGTCCCACTAGCAGAGCCCACGACCCTAATGCGACACAAACACATGTAACCATGTGGACCAAGCCACAAACCCAAATCTGGCAATACATCACACGTACCATGTGTGCACCGAGCCTCGACCCCCAAACCCGAGCACACCCACAGTACCATGGTGCACCGAGCCACAACACTCAACCACGGACACAGACAAAGCTACATGTGTGTACGGGCCCGCCCCCAACCCGAACACATTTACACGTCACCATGTGTGCACCACGCCACACACCCCCAAACACACACCATACACACGTACCCATGTATGCACGAACCACAGGACCCCCAACCAGAACACATACACACGTACCATGTGCCGAGCACCCGACATACGTACCATTCCGAGCACAAACCCCCAACCGAAAACACATACACACTACCATGGTGCACCAGCCTAACCCCCAACCGCAAGCATACACAACGTACAATGTGGTGCACCGAGCCACAGCCACCCAACCCGCAACGCATAGACATCACGTACCATTGTGCACTGAGCAAAACCCCCAACAGCAACCCAGCACGCATGTGTAGAGACCACAACCTCACAAACCGACACATACCAAGTCGTGTGACCTGAGCCACAAACCCACACAACGCAACACATACACACGTACCATGTGGGTCCCGAGCCACAACCCCCAA
This sequence comes from Hymenochirus boettgeri, assembly GCA_019447015.1. Taxonomy (NCBI): domain Eukaryota; kingdom Metazoa; phylum Chordata; class Amphibia; order Anura; family Pipidae; genus Hymenochirus; species Hymenochirus boettgeri. The sequence continues at coordinate 78,613 of JAACNH010000087.1, forward strand.
CCGCAACACATACACACGTACCATGTGTGTACCGAGCCACAACCCCCAACCGCAACACATACACACGTACCATGTGTGCACCGAGCCACGACCCCCAACCGCAACGCATACACACGTACCATGTGTGCACCGAGCCACGACCCCCAACCACGACACATACACAGGTACCAATTGGGCTTGTAGGTAAAACACTGCCAGTCCTGCAGCCTGCAATTGACCATGGGATAGGTTGGGCCCAGGGCTGGGTTTCTCACTAGGGTACCTAGGCCAGGGTCACATGACTTCTGGGGGTGGGTCATGGGGGGAGCGCACCCTTCTTCATACAGATATTGCATAGGCCCCCCCAAACCTTATATATTGAGGTGCCCAGATCTTGGGCCATTTCCCTGGACACCTCTCTGGGATTTAATAAACACCTGGGAATATTGGCCCCCAGAGCCTGTGATAGCAAAAGACCTTTCCAGCTCCCTGAATCAGGCACCAGCCCAAGAAACAGAAGCCACATATGTTTCTGGTTACCGGCCCACAGAGGAATTTTTTTCCAATTCCAAAAAAACTCCCTGAATTTCCAAACTCATTAAAAATTATAGATAAACTGAACTGCTGTTCGCCCTGGGGTAAAACTTCATTGGCATCGCTCTCTTTATGTGCCCATATATAACTTCATTACGGGTATGTTAAATGTACAAGTGGCCAGTATGTGTAAAGGTTACAGCTATAAGTGGCCGTGTATGTGTAAAGGTACAGCCATATTGTGGCTGTCTATGTGTAAATGTTAACAGAGCATATGGGGCCGTGTATGTGCACAAAGGGACAGCCATAGTGACCGTGCATGTGAAAAGGTACAGACATAACGTGGGCCTGGTATGTGTAAGGGTACAGCCCTACGTGGCCCGTATGTGTAAAGGTACAGGCATACGTGGCCGTGTTGGTGTAAAAGGTGAGACATACGTGGCCCTGTAGTTGTAAAGTACAGCCAACGTGGCCTGTATGTGTTAAAGGTACAGACCATATGTGGCTGTGTTGTGTAAAGGTACAGACATACGTGGCCATGTTTGTGTAAAGGTACAGCCATACAGGCCATGTATGTGTAAAGATACAGATATACATTTAGTGTATGTGTAAAGGTACAGCCATATGTGGCCTGTATGCTGTAAAGGTAAGACATACGTGGCCAGGTATATGTAAACAGATGTGCTAGCATTGTAGTTATTTACCACAGTTAGGGAAAATATGAGAATTTTGAGCAAAAAAATAGAAAAAAAAACAATAGCTCGGTTTTATGAAAGAGTCACCCACGAAATCATTCAAGGGCAAGTATTCCCAGGACCGGAAACACCCCAAAAATCACCGGCATCCCACGCACGCAGCTGGAGGCAAATACAAAGTCTGGTTTCCCATTAAGCGAAACAAGCCGTGTCTTTGAATCCCTTTCCAACAGTGTCGTTTTATGGATGTTTATGGGGTTTATGAGGACAAGGAGCAGTAAGGTGCAGTGTACAACCAATTCTGGGTGACAGCGAATGAAGTAAAGTGGATTCCAAGCTGCAATTTGCCAGAATACGAGGGGCTGCAAAAAACTTCAGACAGTTCCAGGACCAAACACTGAAATCTTAATTCGATCTTTCCTGCTATTTACACTGTTTCCAGTCTTCAAAAATGTTTTTGTGGAGGTGTTAAAGGGGGAAATGATACTCCCATTTACAAGCTAGGGCTCCGCGTTTTACAGTATTCTTCTGAAAGGTTCAGTAAATGAACTGGCATCAATTTAAGGATAACAAGTATTAAACACACTTGCCCCGACTTAATACCTAGAACTAGATTAACTGATCTGTGTGCCCCCAAGAATTTTCTATGGTAATTCTAGAGTCAGTACAGTTACCAACCTCTCCCTCAGGTCAGTGATCTCAGGCAGCTCAGTGTGATGCACCAGCAAAGCAAGGGGAAATTCCAATGGATACCTGTGCGACATGGTTAAATTGAAATAAACCAGAGAGGATTTGTATTAAGCAACAAGTTGTGTAATGGCTTCTGTATGTAAATCAGGCTTATAGATTTACATGTTTTGTGTATTTTTAACGAACACCACAAGCTACCATGCCTCCAAGCAGTTAGTCTTATTCCATCATAGAAGACAGAACCCTTGCTTTAGGTTTATTATGGTTTACACTGCAGCGCCTCTTGGAAGAGAATGTGTTTAAAACCTTGCGAATGAATCATAGCGTGGTGTTTGTAATAACTGGTGGGGTAATAATGGTGGGTATATTAACAACGTGGGAAAATATTCACTGACTTTCACAGTGGGGAGCGTGCAGGTTGATCAATATGAACTCTAAGTGTAGAACCCCCACTTGCCGAATTCCACATCTCTCTGCAGGTGACAAATTAAGTAAATCAAAATTCCTGTCCATTGTAACAGACACTAAAGTTGGCCAGACACAGGCAGATGTAATATGAGCAGAAAGATCCGATCGAGGTACAAGATTGGAAAGAACTGAATCGAGAATTATCCCACCTTATGCTCTTATCTGCGGAGAGGATGGGGATCCGAGGAATGGGGGGGTGCGGCAGAAACTTTAACGAATCGGGCCCAATATTTGGTTTTCCGTAATACCGCTTAAATAATGTCCGACGGGAAAAGGTTTTTCACATATTTGAGCGGTTCGGAACCTTTTGATTGGATTGCTCAAAATGTCAAATCTAGTTGTATGGTGGTGATCTACAGGGGTTGGTACCACCCCAGTTAGTACCATACAAAATATGTAACATTTAAAGTTTCGTTTAGACGAGTTAGTTCACGACTCCATACCAGATTAGCCTAAAGTGCCGGATCATGTCTAGTTTTATTTAAAGGGGCTCCAGACCGTGATGAGCAGTACGAGCGCACGTTTCAAGCGTCGTGTGGAAACAGGACAGGTTGTTGGTCCAATATTCGATCGGTACAAATTCCATCAATCCACATGGATATCCCACACTATTCAGCCTTTCTGTTGCGAGCCCCCTACCTAGCAGGTTCCTGTACGGATTTTCCTTTTCCAAAGAGCAGGGAGAACCATGTGAACTAGTAAACCAGCGGAAATTACTCTATCAAAGACATTGGAGGGCTATCGGGGCTTGACACAACTTGCAGCGCACAATTTGGTTGCCGACATATTGAATTGAAATGGGACAGTAGGATAAAACAAAACGCGTGGTCATATCTTTAATGCTTAGTTGTAACCGACGCTCCGTATCCATTAAATCCTTAACGTGCTTCTTAAACAGCCTCTCCCCTGGCCTGGATATGATCCAGGTAACCGGATCGGCGCGGTAACGCCAGAGGATCCTTTACAGTTGTACATTTAACATCTCGGGGCCACAATTTGTTCCATGACCAGTAGGATTAAAGGGGAAGTTTTGTCCCAGCAAATGATACGTAGAAATTTAGGGTTGACTTAACCGAATGATTAGTGATGACCAGTTGGCGGATCGAACGCGGACCGCGGCGAGTTTACCTCGTGTACGCGAACAGCGATATCGCGGATTTCGGTTTTTTCCGGCCTTCCGGACTTTTTCCGACCGCTGAAATTTTCTAATTACGGGGAATTTCTCGTATTGTGAAAATACGAGAAATCGCAGATTTCATATTTTCTCAGAATGTCCTCGTATTCGCAGACGAGAATCCTCGATTTTCGCAGGAATCCTCGTATGTTCGAATTTAATAGCGGTTTAGGCGCTAGGCCCAAAACTGTGCGTTTTTTTTGTTTGCGCGCCGTTGCGATTGCGCGTGTCGATTTTTCAAAATTATTGAAACCGCAGTTATTGACGGGCAACGCAAAAAAAAAACCGCGCATTTTTTTCGGATTGCGATTGCGATTGCGTTTGCGATCCTGCATTTTTTAATCGAATTCGACAGCGTTCTTCCTGTACTATTGAAGAAATCGCAATCGCCAAACGCAACGGAAAAATCGCACATGAAAATCCATGCTATTGCGTTTGCGTTTTCAGTGTGGGCCTCGCCTACTGGGTCCGCTCCAGATTTCGGAATTTTTCGAAAAAAAAATGGCGGATCTCCTCGAGCGGATGCGGATTTTGCGAAGTTGGACAGTCTCTACTGCTGATATGTCATTTGCTGTGAAAGTTCAGTCCAGGATAGGAAATAGAAGTTAAGGAATGAACAATGGAAAATAAATTGGACATTGTTTACATTCACCGGGAATCCACCGTGTCTGGTGACAGGGAGGTCTGGGGGAAAAGAAGTTACTTGTAAACTGAGGGAAGATTCAACAATTCAGAGACCCGGAACCGAGTTATCATCTTTACAATAACACACCTTGTGGAAAAAAAAATAAATGATAGGGCAGCTCCCCACAGGTTAAAAAAACAGAGAACTGACCGGTTATTTATTATGCCAGATCCATGTAAGGGACACAATCCCTGAACGCAGCTATTCGGGGCGAGACGGCGCCGCAGAATACGGATCCCGAAACACAAAACAGGCCTCTGAAAATAGCCTTAAGTTCCCCTTCCCAGAACCTCTAGGTCAGATCCCTGTAGACTATGCCAGCACTGTTGGGGGCCCTTGCAAAGCAAATTCTTTATTTAGACATTAGCCCCAGTGATAAGGGATTAGTTATTTTATGTAAAACCAGAGATTAGAGCAAAGTTGGTGAAATTAACATGTGGCCCGATAACGAATTCAATGGGCCCTCCCAGGCACCACCTGAATGGGGGGGGGAACCATTATCACCCCTGTAATCAGTGATGAGATTCTGCTCTCCCTGATACAAACCATTTGTGTCAGGAATGACAATTCAAAGCAAGACCCTTGCACAAAAATTACAGTCACCAACAGCCTGAGGGGTTAATAAACGACCATTCCCCGAACTTGGAACCAAAAAAATAAATAAAATAAAAACAATTCACTGTGTAAACCGCAGCCAATCTCCGGGCAGGTTACCCCTCTAACGAATCATTCATTCCCCTACACAACACAGACAGCCAATCCTTCTTCATGACCACCTGGATAAAAACTATTGAATGGAACTTGATTATTTAGTAACATTCAGGGAGATTCATAAAAGTTTTATCGTTAAAAATGGTGTAATTTTTGCCCCAACCAATCAGATGTAAACATTTTAAAACGTAAACTACGATCTGAGTGGTGGGGGCCAAGTTAGCACCATTTTAAAACGGATAAGAACTTATAATCTCCCCCTTCCACGTAAGAACCAAATCGAATTGCTTATTCCCAAACACCATTTATCTGGATTTACATCAATCTGACTCCCCATTGTCCACTCAGGGAATATTTCCCTCCAGGTTAAGTGGCCACTGCGGGGAGGGAGTCTTATTGACTCCTTTCCCTGTATGCTGGTGACTCCAGTCTGTAGATTTCAGACAGACAAAATCTGGATCCAATAAAAGATCGTTTAAGGCTCGGCTTCTGAAGGAGAGAGACATATAATTCCCCCCAGATCCTCCGCCCCCCCAGGAGAGACAAGTGGCATTGCTCTGTTATTACCTAAGATATAATTTCAGCTGTCTGAGATGGCACCGGAAATTGAAAACCACTGGACTGGCGTCTAAACCACCCAGGCAAGAATAAGAATAATTAAAGGGCAGTTCTCCTGGGTGTTCAGGGACCCCAACAAACGAGAAAAAAGAGCAATAGCGCGCCCACCCCCCCCACCCCCTTAAAAATTCCTCCGTGTTTTCCTCTTGGCAGGGATAAGGAGGGGGGACCGTGACGCAAGGCCAAGCGGTAGGCAGATTTATCTGGATTCGTTTCCACAGAACCTCATTTCCATATTAAACTCATCATTAAGGTTAATGTCAAAACTGGATGAATCCCAGTTCCCCAAATCGCTCTCACTCCTGTGCTGTGACCGGGGAGCGGATGCGAGTTGGCAGCTCACTCCCAGAGGGATAGATACCAGAAGGAATTTATTTCGGTCACTAAGCGGACAGTCGCTTCACACAACAGACCAATTGGAGCCGACACAGGAGGAAAATAGGAAAAATGATGTAGGGACGAGTACTAGAGTATTTAAAGGGAAGTTACATAGTTTTTTATTCACAAGAGAGCTGGGAGCTAGTGATGGATTGTTAGATGTAGTCGAAACTACAAACAATAACCCCGACATACTGCTGGGGATAGAGATGAAGGGATCAGGGAATTGACGACAAGGAGAGAGGGGCCTGATGGTCTCGGCAAGCAGTCAGTTCTTAAAAGGGGATTGTTGAAGGGTCTCGTGTATAAAACTTAGATGTGAACGTATTACCCCATAATCCCCGCGGCACCCACTTGTGTAACCTGCAGTGAAAAGGAGTAACCTGTGAATCAGACTATATATTCCTCCTAGTCACTAGTCCCCCCAGGGTATACCCTAAGGGTACAGGAAGACATGAAAGCTCTAAATGGAAGGGGCCCTTTAAGTACACACTGTGTTTGTACGTTAAAAAGAGTGCACGCTCTTCGGGCAGAAACGTTTTAGGAAAAAACTAAACCAACAAATAGCGAAAACTTGAGAACGTTTGGATGGAATGTACAATCCTGACACCTGGTTCTACCTGCACAGTCAGTCTCAGGGACTCAACCCCTCAGCATCCGACCCTGCTGTAATCTGGGAGTTGGTCAACCTATACTGAGCTGGGGGGGAATCAGGTGGGCAGGGAATAAACAGTGGGGCAGGGAATAATAACACAGGTGGGCAGGGAATAACAACTGTGGCAGGGAATAAACAGGTGGGATGGGAATAAACAGGTGGGCAGGAATAACACAGTGTGGGCAGGGAATAACCCAATGGTGGGCAGGGAATGATAACACTGGTGGGCAGGGAATAACACTGGTGGGCAGGGAAATGACAGGGGGCGGGATAAAGGTGGGCAGGGAAAAATAAACAGGTGGGCAGGGGGAATAACGGTGGGGGCAGGGAAGAACACAGGGTGGGCAGGAGGAAAATAACACAGTTGGACAGGATACACTGGTGGGCAGGGGAATAACACTGATGGGCGGAAAAACACTTGTGGGCAGGGAATTACACTTGTAGGCAGGTAGGTGGGCAGGGAAAAACATGGTGGGCAGGGATTAAACACAGGTGGGCAGGAAAAACACTGGTGGGCAAGGGAATAGGGAATAACACTGGTGGGCAGGGAATAACATGGTGGGCAAGGGAATTAAATTGGTGGGCAGCAGAGATAACACAGGTGGGCAAGGAATAACACTGATGGGCAGGGAATAAACACTGGTTGGGCAGGGAATAACACTGGTGGGCAGGAAACTAACAAGGAGTGGGCAGGGAATAACACTGGTGGGCAGGAAAATAACAAGGTGGACCGGGAAATAAAACACTGGTGGGCAGGGAAAAACATGGTGGGCAGGAATAACATGAGTGGCAGGAACTAAACACTGGTGGCAGGACAAAATAACACGGTGGGCAGGGAGATTTAAACACGGTGGGCAGGGAATAACAAAGGTGGGCAGGAAATAACAAGAGGGGGCGGTGAATAACACAGGTGGGCAGGGAATAACACAGGTGGGCAGGAAATAACACTAGTGGGCAGGGAATAACACAGGTGGGAGGGAAAATAAAACACTGGTTAGAAAGCGAATATAACATAGTGAGCAGGGAATAACAGGTGGGCAGGGACTAACCCTGTAAGCGGGAATAAACGCCAATGGGATTTATTAAATCCGGTGTCTGAAGCTCTCGACTTTGCGTAGATCCCAACTATCATTAACATCCACAGTTAATTATTAATAAAGAAGGAATTTACTTCCTTGGTAGTTTCTATACATCCACCCTCCCTTTATTCTAAACACGTAAATGAATCCATGAACCAATAGCGATTACTCAGTTATTATACCGGGTCTAGGGACCAAGGTCACAGATAATGGGGGGTTTTGGTTTAAAGGGCCAACTCTTAAAGGGACAGTGTTTTGTTTTATTAAAAATCATTTATATGTGGCTGAAAACTACATGTGTTGTTGGCATGAGGTGGAGGATTTTATTACTATGAAAAAAGCGTTAACTTATTTTTAAGCGCACTGCCTGGACTGTCTGTACTTTCCTGTCTGACGACTCAGCCTCACTTTATGGGCAAGGAATTTTTTTTAAGTAGAAAATAAAATGCTTGGGTTAGAAAAACAATAATTGCAGGAAAATTAAAGGGTTAAAGTAAGGGGGGACTGGTAAACACAACAGAAAAAAAATGTTACACCCTCCAGATTTTAATGACTACAGATCCCAGCATTCCCCTGACAGCTTTCCTTATAACAGGCCGTTTTCTTCTTGCTGCCCCAGAGGGATACAGATTATCAGCTGTTATAACTGTGATACACAGGGGGTTACCATTCATAAATAGTTCATTTTCAGGGTCTTGCTGTGCTGGAGAGGAAACTGGATCATTAGTCACTAATAACAATTAAAATCGAGACCAATCACTAAAATACCATCGCCAATTAATAACGATGATGATATGCTTGTAAACAAGAACAAATATTGCGACAACGCCCAAAAAAACGATCTATTAAACATGCCGACAAAAAAACGGGGAACCAACGCAAGGTTCAATTAGAGAATCACCTGCGAGTAAAGCCAGTAGGCAGCTCCGTCCCTGGGCAGATGTTTATTTTCCCAGCGACGCCAATTCCTTTTACTGCAGATCATTTGGTGAAGGGAGTCAAGTGTCCACTGGTTCAGATGGTAACAATGTTAAGATGGACATACACGTGCGAGTTCCACACATGGTGCCAACAGACACATTGGTAGGATCAACATTGTAAGGATCACATTGGTATCGGATCAAGGGTATCTGATCACATGTTATCGGATCACATTGGGTAGCGGATCACCATGTATCGGATCACATTGTATCGGATACACAGTGGTATAGGATTCACATGGTATCGGATCACATTGCGTGGTGCCGGGGGGGGGGGGTTTCTTGTTTATTTTGCGGATCTTTTTTGTTTGGTTCTTTTGTGATTTTTTTTTTTTTTCTTTTTTTTTTTACTTTCATTGTTTTCTTGCCCCTTTATCTGATCACATTGGTTATCTGTCACATTGGTGTTCTGAACACGAATGGTATCTGTCACATTTGGTATCTGGCACATTGGTATATGATAACATTGTATCGTTTTTTATATTTGGATCACAGTGGTATATGTCACATTGATTATCTGTCACATTGGTGTCTGATCACAGTGGTAAGGTATCACATTGGTATCGATACAGTGGTATCTGATCACATTGGTATCTGTCACATTGGTATCTGCACATTGGTTCTGATCACATTGGTTGTCTGATCACAGTGGTTCTGATCCATTGTGTATGTATCCCATTGGTGTCTGAGTAACATTGATATCTGTCACATGGTGTTATGATCACATTGGTATCGGAAATCACATTGGTATCGGATCACAGTGGCTTGATCTGATCACATTGGATTATCGGATCACATCTGTATCGGTATTCACATGGGGGATTGATCACATTGGTTATCTGATCACATTGGTATCTGATAACATTGGTATCTGTCACATTGATATCTGTCACATTGGCTATCGGATCAACATTGGTACGGGATTCAATATTGGTATCTGACACATTGGTATCTGATCACATGGTATCTGATCCATTGTGTAACGGATCACATTGGTATCTGACACATGGTAGCTGATCACCATTGGTATCTGATCACAGTGGTATCGTACATTGGGGTGTGATCACATTGGATCTGAGCACTATTGGTATCGGATAAATTATATCTGATCTACATTGGATCGATCAAATTGGTATCGGATTCACATGGTATTCTGATGGCACAACATGCTGTGGGGAAAAGCACACATGGACCGGACTTGATTGGCCATATGCGGTATATGGGGATTGGCGCCGGTGGGTGGCCATTACAGTACGATCAGATCGATACGCTACGACCAGCGGGGGAATGACCGTCATTCCAGGCCCGATTCGGATCAAGTCATTCATTCAGCACTATGATCAGTTGGAACCGCCCCTCCACACTGACGATATAGGTAAATCCCATCGTCCCCCCATTATCGTTTGTGTATTTCCGACGAATACGTTATTGGCGGTGTGCAGGGCCATTATGACATTGTATGGCTATTGTAACCTGTGTGCAGGTTGCTTAGAGGCTCTTTTGGTACCCTTTGACATATATCGCCCAGTCTCTCTAGCCATGCTGGCAGAGGACCAAGTGCCGATGGGTACCAGCCATTCTCATCCGTATATATGCAGTGCATGTTGGGCATCTCCGTTGACAGAACTGCGTTATTTACGCATTCCCTGTACCTTGGCCAGGGACTGTGAGTCTGCGCCGGCTTACAGTTTCTGAAAAATAAAGAGCCATCCCTTGCACAACGGACGGGGAATTTCTTGTAGTAGATCCGCACAGAAGCAGCAGCGCCACCCAGCGCCAGTCCTGGAAGCCACGTAGAAAACCTTGCGAGTGAGCGGCCCACGGAGTAGTCACTTCGACGTTGATTTGCCACTGACGAGAGGCAAAGTCGTCTTATCTTACAGTGATCTCATCCGGAGCGACCGTTGTCGATCTTGCGAAAACTGACGCTTCTGAAAGTGGGCCGAATCAATGTTCAGACCTAAGTGTAGAGGTTAAAGGTATCTTTGCAAGGTGCCCGAGCCACCGGGAAGCTGTGCAGTCTCGCACCTGTTTAAGCGCAGGTCGATTGAAATGCGCTGGGCTCACTGAGGTAGATTCCAGTTGTGTGGAGCAGCCAGTATCCTGCTCTCCCTCCTGCACCATTGACACTGAATAGATGTAAATTCATAACTCCGCATTAATAAACGTTCTTGCAACATAATCCCACTGCAAGAGGCCAGACGGGAGATATTACAGCGGATTATAATAGAACAGACAAGTAAATGATATCCTTATAAACAGTGTTACTATGTATCAGTATAATCAGTGGTTTAGCTATTTTTAGCTATGTCCATAAGTATAATCAGTGTTTAGCTATGTCACAGGATAATCAGTGTTTAGGCTATGTCATCAGTTATAATCAGTGTTGCGTGTATCAGGTATAATCAGTGTTTAGCATGTCATCAGTGACTAATCAGTGGTTAGACTATGTTATCAGTTATAATCAAGTGTTTTTAGCTTATGTCGTCAGTTTTATAATCAGGGTGTAGGCTAATAATCAGTTATAATCCAGGTGTTTAGCGTTAGTTATCAGTTATAATCGTGTGTAGCTATGTCACGGTTTTATAAAACAGTGTTTTTAGCTATGTCATCAAGCTTATAACCCAGTGTTTAGCTATGTTATCAGTTTAATCAGTTTGTTTAGCCATGTTATCAGTATAATCAGTGTTTAGCCTGTGTCACAGTTATAATCAGGGTTTTAGCTTATGTAATCAGTTTATTAATCAGTTGTTAGCTATGTCATCAGTTATTAATCAGTGTTTAGCTATGTCATCAGTTATAATCACTTGCTAGCATGCATCAGTATAATCAGTGGTTAGCTGTTGTGTCATCAGTATTAATCAGTTTGTTTAGCTCTGTTATCAGTTATAATCAGTGTTAGCCTATGTCATCAGTTAATAAACAGTGTTTAGCTATGTCATCAGTATAATCAGTGTTTAGCTATGTCATCAGGGTAAATCAGTGTTTAGCTATGTCATCAGGTTATAATCAGTGTTTAAGCTGTGTCAATCAGTTTATATATCAGTGTTTAGCTTTGTCATCAGTTATAATCGTGCTTAGCGATGTCATCAGTTATAATAAGTGCTTAGCTATGTTCATCAGTTTTAAAATCAATGTTTAGCCATGTCATCAGTTATAATCAGGCTTAGCTATGTCATCAGTTATAATCAGTGTTTAGCCATGTCATCAGTTATAATCAGTGTTTTAGCTATGTATCAGTTATAAGGTGCAGTGTTAGCTAGTTATTTCAGTTTATAATTTATAATCAGTGTTTAGCTATGTCAGCAGTTTAACAAGGTTTAGCCATGTACTCAGTTATAAGCAGTGTTAGCTATGTCATCAGTTATAACATGTTTAAGCCATGTCATCAGTTAGTAATCAGTGTTGTGTAGCATGTTATCAGTTTAATTCAGTGTTTAGGTATGTCATAAGTTATATTTTTCAGTGTTTTTTAGCTATGTTATCAGTTATAATCTGTGTTTAGCTAGTCATCCGTTATAATAGTGTTTAACTGTCATTCACAGCAAAGACTCTAAATGTAAAAGCTATTTCAGTGACAGGGATCTCTTTATAATGTTGTCAAGGCAGTTTAGCAATACTTTATATAAATGTATTATTAACTAGTATGAAAATTGTATTTAATATTGATTTATCTTTACGGTTTGCACGCTCTCCTCTTGTTTTTGTAACTCTGTAGTATATAAGGGAAAGCGCTGTGCTACCCAAGTGGTGCTCTTATAAATAAAATTATACATAAACATACTGTATTAATCGGAGTGTATAATGTACCGCGTGTTGTACCACAAAGTGGCGCTATATAAATAAAAATATACATACAACGTATAACTCTGTATTGTTTATAATGTACAGCGCTGGTCCCAAGTGGCGCTATATATAAATAAACATATACATAATACTGATAATCTGTATTGTTATAAGTACAGAGCTGCGTCCCCAAGTGGCGCTATATAAATAAAACATAACATAATACTGTATAATTTTGTATTGTTATAATGTACAGCGCTGTGTAACCAAGTGGCGCTATATAAAGAAAACATATACATACATACTGGATTAAATCTGTATTGTATAATGTACAGCGGCTTGTGTCCCCACGTGGCGATATATAAATAAAACATATTACATAACAAGTATATTTGTATTGTTATAATGTTACAGCGCTCTGTGTATCCAAGTGGCGCTATATAAATATTAAAACCAATACATACATAATGGATAATCTGTATTGTTATAATGTACAGCGCTGTGTACCCAAGTGGTGCTTGATAAAATAAAATTATTACATACATACTGTATACTCGTATATTGTTATAATGTACAGCGCTGTGTCCCAAGTGGCGATTATAAATAAACTATACATACAACTGGATATCGTATTGTTAAGTACAGCGCTGGTCCCCAAGTGGCGCTATATAAATAAACATTAACAATTACTGTATAATTCTGTATTGTTAGACTGTACAGCGCTTGCGTCACCAAGTGGCGCTAATATAAATAAAACATATACATACATACTGTATAATCTGATTGTATAAGGTACAGCGCTGGTGTACGCCAAGTGGCGCTTATATAAATAAACATATACATACATATGTATAATCTGTATTGTTAGAATGTACAGCGTTGTGTACCCAAGTGACGCTTCTATAAAATAAACAATACATTACATACATACTGTGTAAATCGTATTGTTATAATGTACAGTTCCTGTGACCCAAGTGGCGCATAAAAATAAACGATACATAAATAACTGTATATATCTGTATTGTTATAATTGTCAGCGCTGTGTGCCCCAAGTCGGCGCTATTAAATAAAAATATACTCATAATTATAATCTGTATTGTTTAATGTACGTGCTGTGTACCCAAGTGGCGCTATATAAATAAAACATATACATTAACATACTGTATAAATCTGTATTGGTATAATGTACAGCGCTGTGTACCCAAGTGGCGGCTATATAAATAAACCTTTATACATACATACTGTCTAATCTGTATTGTTATAATGTACAGCGCTGTTTACCCAAGTGGCGGCGATTATAAATAAAGTTACATATACGTACATACTGTACATCTGTATTGTTATAATGTACAGCGCTGTTGTACCCAAGTGGCGCGCTATTAAATTAAAACATATACGACATACTGTATAATCTGTATTTTATAATGTACAGGCGTGTATCCCCAAGTGGCGCTATATAAATAAAAATATACTAAATACGATAATCTGTATGTTATAATGTACAGGCTGTGTACCCAAGTTGGGCCGATAGTATAAATAAACCATATACGTACAACTGTATAATGTATTGATTATTATAATGTACAGCGCTGCGTCCCCAAGTGGGCGATATTATAAATAAACAATACTTACATACTGTCTTAATCTGTATTATGTATAATGTACAGCGCTGGGTCCCCAAGTGGCGCTATATAAATAAACATAACATACATACTCGTATAATCTGTATGTTATAATGTTGTACAGCGCTGTGTACCCAAGTGGCGCTATATAAATAAACATATACACTCATACTGTATAATCGTTATTGTTATAATGTACAGCGCTGTGTCCCCAAGTGGCCGATATAAATCCAACATATACCTACATACTGTATAATCTGTATTGTTATTAATGTACAGCGCTGTGTGGTACCCAAGGGTGCTTTATAAATAAAATTATACATACAGACTCACTGAACGTGGGCATTTGGGAAATAATGTTCCTTGAAGTACACACCTATCCCAAAGCACATAGAACCTACTGCCGGGGGCTTATATTCACAGTTGGATACATTATTCATATGATAAACTTAAATGTGTGTGTGCAGTGATTAAAACAGAGAAAGAAAGAACCTGCCTGGTATAAGAATATTATTGTCTTACAGGAACAGAAAACAAGCTGATTCATTGCAGTGCTTGATCTATTTTATTTTGAAAATAATGGGGATTTTCGCCTATAATTGTCACCATGGTTTGCCTTAATGTTCACTTAACCTCCACATTTCCACGTGGGTTTTTAAAAGGAAAACATCTGGTAAAGGAGCTACATATATGAAGTTTATATACTGTGTGCGTTTGTGACAGCTTCGGGATAAGCCAAATTCCCAGCAAAACACAGGCTATTAAAACGTGGTCTCGGATCCACTGGAATGTTATTTTACCATCTGCTCTAATAACCAGGTCGCAGTCCAGTTAATTCTCTTTAAACCAGTTGTTATAGTTACACTGAAATGTCATGGGAGGGTAATTCCTCTACGGACCAATGGGGCAGGTTTAACACCTTTATCGACCAATTAGAATGAGTTTCTAGGTTTCTATCTGACACTAAAAGACCTGAAAAAGCCTCACTTTTGATTGGTTTTAATGCCAGTTACAAGACAAGGTCTGAATTATACCTAACAACGTGAGTTCATGGTTTCAATAAAATACGTTTGTTATGTATAGGTTATTTATTAAAAGCGCCACTCAGGCACATTAAAGGCACATTAAAAAACAGTGTTAAAGTTCAACAACATCCTGGATATGCTGCCTGTTAAATACATTGGATTGGATGGTACCAACGTAACCTTCCATACTCACCCCTTGCCGTACGGGTGGGTAAGACATCTTTCCCCTTGGGCCTTTCGAAAATCCAACAGAACCACAATGAAAGAGAGAAAAAAAATCATCAATGAATGTGAAAAATAAAAACATTCATTTCTACCAGGGGGGCGATATTTCTAGTGGACCAGAAACTTACTCCTACCAGCTATAAACAAAATTAGACATTAAAAATGACTAAAGGCAAAGTGAACCAAACGGATTGTCAGAGGGAGATGCTCAGACTTTGTCCTACACCAGGTTTCTCAAACAGGTGCCGTCCATGTTTGAAACTACAAAACCCAACATTCCACCCCAACTTCCCTCTGTAGTTGAGGAATACTGGGAGTTGTAGTTTTCAAACAAATGGAGCACACGTTTGACAACCAAGTTCATACCCCTCAAGTCACTATCAGCCATGGAGCCCCATGTGGAACGTAGTATGGCTGTGGCTTGTTGATGGGTGTTCGGTTAGGGCAGTGTGATTTTAGTTCGATGGTCTTGTGATGTTTTGGAAAACTAAAACTCTCAACAGCACACGGTCCTTATAGATATATATAGTCACAATTTATCTTGGGAGTGGGGGGACATTCCCATCTCAGTGTGCGTTAGTGACTGAGCGTAGCTGCTTGTCGCTTAGTGTGAAGCACAACCAATAGGACAATAGTTATCTATTAGTTTAAGTTGTGCAGGTGGTGGTACCACATTACAGCCCCTCCCTCTCTGGGCCCATACAAACCCAAAAAAAAACACCTGATACAGCCCAGGGCGAAATGCCGGGGCAGAAGGAATCCTGAAAAGATCAGGGTAAAAGGGACCCACCAACAGGACAGGGACATTTCACCTAGCACAGATACAGCACACTAGGATGAAGGGAGCTGCCATACTGCAAGCACCATATTAAACCTATTAGATTATCTCAGTATTTCTTTCATGGTACAGTTGCTTCATGTTAGGGCCACAACTCGGTGGCATTTAACCCAGCGGCTGTGTGAAATTACACAAGCAATAAGAAGAAGGGTGTGAGAGGTTGTTGTAGTTTTGCAAATCTGTGTAACTGGCCCCTGTAATGTATTACAAGTATGTTTTCATCAGTGTAGAATTACACAAAACATGCCACCCAAATTCTTCCCCACACTGCCTTAGGGCGCAAGCAAGGTACAAGGGGAAGGGACGGATTTCCTATTGTTCATTCACAGAGGCACAGGAAACCACACGAGTAAAGCAGGGAGCACAAAGAGATTCTAAGGTCCCTAACAAGCGATGAACTCTGGGATCCCCAAGCAATAGGGATGGCCGGGTGTGTTAAAGGGAAAGGGGGGGGCACAGGAGCAGTGGTTTAGACGGGAAGATACTGTGTTTCAGTTTCCTGAGATGGGCAATTTCCCCTTTTAGCGAATGTAAAAAGCGGGAAGTGAACCTTGTGCCGTCTCTTATAATTGGAGGGCGGACCACATTAACAAGAAATGGGGGGTGGAACAGGTCTCCAACCAGCGGTTATTCAAGGCCCGTTAATATATAAACATGACCCACCCCAACTGTTCTCATTCATTAGATCTTGAACTGCGGTTCCCATGAGAATCATTAGGAATGAAATGATGTTTTATGAACCCCAAAATCTCAATTTGAGATCCCAGTAAAAGGTGGGAGTCACCAGCCCCAGCCTCAGTTTCTTGGGGGGGGGGGGGGGGTCAGCAATGAATGTGGGTTATGGTATTCTCATTCATTACCTACTGGGTAAGTTGTATGGGATTCGCATGTCTATAGATTTTTTTACGTCATGCCAGTGAAGACTTGAACATTTCACACCTCACGGATCTGCAGGTCGATCCTTGTAGCACATTCATGGACAGTTGTAACATACCTGACCTCATCTCCCAATCATTATATTCAGGCAGCTCTGGAAGATTTCCTGTTGCTCATAACTAATTTGGGAGCCAAGACACCTGATATTTACCTACTCACAATTACCCACCCTCGTCACAAGGGTGCGATCACTAGGAACCCATACTAAAACTGCATTGTTGGGAGGATGCTGGGAGTTGAGTGATGGCTGGTTTGCAGAGCTATAGATTAGCTGCACCCAATTGGACACAGAGGAGGGTTAAAATTTTATTATTGGGCCTTTAATAAAAGAGGCTGTTCTCAGTGGGGGAGGAGGTGAAATATGATTCATATGCAAGGGACCAGGAAAAGGGTTGTGAAAGCCCCCCAAAACACATCTGTAGAGGTGACAGGAAAATGGCACACTACCGCCTTTATTATTTCACAAGTGAGCCACCAGGAAGCAGAATGCAGTCATTGTGTATCAATGGGGGGAGATGCTAATTCCATCAGCTGATGATACTAGTGATACATCCGGCAAGGTGCTAATCAACTACATTTCCCAGGATTCCTAGCAAGCCAGAGGTGCAGGTTTTTGGTTGTTGGAAGCAATTTAATGAGGGTGTCGGTAGATGGGTTGTTTAAAACTGCCAGCTAAAGAAGACGGGTGAGAAACAGAAGGGCTGACAGTTTGGCACAATTTTCACATCTTAGAATATCTGAGACCAGGACACTCGGTTCAAAAAACCAGACAGTGTCGAACCAAAAAGCCCCTGCTGAATGTGCTGAATGTGCTTTTATGGGCCACTACAGGTGTAAAGTTACCAATTATCTGCTAAGAAGATTCACAGAGGGTTTTATTTTCTTTATGGGGGAGACGTGGACTTCCCTTCAGTCACCATGGGTGGTAATGTAAGTTCAGATTGTATTGAAAATCACCAGACAATAGAAGTACTTGGGAGATATGGGCCATTATTTTATAACTGTATTAATATATGTTTATATTAATATAGTGGATTAATGCACCCCCAAACGTAATTATAAGAGATTTAGAAGTCACGAGGGTCCGTGACATTATAAAGAACGAAGCATAAGGCCGAGTACCTTATTATACAGGGGCAACGGAAAAACTCCAGGGTGACTTCTAATATCCTTATTAATTACAGTTGGGGGTTTGGTAATTATTTACTTATAACCTACCCATTTGTGGCTTCTGGTTTCATTCTGTCCTCTGGAGCCTGTAAGGCTATAATGTTACCGTTCCTTCCCAAGAAAGACCACTACAGGTGGTTTAGAATATAAGGCTATCAGGTTACAGTTCCCTTGCAAATAGGAAAAATCCATACAGGGTAGATTATAAAGCTATAATGTTACATTTCCTCCCATAGAAATCCACTACAGGGGTAGGTTATAAGGCTATATCTTACAGTTCCTCCCATAGAAATCACTACAGGTCTGGTAGGTTTATAAGGCTACATGTTACAGTTCCTCCCATAGAAATCCACTAAAGGGTAATTATAAGGCTATAATGTTACAGTACTCCTCCTAGAAAATCCACTCCAGGGTTTTTAAAAAGGGTTTTTAGTTTTAAAGGGGGCTATAAGGTTACAGTTCCTACCCATAGAAATCCACTACCAGGGGTAGGTTATAAGGCTATAAATCTTACAGGTTCCTCCCTAGAAATCCATCTACAGGGTCGGTTATCAGGCTTAATTACAGTTTCCTTCCCCTAGAAATCCCCTACAAGGGGTAGGTTTATTAAGGCTATAATCTTACCAGTTTCCTTCACATAAACACTACAGGGGTGGTTATTTTAAGGGCTAAATTTATTACAGTTCCTCCCAGAGAAATCCACTACAGGGGTAGGTTTTATAAGGCTATAAACTTACCAGTTCCTCCCAAGAAATCCACTACAGGGGTAGCGTTATAAGGCTATAATCTTACAGTCCTCCCATAGAAAATCCACTACGGGGGTAGGTCTATAAGGCCTATATTTACAGTTCCTCCCATAGAAATCCACTACAGGTGGTAGATATAGAGGCTTATTTAACTTACAGTTCCCCATAGAAATCCACTACAGGGGTAGGTTATAAGGCTATAATCTGTACAGTTCCTCCCAATAAGAAAATCACTTACGGGGGTAGTTTAAGGCTATAATCTTCACAGTTCCTCCCATAGCAGAAATCCACTTACAGGGTGTAGGTTATGGGCTATAATCTTACAGTTCCTCCATAGAAAATTCCACTACAGGGGTAGGTTAGTTAAGGCTATAATCTTACAGTTCCTCCCATCAGAATCCACTACAGGCGGTCAGTTATAAGGCTATAATATCTACGTTCCTCCCATGAAATCCATACGGGGCTAGGTTATATATTATATGGAATGAAGAAGAAACCCGGAAGATTAGCCCCCAAGGGATGGCACCCTAGGAATTCTGCGTTCCGTTGTTGCTGTTTTGGGACATGCTTTTTGTTCGCGTTCAGTGCTGTTTACGGTTAACACAACATGGATTTTCTGTGCCGATTTCTGTGTTTTCCGTTTTTTTTCATTACAACATCTTGTGATGGCGGAAGCGCAAAGGATTTAATTTGCTTTTATTTGTTGCCGTTATGAAGTGCGATTCGAACACCACACGGACCCCAACAAGTCGCGCACGCATGGCGAAAAAAAACGGACCGCACGGGATTCCAGAACGCAAATTATGATTGGGAATTTAGTTTCGTGATTACCTATGTAGTTTTAGCAAACGGAACCACAATGCACATAGTGGCATCTAAGGTGTGAGATGTTCCATTTGGAACAGCTCTCACTAGCACACGATGGTTGGATCTTTTACCAGAAAAGGGTAGGTGCATCCTTCAAACCCCTATGCCTCCAAGGGCCACGCAATCCAAAACAGAGAACAAAAGCAGAGGAGCACACTACAGGTAACAGTTAAACTTTGAAAACCAACGTTTTGGGGCCAGCACTAGACCCCTACTCAGGGTATAACAGTGTAGCCAACACATGTTCCATATGGAGCCATAACCAACACGTAGCCAAATTGCCCAAGTTATCAGATCCAAAAGGATTGAAAGTGGACCAATGCCCAGCAGTCCATGACCCCCTCCCTTATCATTAGATGTGGGGGTGGGAGGGACCATATTAGTCAACAGGATGGTCCATTGAACAGGATTTGTGATTAGAAAGAACATGAATCTCCCTCTTGTCCAGTAACAATGTGAAACTATGTTCCTCTATCACTAGTAACCTCAGGATCCAATTAAAGGTAGAAAGTGTCTAAAAAACCTAAAATGTCATCATTCCCACACATTAATATACAAGAAACATTCTAGACCAATTAAACCCACCATGCATGGGATAACAGATAGGCCAGATACAGCTACTGGCTAATTCTGGCCCTATCCTCTAGGAATGTCCTTCAAACCTTTTCTTCTCACACTTTAATAGAACACAACACCAGTTCCATTGACCGTTGCAAGTGTTATCCATGTATTATTGGGGGGACCAATCTTGGTGAATTTGGCTCGTTTAACAAAGACGATTCCAATTACACGTTCTCACCTCTCACAATACAAAACAATTTGCCATTGACACCAGTAATGGTCCCCAGAGAGTGCAAATGTATAAATTACAATTATAGGAATATAAGGGGGAAGTGAGATAAACCTTCTAAAGTGCCACGGTCTTCCTCACTTGCTCAGTTCAGACAAACACAGGGTTAAATAAAATAACATCGCCCCCCGACTCACAAAGTACAAACTGAACCAAGGTGTTAGAATGGGCGTTAAAAAAACATATAAGGAGGGAAGGTCAGTTCTATACATCAACTCCACCCTACAAGTCCCGCTACATGAGAGAGGATGCGAGGGGTTGAGCAGTTGTAGTTGTGTTGCCTTTGGAGCAGACACAATGTGTTAAAATGCTGGGGGGGGGACGGTGAATCAGGTGTAACCCTTAAATTCTAACAAAATGAGACATATTGTAATTGGTGATTAACAAGAACTAATCCTGCCTGATTCAACTGCTGGCAGGGACCACCATTCCCGCCTATGGCTGGGATATATTGGGGGAGTTAAGGGGTTTGAGAGAGGAGGAAAGAGGAGCTGGAGGGAAGTTTTGAACTTATGGAAGTTGGTGCACAAGAGGATACCTTTAAGAGGAGGTGGCAGAGCTGGCAGCTCCCTCCCTGGAGGTCCAACAACTATTTTTGAATCTGGGCATATTTAAACACTGGTTTTTAAAAATATTACCTGATTGCTTTTATTCCATTATCACAGCCAAGGTGTTGATACTCCCCCTGAGAATGGACTGGTGCTATTTATAAGGAAAGAGCTTGTTGAAGTGGAAACCTGATCACAGGGAGACAGTTGGTACAGGACATGGAATCCGAAACACAGAGAGTTTAAAAAAACTGACAAGCAACTCCACAATGTTCAGTGGCACTCCCCTGACAGAGTCTCAACACGATATTTGTTATCAAGGGAATAAATTAACTGTAGTTACAGACCCAAAGGCAGATCATAGGATCCAGAAAACCCAACCTGTTACAGATAGTTATAAACAGCTGGGTGGTGGGTACCAGGTTGTTAATCATCAACAACATGTCACAATTAATGTAACTGCCTTGATCTGTAAACCTGCCCCCCCCATCCTGATTCGAGCCCCACAGATAGATTAAAATACACGAACCACCAGATTCACAATCCCACCAGGTCATTCCCCATTATTCCCCAGACTGTTCATTCCCCAGGTGGGAAGTACAGTATCTCACTAGAATCATTGGAAAATTGATAACAGTTCTGTTACATTGTAACATTCTAGTTCACTAGATAGATTGTACACATGATTAGTAATATACAACTACTGTATAGATACATGTGGAACATTAATATAATATGTATAGATTTAATTGTTACCATTCTATTCCACATAGATTACATATGTAACATTAATATAAACTACTGTGGTAGATAATTGTACCATTTCTTCCACTAGATACATTTCGGTTCCTCTGTAACATTAATATAAACTACGTGTATAGACTACATGTGTGGCAACAGTAATATAACTACTGTATAGATAAATGGAGTTATATAAACTACTGTGAGATACATGGTTTTGTAAATTAATATTAAAAATACGATGTATAGATACATGGTAAAATTAATATAACCTACTGTATAGGATAAAAAAAACATCTTGTAACGTAATATAACCTTACTGTTAGATACATTTTACAGTTAATATAACGTACTGTATAATACATGTGTAACAGTAATATAACTTCCTGTATAGATACATTGTAACACCCTGTAATGATAACGTACTTGTAGATCACTGTGAACAGTAATATAACTACTGTTAGATACATCTAACGTCAATTAACTTACGATAGATACATTGTAACAGTAATAGTAACTACTGTGTAGATGTACATAAGTAATAACTACGTTATAGATCATTAACTAATACTATGTGTAGATACATTTGTAACCAGTAATATAATCACTGTATAGATACATGTTGCAACAGAATATAATTTCTGATTAGATGCACATTGTCAACAGTAATATAACTTACGGAAAGTAAAGATTAAATTAGTATAGATACATGTAACAGTAATATAACTTTATATGTATAGAACATTTGTAACAGTAATTAATATACTGTGTAGATACATTGTAACGTAATATAACTTACTGTGAGATAATTGTAACAGTAATATAACTTGATCTGAATACGATAAATTGTACACTTAATATAAACTATTTTGAGATATCATTGTAACTTATTAACTACTTCGATTTCAGTAAACTGTACGTGTTAGTACATTGTGTAACAGTAATATAAACTTACTGCTAGGATAAATTGTAACAGTAATATAAACATAAACTTAAAGTATATACGATAGACATTCGCGAACAGAATATAAACTAGTGTATAGATACATTGTAACTTTCATTCACTAGAGGACAGTGAAAGCAGTGTAAATCAATGGTCTACAAGTCTAGTATTTTTTTTGTATCTTTTCACGTCGCCAGGAACATGCCCAGTTCCCGTGCCCATCGAGCCCCGTGTCTCTGCCCTGGCCACCCAGGGGACTTACCTTCTTTAGTCTGTAGGGTGATTTGAAAGAAATTGCCCTGATAAGGAGTGAGCAGGTGGGAGGAGGAACAGCCAAGTTGGGGTCTCTCATGGTGTCTCATTCAATTCTTGTCCAGAACTTGTTTAAATCTGGGTTAGTCAAATACCTCTAGTCCACGTCTGGCCCAGGGCTAGGTAAGTCTCACAGGTTTGTATTAATCCAGTCTATTCACAGGATAGGTAAGTCCCGGTTATTAAATCCCGAAGTCTGGCCCTGGCACTTGGGCCCACATCCAGGAATCCCTGGACTCAGACTCAGACTAACTCCAACACTGAGGGCCACTGC
Organism: Hymenochirus boettgeri; assembly: GCA_019447015.1. Classification (NCBI taxonomy): domain Eukaryota; kingdom Metazoa; phylum Chordata; class Amphibia; order Anura; family Pipidae; genus Hymenochirus; species Hymenochirus boettgeri. Next base: position 102,142 of record JAACNH010000087.1, read on the forward strand.
ACCCTCCCACCAGCCCCATTCATGCTCAAGCCTGGCTGGCCCCGCCCAGTTAAAAGGAGCAGCACCGATCCTGAATGGGAGGGGTTAAGGAACCTGGAGTGCATTCACTGATCTTGTAGACCAGGAGATTATTCTGGGCTATTTGATCCTCTTCCTGCCTCTCTGAGTTCTCCTTCATCCTGAATTCACTCATGTGTAACCCCCAGTCAAAGAAGCCCTCCTGCCCCCTGTCGCTTACCATTAATGCCACCTGGGGAGGGTGGGGTGCACATGCCTGCCTGTCCCTTCTATCAGGTGTGTCACATTGTATTGCAACCCATTGCGGCCTGTCAGGCCCCCCTGCTGGGCACTGGACCCAACTCGTGATCTAAACATTGAAAACAATGTAGAAATATCCCACAATGTTCCATCTCAATATTAGAGAGAGAGAGGAGGATCCCCAGAGAGTAGATGGGAAGTTAACAGCTTTCGGGGAATCATGGAGTACACAAAGGTAGGGAGAAAGAGTAGAGTTAGTAGTAAGTAGTAAAGTAAATAGTAAAGAATTGTCACGTCTCCGGCCAGGATCATATACAATACAGACACAGTGCACATTCAATGATTGGTGCTGGCCATAACAGCATATGGAGAACATCCTATCAATAAACTGGCAGATTGGGGACAGAGGAGAATCCTGTTACATAGTCAGCCCCAACAACACCGTGCCGAAAACGAAGAAACTGACAGCCACATTGGTGTGACAAGAGAAAATTTACAATGACCACATACGACCGTGAGCCACACAGAAAGCAACAGGCCCACATGGACCCAAGCATACACACGTACCATGTGTTTGCACCGAGCCACGGCCCCCAACCGCAACAAGCATACACACGATACCATGTGGCCCGAGCCACGGCCCCCCCCAACCTGCAACAGCACTACACAACTAACGATGTGCACGAAGCCACTGGCCCCAAGCAAGCATCAACACGTACCATTGTGTGCACTGGAGCCACGGCCCCCAACTGCACGCATACCACAAGTACCATGTGAACAAGGCCCCCTGACCGCACCGACTGTGGCGGGCCAAGGCCCACCAACTGCCAACGCATACACACGTTACCATGTGGTGGCACCGAGCCAGGACCCCCAAACTGCAAGCATACACACGTACCATTGTGATGCGCCACCACGGAAACGCCATGAGTCACGGCCCGGGCCCCCGACTGCAACGCCATTTTACAACGTTACCATGTGTGCACAGAGCACGGCCCCAACGGGAAACGCATACCACACGTACCATGCTGTGCAGACCAGGCCCCACCGAGACACAACCGTTCAAGCCACTGCCCCCAACTGCCGCATACACACGTACCATGTGTGCACTGAGCCACGGCCCCAATCGGCAACGCTAACACAGTACCATGTGTTGCACCGAGCCACGGGCCCCCCAACTGCAACGCATAACACACGTACCATGTGTGCACCGAGCCACGGCCCCAATGCAAACACATACACAGACCAGTGGCTGCACAAGCACAGACACCCCAAAAAGAGATGGATTAAGATAATATGGGGCCCAAGGAGTCAGTGCCATATTGGGCCGACCCTTTTTGCTACAATCATTGTATAGACGTGTTTTTTGTTACTGCTTTTAAATCTGGGCCACCAAAGAAGTTTCTCTGGGCCTAGCGCAGGTGCCTAGGGTTGCCTTGGGTATCCTGCTCTGCCCCCAACCGCAAGCATACACACCGACAATGTGTGCACTGAGCACAACACCCCCATCCGCAACGCTAGTACACGTACCATGTGTGCAATGAGCCACAACCCCCATCCGCAAACGCATACACACGTACCATGTGTGCTGCAATGAGCCACAAACCCTCCCGAACGCATATACACGTACCATGTGTGACATGAGACCAAACCCCCATCCGCCAACGCATACACACGTACATGTGTGCACCGAGCACAGGGCCCCCTCATCGCACGCCAATACACGACCATGGTGTGCCACTGAGCACACAACCCATCCGCACGCGCATATACACGTACATGTGTGCACATGAGCCACAACCCCATCCGCCAAGCATATCACATGACCTGTGTGACCGAGCACACCGGCCACCAGCCGACAACGAATATAACGATACTCATGTGTGACACGACACGAGCCACAACCCCATCTGCAACAAGCATACACCAGTTACCACTGTGGTCACCGAGCCACAACCCCCATCTTGCAACGTCATACACAACTGACCATTGTGTGCCCAACACCCTAGCCACGACCTCAACGCGCGGAACATAACAACGTAACATGTGTCATGGAGCCACAACCCCAAACCGCAACGCCATACGCCGTAACATTGGCACCAAGCCATGACCCCAACGCTCAACGCATACACAGTACATGTGGTGACACCAAGCCACGGACACCAACCGCAACGCATACACAGTACCATGTGTGACCAAGACCACAACCCCAACCGCAAACGGATACCCAGTTACCATGTGTGAACCAAGCCATGACACCCCAACCTCAACGCATACAACACGTACCATGTGCACCAAGCCAGACCCCCCCAACCTGCAACGCCCATACACCACGGACCATGTGTGCACCGAGGCCACGACCCCCCCAACTGCCACGCATTAACACGTACCATGTGTGCACCCAGCCCGACCCAACCGCAACGCAACACACGTACCAGTGTGTGTACTGAGCCATGACCCCCAACCGCAACGCATACAACAGTACCATGGTGCCACCGAGGGCACACGACCCCCCAACCGCAACCAATACACAGTACATGTGTGCACCAAGCCACAAACCAACGGCAACAACATTCACGTACCAGTGTGCACCGAGCCTCGGACCCCCAAACCAACAACGCACCCACACGTACCAGGTGCCCGAGCCACAACACCCAACCCGACACATACACACGTACATGTGGTTTACGGCCCGACCCCCAACCGCCAAACAATTTACAGTTACCATGTGTGCAATGGCACAAACCCCAAACCGCAACGAATACATCAGTACACATGTGTGCACAGGAGCCACGGACCCCCAACTGCAAAGGCATCACACGGTACCATGTGTGCACCGAGCCACGACCCCCAACCGAAACACATTACCACACGTACCTGGTGTGCACACGAGCCACGGACCCCCCCCACACCGCAACGCATACACAACATAACGTGTGTGTACTGGAGCCAATGACCCCTCAAACCACAAAACGCATACACACCGTACCATTGTGCACGCGAGCACGGACCCCAACCGGGTGACACATACCACGTACCATGTGTGCAGCAAAGCCACCAAACCACAACTGCAACGGCATACACACGTACCATGTGTGCACCGAGCAACGACCCCCCACCGCGGAACATACACACGTACCATGTTGCACCAAGCCACAAACCCAACTGCACACATTCACACGTACCATGTGTGCACCGAAGCTCGGACACCCAACCACAACGCACCCACAAGTACATGTGTGCACGCGAGCCACAACCACCCATACAACAGAACCATACACACGTACCAAGGGTACCGGGCCCCGACCCCCAACCCGCAACAATTTTCAACGTACCCAGTGTTTGCACTGAGCCCACAACCCACAACCCAAACAACATCCACACGCACAATGTGTCACGAGCCCTGACCCAACCGCGGACAATACACACGTATACATTGTGTGACACCGACGCCCACATCTCCCCAAGCTGCCAAGCTGCAGAACACACAGGCACCATGTGTGCACGTAGCAGAGCCCACGACCCTATAAGCGCCGACAACAACAATGTACCATGTGTGACCAAGCCACAAACCCAAATCTGGCAATACATTCACACGTACCATGTGTGCACCGAGCCTCGACCCCCAAACCCGACGCCACACCACAGTACCATGGTTGCACGAGCCACAACACTCCAACCACGGACACAGACACAACTACATGTGTGTACGGGCCACGCCCCCAACCGAACACATTTACACGTACCATCTGTGTGCACCACGACAAACCCCCACACCCACACTACACATTCCCGAATCAACAACGCAACCACATACACACGTCCATTTGCACGAGCCACCAGGACCCCCAACCAGCAACACATACACACAAGTACCATCGGTGCCACCGAGCCAAACCCCCAACCGATCAACACATACACAAGTACCATGGTGCACCAGCCCGACCCCCTCCAACCGCAACACCATACACAACGTACAATGTGTGCACCGAGCCACAGACCACTCCAACCGCCAACGCAGACACTACGTGACCTTGGCACAGAGCCAAAACCCCCAACCAGCAACACATCACACGTACCATGTGTGACCGAGACCAACAACCCCCAAACCGCACAACACCATACACTACGTACCAGTGGGTACCGAGCCACAACCCCACGAAACCACATACCAACGTACCATGTGTGTTCACGGCGAGCAACCCCCAACCGAAACAAGCATACCACACGTACCATGTGTGAACCGAGCCACGACCCCCAAACCACGACACATACACAGGTCATCCCAAAGTGGGCGGTAGGTAAAAACACTGCCAGTCCCTGCAATAAAGGGGGGCAACAAGGGTCCCCTCCCCCCCCCTCCCCTCCCCTCCTTCCTGCACTCCCTTTCTCCTGGCCGTACCCCCGCCTTCCTCTGCAATTGACCAGGGATAGGTTGGGCCCAGGGCTGTGTTTTCACTAGGGTACCTAGGCCAGGGGCAATGAATTGGGTGGTGGGTAATGGGGGGAGGCGCACCCTTCTTCATTACAGATATTGCATAGGCCCCCCCAAAACCTTATATATTGAGGTGCCCAGATCTTGGGGGGGGGCCATTCCCTGGAACCTCTATGGCGATTTCAATAACCACCTGGAATATTTGGCCCCAGAGCCTGTGATAGCAAAAAAAGACCTTTCCCCAGATCCCTGAATCAGGCCCAGCACAAGAAAGCAGAAGCCCACATATGTTTCTGGTTACCGGACCACAGAGGAATTTGTTCAATTCCAAAAAAACTCCCTGCAATTTCCAAACTCATTAAAAATTATAGATAACACGGAATGCGTGTTCGCTGGGGTCAACACTTCCTTGGCCGCTCTCTGAGTGCCCATAGATAACTTCATTGGCAGAGCTCTCTTGATGGGGCCCATAATAAATTCATGGCCTCGCCCTTCTTTATGTGCCCATATATAACTTCATTGGCATCGCTCTCTTTATGTGCCCATATATCCAGCAAATTAATAGTCCTTAATGAAGATGGACCAGGCGCCTGCAGACTCACAAAACACTCAAACAATGTAACAAAGAGAGATCAGAGGATCCTGGGAGATCTAACAGCTTCTGCTTGCCCGCCATTACAATGTCTGGGCCCCATACTGGGTACGTTTCTAGGCCAAGCAATAGCTTTCCGGGGGCCCAGGCAAATGAGATTTTGATTGGACTTAGTCCAGAACACCCTCCAGTTATCCCCCTCTCCCCTTGTCTGATGCTCCTGTCCACAGTAAATGGAAAATAAAGACAATGGGGGTGCTGTACAGTTGCTTCCAATGCAGAAAACTGTCAGTTTGCTGCAAGTTGCAACAGGTGATATGTGGTACTGCAAGTGATAAATTGTAAGACAACAATTCCAATAATCAGGAATTATTGTGCTGTCCTCCAAGTAAGAAGATTCCTGTTACTGTGCGGGTGCTAAACTACTTACCTATTTATTCCCATCACTGCAGACAAACCCACCCTGCCTTGTGTAATCTGCCCCACCCCATTGTGTCCTGGTACCCCCTCTCCCTTCCCATAATTCCCCTGCCACATGTTTGTGTGAACTACAAACCATTAACATCCCAGAGAGAGCCAATGACCAAATGGGAGATTCCATGGACAGATCTGATCCCTCACATTAAATGATCCCGGAATGTGTATTTTGTTTGTGGATATATCTGGTTTCAGCATGGCAACACCAGCTTAATGAATGAGCACTGGAATTGTCATGAAGTCAGTTATATATCTCCCTCTGATTCCCATGATACACTGCATCTGAGAGCATGTTTTTCTCCTGGTGGCACCTCGGGCGTCACTGTGGACCTGACTGAAAAATGGAGTCACCAGCCAGAGAGGGACCAATACGATTTTATACACACACAAGACATGAATATCCCATAAATTATAACCTAAGAAATAGTGTTTAGCTATGTCATCAGTTATAATCAGTGTTTAGTTATGTCATCAGTTATAATTGGTGTTTAGCTATGTCATCAGTAATAATCGGTGTTTAGCTATGTCATCGGTTATAATCAGTGTTTAGCTATGTCATCAGTTATAATCAGTGTTTAGTTATGTCATCAGTTATAATTGGTGTTTAGCTATGTCATCAGTTATAATCGGTGTTTAGCTATGTCATCGGTTATAATCAGTGTTTAGCTATGTCATCAGTTATAATTGGTGTTTAGCTATGTTATCAGTTATAATCAGTGTTTAGCTATGTCATCAGTTATAATCAGTGTTTAGTTATGTCATCAGTTATAATTGGTGTTTAGCTATGTCATCAGTTATAATCGGTGTTTAGCTATGTCATCGGTTATAATCAGTGTTTAGCTATGTCATCAGTTATAATCAGTGTTTAGTTATGTCATCAGTTATAATTGATGTTTAGCTATGTCATCAGTTATAATTAGTGTTTAGCTATGTCATCAGTTATAATCAGTGTTTAGCTATGTCATCAGTTATAATCAGTGTTTAGCTATGTTATTACTTATAATCAGTGTTTAACTATGTCATCAGTTATAATTAGTGTTTAGCTATGTCATCAGTTATAATCAGTGTCCTGTGGGAACAGCATTCACAGGACCTGACGATTCCCCATATGGGGACTCTCCGTGGTGGACAAAAGATGGAAAAAAAAGGTCCTATACACGAAAGGATAATAGGTAATCCCGCAGGGGCACAACGGATTTATTCCAATATCATTCATATTTATGGCACCTTAAATTCTGGGTTTCAGCTGCTCTACAACTGTACGCATACTGTAGATAGAACAAAGCGCGGGCTCAGAAAAAACAAAAAGGAATCTTGTATTTACCCAGTCTGCGTGGGACCTTATTTTTACCAGTCTTGCGTGACGGGAATCTGATATTTACAGTCTGTGAAAGAATCATTATATTTACCAGTCTGTGAGGGAACCTTATATTTACCTCTATGTGGGTATCTTATATTTACTAGTCTATGGTTGGGCAACTTATATTTACCATACTGTGAGGGAACCTTATTATTACCAGTTTTATGTGGGATTTATATGTATGTCTATGTGGACATCTTATATTTACCAGTTCTGTGAGGGAACCTTATTTACCAGTCTATGGGGGATCTTATATTTACCAGTCTAGCCGGGGCAACTTATATTTACCAGTCAGCGTGCTGACAATCTTTATATACCAGTCTGTGAGGGAATCTTATATTTACCAGTCATGTGGGCAACGTTTATTTACAGTCCATGTTGGCATATATGTACCAGTCAATGTGGGAACTTCTCGGTGGCTCAGTGGTGAGCACTTGAGGTCTTGCGCGCTGAGGTCCCTGAAGTTCGATTCCCCTGGACACATTCTGCAAGGAGAGTTTTGTATGTTCTCCCGTCTTGCGTGGGTCCCTCGGGCACTCAGGGTTTCCCCCACAATCATAAAGACTACTGATAGGTTGGTGTATGTGTCCAATTAAGTGATTAGATTGTAAGCTTTCGGGGCAGGGCCCTGATGTTGAGTAAATAAATGTAACGCAACTGGGGAATATGCAGCGTTATATTAGGAAATAAAATATATACAAATACACACATGACCAGTTTGTGGATATTCTTTAATTACCAGTCCGTGTTGACATCTTATTATTTTCCGTCTATGTGGGCACATTTTATATTTACTTGTTTCTGTAGGGAATCTTATATTTACCAGTGTATATTATATTTACCAGTTTTGGGAATCTTATATTTTAGTCTGTGTGGGGCAATCTTATTTTTACCGTCTCGTGCTGGGAATATGACATTTACCAGTCTGTGAAAGAAATGTATTTACCAGTCTGTAGGGAGACTTAAATTTACCAGGTTCGGTGGTTGTAGTATGAGTACTCCGTCTACAGTAGCTTGGAGAGGCTATTAGCAGCATATTGACACCAGTCTAGGTACATCGTGAGAGAACCTTATATTTACCAGTCTATGTGGGGTATCTTATATTTATAGTCTCTAGTGGGACATCTGATATTGCCAGTCTGTGAGGGAAAACCTTATATTTCAGTCTAGGTGGGTATCTTATATTTACAGTTATGAGAGGCAACTTATATTTACCAGCCGTTGTGGCATCTTATATTTACAGTTGTGAGGGGAATCTTATATTTACCAGTCTATGTGGGGAAACTACATTATATAGTCACCAGGTGTGGGAAACTTATATGTATAAGTCTGTGTGGGCACCTTTATTTACCAATCCCCGGATCAGGAGTGAAACGGTGGTTTGTGGCCTAGCCCTTAAAGGTGCTCAAACATTAGAACTTACCCTCTGACGAATACCGCGACATTCAATCAATATTCATGGTACCATTTTCCCGTTTCTACCTCGTGACCGACATATGATAGTAAAAATGAATGGGACCAGACTAGACCTGTGATACATTATGGCGGTCGCGACGGTAGAAATGGAAAGGGAGTTCCAGGAATATTGATTTAATGTTAGTGATAGGTCAAGAGGTACTGACTAACTAATGTACTAAGGTATGGGCGCCCTTAGTGAATCTCTGGAGGGCGGACCTAATAGTGGGGCTGCTGAAACCCTCCAGTTCAGCAGACTTGTGTTAAGCCCTTCAGTTCGCCAGACACTCTTAGTTGAGCCGACACTGTTAGGTAGCCCCCAGCTCACCAAACCTATATGGGTCAGCCCTCCAGTATACCGGACACTGGTAGTCAGTTCACAGTTACCAAATAAGTTAGGCCAGCCCATGTTCTCCAGGACTCGTGTTAGGTCAGCCCTTAATTCAGAAGACACTGTTTAGCATAGCCCCCCAGTTTACCAGACAACTGTTAGATAGCCTCCATTAGGGAATGGGGGCTGAGCTAACAGGTCTGCTGAACTGGAGGGCTGCCGAGCAGTGGCCTGTGAAACTGGAGGGCTGACCTACAGTTGCTAAACTGGAGGGCTGACCTCAATAGCTGGCTGGTAAATGGAGGGCTCGACCTAAACAGGTCTGGTAAAACTGAGGGCGTGACCTAACAGTGTCTTGCTAAATAGAGGGTACCTAAACAGTGGCTGGGTGAACTGGAGGGCTGACCTAACAGGTTTGGTGAACTGGAGGGCTGACCTAAACAGTGGCTGGAGAACTGGGGGAGTGACCTAACAGTGCTGGTAAAGGGGGCTGACCTACAGTGTCTGGTGAAACTGGAGGGCTGACCTAACAGGGTCTGGTGAACTGGAGGGCTGACCGTTACAGTGGATGGAGAGAACGGAAGGCTTGACCTAAAAGGATTGGTGACCGTAGGACTGACCCAATAGTGTCTGGTGAAAGGAGGGCTGACCTAACAGTGGCTGGAGAAACATGGAGGGCTGACCTAACAGTTTGACTGGTAAACTGGGGAACGGACCTAACAGTGTAAGGGGTGAAACTGGAGGCTGACCTAACAGGGTCGGTGAACTGGAAAGCGACCTAACAGTGGCTGGGAAGAATGAAGGAGGACCCTAACAGTGTCTGGTGCTGTAAGGATGACCTAACAGGTGGTCGGCAAACTGAGGGCTGAATGAAAGTGTCTGCTAACTGGAGAGTACCTAGCGTGGCTGGGAAATGGAGGGGCTGATACATACCAGTCTGTGAACCTACGGTTAAGTCAAACCCTCCAGTTCACAGGTGTTGACGGTACATACAAGTGTGCTACAGTGTAATAATACCAAAAATAGTGTCTGGGAAAAAACCACCCCATTCACTTAAGATCCCCCATACAACGGCCACAACATATAGGGTCTCAGATACAAAAACACTTATTGGATACACCACAATTTCTAAAAATAGCCCACACCATCTATTAAAAACATTACACCCAAATACAGGGCGTCCCCGGGTTAACTAAAAAACAAGGGTGTTCCCCAGAGAACCAGCTCCTCCGGTAGTGTAGCAGCAATAAGAACAACAGTATATAGTATGCTTGGGAGCCATGGCCGACTTCATACGATACCTCTTTTTGTACTGAGACCCGCTATATGGTGTGCCGTTTATGGGGGATCTTAGTGAATGGGGTGGTTTTCCCCAGACACTAATCTTTGTAATATTACGTTTTGGTTTATCCCCCTGAGCACCGCTTGATTGAAGTGTTCCATAAGGGTTAAAGGAGCTGTGAGGCGTTTATTAGAATTTTGCCTACAGTAAGTGTGACTGGTACAATATAAGTTTGCCCAAGAGAGAAGGATTACATATACAATACAGCATGCACTGCAGATACTGAAAGACAATAAGCACAGGTGGTGGATTTATTTTAATCAGGCCAAAGCAAAGCAGCATTCAGACAGTGTATTGTGTGTGCCGGGTGGGTGTTTCGGAGGGGGGTGCTAGGCGTCAGTAACAATCTTGCACTGGGGGTGCTAATTATCCTAAGCCCCGACCCTGCCCCACAGTGACTGTATATATACATTTGTTCCAAGTGAGTCATACAAGTTTTCCAACAGTGACGACGGTACATATAAGTTTGCCCACAGTGATGGTACATACAAGTTTTCCAACAGTGATGGTACATATAAGTTTGCCCACAGTGACGGTACAAGTTTTCCCACAGTGATGGTACATACAAGTTTGCCCACAGAGACTGGTACATACAAGTTTCCAACAGTGACTGGAACATATAAGTTTGCCCACAGTGACTGTACACAGTTTACCACAGTGATGGTAATTACAATTTGCCCACAGTGAAGGTACATACAAGTTTTCCAACAGTGAGTGTACATAAAGTTGTTCCCAGGACTGGTACATACAAGTTTGCCCACAGTGACTGGTACATACAAGTTTGCCCACAAGTGACTTGGGTACATACAAGTTTTCCAACAGTGACTGGTACATATAAGTTGCCCACAGGACTGGTACAAGTTTTCCACAATGCGTAATACAAGTTTGCCCACAGTGAATGGTACATACAAGTTTTCCACAGTGACTGTTCCAACAGTGCGATGTAACATATAAGTTTGCCCAAGTGACTGGTACAAGTTTTCCACAGTGACTGGTACATACAAGTTTGCCCACAGTGACTGGTACATACAAGTTTTCCAACAGGGACTGGTACATACAAGTTTTCCAACGGACTGGTACATATAAGTTTGCCACAGTGATGGTACATATAAGTTTGCCACAGGGACTGGTACATATAAGTTTGCCCACAGTAACTGGGACAAGTTCCCACAGTGACTGGTACATACAAGTTTGCCCACAGTGACTGGTACATACAAGTTTCCAACAGTGACTGTTCCAACATGACTGGTACATATAAGTTTGCCCACAGTGACTGGTACAAGTTTTCCCAAGTGACTGGTACATACAAGTTTGCCCACAGTGACTGGTACATACAAGTTTTCCAACAGTGACTGGTAACATACAAGTTTTCCAACAGTGAATGGTTACAATAAGTTTGCCCACAGTGACTGGTACATATAAGTTTGCCCACAGTGACTGTTCTGTCCAACAGTGACTGGTACATATAAGTTTGCCCAAAGTGACTGGTACAAGTTTCCCACAGTGACTGGTACATACAAGTTGCCCACAGTGACTGGTACATACAAGTTTCCAACAGTGACTGGTACATACAAGTTTTCCAACAGTGACTGGTACATATAAGTTTGCCCACAGTGATTGGTACATATAAGTTTGCCCACAGTGACTGGTAATCATAAGTTTGCCCACAGTAACTGGTACAAGTTTTCACAGTGACTGGTACATACAAGTTTTGCCCACAGTGACTTGGTACATACAAAGTTTGCCCACAGTGACTGGTACATATAAGTTTGCCCACAGTGGATTGGTACTACAAGTTTGCCCACAGTGAATGGTACATGCAAGTTTGCCCACAGTGACTGGTACATACAAGTTTTCCAACAGTGACTGGTACATACAAGTTTCAACAGTGACTGGTACATATAAGTTTGCCCACAGGACTGGTAATATAGTTGTCCACAGTGACTGGTACATATAAGTTTGCCCACAGTAAATGGTTACAGTTTTCCACAGTGATGGTACATAAAGTTTGCCACAGTGAGTGGTACATACAAGTTTGCCACACAGTGACTGGTACATACAAGTTTGCCGACAGTGATGGTACATACAAGTTGCCACAGTGACTGGTACATACAAGTTTGTGCCCACAGTGACTGGTAATACAAGTTTGCCCAACAGGTGATGGTACATACAAGTTGCCCACAGTGACTGGTACATACAAGTTTGCCACAGTGACTGGTGGTAATACAAGTTTCCACGGCTGTACATACAAGTTTCAACAGTGACTGGTACAGTACATATAAGTTTGCCCACAGTGACTGGTTAATAAAGTTTGCCCCCAGTGACTGGTACATATAAGTTGCCCACAGAACTGGTACAAGTTTTCCCACAGTGACTGGTTACATACAAGTTTTCCCACAGTGAACTGGTACATACAAGTTTTTCCACAGTGACTGGTAATACAAGTTTCCACAGTGACTGGTACATACACGTTGCCCACAGTGACTGGTTACATACACGTTGCCCACAGTGACTTGGTACATACAAGGTTTTCCAACAGTGACTGGTACATAAAAATGTTGATCCTACTCAATGTGCCAGGTGATTGAAGGCAAGCTTCCATGCACGGAAAAGCAGCAGTAGACAACGTTGAAGTTGCCCTACCATAAAGCCTTTCAAATGCTGTCTGTCCTTCCTGACATCATGGATTAACAAGACTCTATGCATGTTATCCGTGTTATCGGTTAATCACTGCAGTATCCTAGTAAAACAATTTCTGCAAATAATAGCACAAGCAAACTTTGCTCCAGTTATTGCCCTGTCCCATTTGTATAAATTTGTAAATCGCTAATTATTCATCCGACCAATCGCCGTTATTTAGAGGTCGGCTAGGAAGAATCAGCTATGGCTGACAGTTTACCGAAACAAATGCGTCTCCTATGTGGTGATTTATGGTTATATCCAATCGCCCTTTCTTCCGATCTGGGTGACAGACATCAGTCGGCTGGCACAGCAAGAAAGGGTCGGTTTGTCGGCACCAGTTGGTAAAATGTGCTCAGCCTTAATCAAGTGTTAACCAATTTAAACCTATGATCCCAGACGTCCAATCACTGAGCAGGAAACCGATAACAACAATAAATAAATCTCAGATCCCTGTAGTTATCCAGGTGGGTGTGGGGGTGTCAATGTCACAACGACCCTTTATATATTCACCAAAGTGACTTGTATTCTGCCTTTAAACGGTCCCATCTAGCGGAAGAAAACATTAGCCCCTTTCGTATCAAACATCAATAGGATTCTCGGGGACACGGGAAAACCTTTGTATAATAATTCCGTTTGCTGATGATTTGACATTGAAATAAAACGTGACGAGATTAAATAATATTCATAATGGGAGAGTCCACTTAGAAGGAGGCAACAGAGAAGCTTTCCCCCCTCCCTCCCACCATTGAAACCCCAAAGATTCCATGTCCCCCCTAAATTCCCTCTAATTTGAGCTGGGCTTTGTGTTCCCTTTTGGTTCCATTGTGAATCAATGAGCCAGGGGAACGTCGACTGTGAGAGGGAACAGAAGCTGTCACTCTCTCCCCCACCAGCGGCGCTAATTAAAGCAAATTCTGCCAAGGACGTTTCCTCTCATCGTTTGTACTGGGGCGGGGGGGGGGGCAATTTATCTAATGGGGCTCATTCACCTCACGCCAGCTATTCAGTTACAAAACAGGGCCGGTTAGGGTAAATGGCGCCCGCTGTGTGAAATTTTACAATGGACGCCCCTTGTCTACTACAAACCCAGGCGTGTAGCTTTTTATATAGCGTGGAATATCTCCCTTTAAATGTGTGTTTAGGGAAACGTTATTTAATCCAATCCAGTCGGCTGGACGCTTTGTGCGTCGGAGACACACGGGCCAGGATTCTGTGCACTGAGAAGGAAAATGTAATAAAACTATACAAAACCATATAAAAAGATTTCTATAAAACTTCTACACGTAAAAAACGTTTGTTGAAATCTATCCCCAATTGTAAAATATAAGGATATTACAAGTCACCAAGGGGTTCCATGACAAAATAAAAGAAAAGAACTAAGCCATGGGGTGAACTTATACAGGTCAGGGAACTCCTAGGTGAGGATCTAACATTTTATGAGTTAAAAGAGGGGGCACATTAGTATCTATACATACCCAATTCAATGAGTCCATGTGACTCCTAATGACATAGCTAATCACTGATTATAAATATGACATAGCTAATCACTGATTATACTGATAACTAAGCTAAACACTAATTATAAAGATGGACTAGCTATACACTATAACTGATAATAGCTAAACACGATTATAAATGATAACACTAGCTAAACACTGCGATTATAACTGATACATAGCTAAACACTGATTATAACTGGAACAGCTAAAAAACTGGTTATAACTGATGACATAGCTAGACACTGATTATAACTGATGACATGCTAAACCACTGATTATAAACTGAGTACATAGCTAACACTGATTATAACTGATAACATAGCTAAAACATGATATAAGCTAATACCATAGCTAAACACTGATTATAACTGATGACATAGCTAAACACTGATTATAACTGATACAGCTAAAAACGATTATAACTGATGACATAGTAACACTGTTATAAACTGATGACATTGCAAACACGATTATAACTGATATAGCCTAAACACAGATTAAACTGATGACATAGCTAAACACCGATTATAAAGATGAACTAGCTAAACACCGATTATAATGATGACATAGTAAACAGATTTTATAACTGAGGACAGAGCTAACACCGATTATAACTGATAACACAGATAATCAACTGATTATAACTGTGACAAGCTAAACCACCGATCTATAAATGATGACATAGCTAAACACGTTATAACTGATGACATAGCTAAACATGATTAAACTGAGTGAACTAGCTAAACACTGATTATAACATGAGACATAGACTAAACACTTGATTATAACTAATGAACATGCTAAACACTGATTATAACTGGTGACATAGCTAAACACTGATTATAACTTCTGAATAGCTAACAACACTTTGATTAAACTGATGACATAGCTAACACACTAATTATAACTGATAACATAGCTAAACACTGATTATACGATGCATGCTACTAACACTGATTATAATGATAACAGCTAAACATGTTATACATGATGCATAGCTAAACACTGATTATAAATGGAACAGCTAAAAAACTGATATAACTGATGACTAGCTAGACACTGATTATAACTGATGACATTGCTAAACACTGATTATAACTGATAAACATAGCTAACACTATTATAACTAATAAACATAGCTAAACATGATCATAAAAAATACTAACACTGATATAAAATAACATAGATAGAACCACTGATTATAACTGAAATGACATTGCTAAAAACACGATTAACTGATAATATAGCTTAAAACACTGATTATAAACTGATGACATGCTAAACACTAATTATAAACTGATAACATAAGCTAAAACTGATTATAACTGATTGACATGGCTAAACACTGAGTATATGATAACCAGCTAAACACTGATTATAACTGATGACATAGCTAAACATGATTACTAAACTGGTACACAGCGAAAACTGATTTTATAACTGATGACATAGCTAGACACTAGATTATAACTGATGACATGGATAAACACTGATTATAATGATAACATAGATAAACACTGATTATAACTGATAACATAGCTAACACTGATCATAAGTAAGTAACATTAGCTAAAACACTGATTTAACTGATGACATAGCTAGACACTGATATATCAAAACTGAGGACATTGCGTAAACACTGATTATACAATGATAATATAGACTAATACACTGATATAACTGATGACATAGCCTAAAACCACTGTAATGATAAACTGATAACATAGCTAAAACAATGATCTAGCTAAACATGATAGAAGGCTAAAAACAATGATTATAACTGATGAATAGCTAAACACTGATTATAACTGATGACATAGCTAAAACACTGATTATAACTGGTTAAAGTAAAAAACGATTAAAATGATGACATAGCTAGACCATGATTATAACTGATGACATTGCTAACACACTGTAATTAGAACTGATGACATAGCTAAAACACTGATTATAACTGATGACATAGTAAACACTGATATAAGTAATAACATAGCTAAACACTGAGTTAAACTGATGACATAGCTAAGACACTGATTTTATAACTGATGACATAGGGAAACACTGATTATTAACGATAATATAGCT
>JAACNH010000087.1:123145-213305 GCA_019447015.1 Hymenochirus boettgeri
GGGCAAAACTTAATTGTACCAAGTCACTGGCGGCGGCAAACTTATATGTACCAGTCACTGTTGGGGAGGGGAAAACGTTGTTATATGTAGCCAACGTCACGGTTGGACGAAAATTGTAGGAAGAGAACCACGAGGGATTGTGACCAGTGATCACTGTGTGGCAAACTAAGTATGTCCCACAGTCACTGTGGGAGCAAAAAAGCTTTTGTACGCAGTATCTGTGGGCAAACTTATCATCATGTACCAGTCACTGTGGAAAATTAATATTGTGTACCAGGTCACTGATGGGCACAACTTATGTACGAGTCATTGTGGAAAAACTTATACAGCCTGTTGGAAATGTAGTACCGTCCGTGGGCAACACTTGTATTCAACCAGTCACGGACAAACTGTACAGCATGCAAAGTTATGCTGTACCAGTCACTGTTGGAAAAAAACTGTATCTGTAGCACTCAGTTCATATGTGGCAAAACTTCTGATATGTACCAGTCAATGTTGGGAAAAATTGTTGTATGTTAGCCCAGTCACTGTGGGAAACTTGTATGTACACACTTGCAATGTCTTGGAAAAAACTGTGTATGTACACTGTGCACTACATGTGGGCAACAACTTTGTATGTACCAGTCAACTGTGGGAAAACGAGGTTACCAGGTCACGTGGGAAACTATATGTTCCAGTCAAGTGTGGAAAACTTGTATGTACCAGTCTCTGTGGGCAAACTTGTATGTACCAGTCACTGTGGGAAAACTTTACCAGTCACTGTGGCAAAAAGCAATATATAGTATCCAGTCATGTGTGGACAAAATTGTAATGTACCAGTCACTGTGGGCCAAACTATATGTACCAGTCACTGTTGGAAAACTTGTAGATGTACAAGTCACTGTGGGAAAATTGTATAATAACAGTCATGTGGCGAGGTGGGTAGGGCGGCCCTAGGATAATTAGCACCCAGTGCAAGATTTTGTTAGCGCTGACCATCGCGCCCCCTCCGAAAAAACACACCGGCACACACAATACACTGCTGAATGCTGCATTGCTCTGGCCTGATTAAATAAAGTCCCACCACCTGGTGCTATTGTCTTTCAGTATCGATGCCGGGTGCTTGTATATGTATAAGTGTATCCTTCTCCTGGGCAAACTTATATGTACCAGTCACACTTACTGTAGGCAAAAATTCTAATTAGAACGCCTCACAGCTCCTTTAAACCTTATGGAAACTTCATCAAGTCGGTAGCGTGCTCAGGGGGGAGTAAACCCAAAACGTAATATTACAAAAGATAGTGTCTGGGGGAAAAACCACCCCATTCACTAAGATCCCCATAAACGGCACAACCATATAGCGGGTTCTCAGTACCAAAAAGAGGTATCGTATGAAATGAAACGGTCGCATGGCTTCCGATAGCATACTAATATACTGTTGTTCTATTGCTGCTACGACTACCAGGAGGAGACAATGGTTCTCGTGGAAGCTCAGCTGCTTGTTTTTAGTTAACCGGGGACGCCCGGGATTTTGGGTGTATGTTTATATGATGGTGTGGGGTGCGTATTTTAGAAATTTGTTGGGTGTATCCAATAAAGTGTTTTGGTACTGAGACACCGCTTTATATGGGTGTGCCGTTATGGGGGGGATGATCTTAGTGGAATGGGGTGGTTTTCCCAGACACTATTTTTGTATTGTTTTACACTGTAGGCACCACTTGTATGTACCAGTCACACACTGTGAACTGGAGGGTTGACTAAACCGTAGGTTAGCAGACTGGTATGTATCAGCCCTCCAGTTTCCCAGCCACTGCTAGGTCAGCTCCCAGTTTAGCAGACACATGTAATTCAGCCCTTCAGTTTGCCAGACACTGTTCGATGTACGGTCAGTCCTACAGGTCACCATACACTGTTAGGTCAGCCTTCCAGTTCTCCAGCCAATGTTAGGTCAGCTCTCAGTGTCACCAGGACCTGTTAGGTCAGCCCTCCAGTTCACCAGACACTGTTAGGTCAGTCCTCCAGTTTACCAGCAACTGTTAGGTCAGCCCTCCAGTTCTCCAGCCACTGTTAGGTCAGCCCTCCAGTTCACCAGACACTATTGGGTCAGTCCTACAGGTCACAATACCTTTTAGGTCAGCCTTCCAGTCTCCAGCACTGTTAGGTCAGCCTCCAGTTCACCAGACCCGTTAGGTCAGCCCTCCAGTTCACCAGACACTGTTAGGTCAGCCCTCCAGTTTACCAGCAACTGTTAGGTCAGCCTCCCAGTTCTCCAGCCACTGTTAGGTCAGCCCTCCAGTTCACCAAACACTGTTAGGTCAGCCCTCCAGTTCACCCAGCCACTGTTAGGTCAGCCCTCTAGTTAGCAGACACTGTTAGGTCAGCACCTCCAGTTACCAGACACTGTTAGGTCAGCCCTCCAGTTTACCAGCCACTATTAGGTCAGCCCTCCAGTTTAGCAGACACTGTTAGGTCAGCCCTCCAGTTTCACAGGCACTGCTAGGTCAGCCCTCCAGTTCAGCAGACACTGTTAGCTCAGCCCTCCAGTTCACCTGAAATGGAGGGCTGATCTAACAGTGTTGGTAAACTGGGGGGCTATGCTAACATTGTCTTCTGAATTAGAGGGCTGACTAACAATGCTGGAGAAACTATAGGGCTGGGCTTAACTGATTGGTGAACTGGAGGACTGAACTAACAGTGTGGTACTATGAGGGCTGACCCAATAGTATTTGGTGAGCTGGAGGGCTGACCTAACAGTGTCTGCTCAACTAAGAGTGTCTGGCGAACTGAGGGCTGAAACTAAACAGGTCATGCTGAAACGGAGGGTTCAGCAGCCACTATTAGGTAAGCCCCTCCAGAGATTCACTAAGGTGCCCATACATTAGTACATTAGTAGTCAGTATCCTCTGACCTATCACTAACATTAAATCAATATTCCTGGAACTGCCTTTCCAGTTCTACCTCGCGACCGACATATGATCACAAGGTCTAGTCTGGTCCCATTCATTTTACGATCATATGTCGGTCACGAGGTAGAACGGGAAAAGTGGTACCAGGAATATTGATTGAATGTCGCGGATTCGTCGAAGGGTAAGTTCTAATGTATGAGCACCTTTAGGGCTAGGCCACACCAGCCAGTTTCACTCTGATCGGGATTGGTAAATAAAAGGTGCCCACACAGACTTATACATATAAGTTTCCCACATGGACTAATAAATGTAAGTTTCCCACATAGACTGGTAAATAAAGATTCCTCACAGACTGTAAATATAAGATGTCAAACGGACTGTTAAATATAAGTTCCCGCTAGACTGGTAAAATTAAGATACCCACATAGACTGGTAAATTAAGGTTCCCTCACAGACTGGTAAATATAGATGTCCACCATAGACTAGTAAATATAAGATACCACATAGACGGTAAATATAAGGTTCTCTCACAGACTGGTAAATATAAGTTGCCCACATAGACTAGTAATTAAGATAACCAACGATATAAGGTCCGTAAATATAAGGTCCGCTCAAAGTGTACAGTAAATATACAGATTCTTTCACAGACTGGGTAAAAGTCAGTTCCGCCGAGACTGGTAAAAAATAAGTGCCCACACAGACAGAGAACATATAAGATTCCCAGAAAGACTGGAAATATATATACACTGGTAAATATAAGATTCCCACAGAAACTAGTAAATATAATGTGCCCACATAGACTGGAAAATATAAGATGTCAACACGGACTGGTAAATATAAGATATCCACAAAGACTGGTATGTGTGTATTTGATATATTTTATTTCTAATATACGCTGCATATTCCGCAGTGCTTTTTTATTTACTCAACATCAGGCCCTGCCCCGAAAGCTTACAATCTAATCACTTAAATGTACACAATACAACCTATCAGTATGTCTTTATGATTGTGGGGGAAAAACCGGAGTGCCCGGAGGGACCCACGCAAGCACGGGAGAGAACATACAAAATCCTTGCAGATGTGTCCAAGGGTGGAATCGAAAATCAGGACCTCAGCGCTGCAAGACATTCAGTGCTAACCACTGAGCCACCGTAAGTTGCCCACATTGACTGTAAATATAAGTGCCACATGGTGGTAAATATAAGTTGCCACAATGACTGGTAAATATAAGATCCCCTCACAGACTTGGTATATATAAGATGTCACACACGGACTGGTAAATATAAGTTGCCCGCATAGACTGGTAATATAAGATACCCACATAGACTGGTAAATATAAGGTTCCCTCACAGACTGGTAAATATAGATGTCCACATAGACTAGAAATATAAGATACCCACATAGACTGTGGTAAATATAAGGTTCCCTCACAGACTGGTTAAATATAAGTTGCCCCACATGACTAGTAAATATAAGATACCCACATAGACTGGTAAAATATAGGTTCCCTCACAGATGGTAAATATAAGCTTCTTCACAGATGGTAAATATCAGATTCCCGCAGAGGACTGTAAAAATAAGTGCCCACGCAGACTGGTAAATACAAGATTCCGTTTTTTTTCTGAGCCGCAGCTTTGTGTCTATCTACAGTAGCGTACAGTGTGTAGATGCAGCTGAACCACCGAATTTCAGGGTGGCAATAATATGAATGATTATGGATTAAATCCTGTTGGCCCTGCGGGATTTAACTATTATCCGTGTGTATAGGACCTTTTTCCATCTTTTCCACCACGGGGAGTGCCCCATATGGGGATCGGTCAAGGTCCGGAATGGCTGGTGTCCCACAGCGTGTGTGCCAACAGAGACCCCAGGTGGTCGAGATCATCTCTCGTGCAGGCGATTCATATCGAGCGACCTCTCAGTCTACTCGTAGCGGAAGCTAGCGAGCGAGCGAACGAGAGAGCGAGCGAAGCGAGCGAGCGAGGAGCGAGGCGCGAGCGAGAGCTAGCATCGAGGAGCGAGCGAGCGAGCGACGAGCGAGGAGGAGCGAGCGAGAGCAGCGAGGCTATCTATCTATCTATCTATCTATCTATCTATCATCTATCTATCTATTATTTATCTATCTATCTATCTATCTATCATCTATCTATCTATCTATCTATCTATCTATCTATCATCTATCTATTATTTATCTATCTATTTATCTATCTATCTATATATCTATCTATCTATCATCTATTATTTATCTATCTATCTATTATTTATCTATCTATTTATCTATCTATCATCTATCTATTATCTATCTATTTATCTATCTATCTATCATCTTTCTATTATTTATTTATCTATTTATCCCTTTTTCCACCACGGGAGTGCCCCATATGGGGATCGGTCAGATCAGTGAATGCTGTTCCCACAGCTTGTGTGCCGACAGATACCAATGTGTCTATCTATCATCTATCTATCTATCTATCTATCTATCTATCTATCTATCATCTATCTATCTATCTATCTATCTATCTATCTATCTATCCATCTCTCTATCCATCTATCTATCTATCTATCTATCTATCTATCTATCTACCTATCTATCTATAATCTATCTTTCTATCTATTATCTATCTATCTATCTATTATCTATCTATTATCTATTTATCTATCTATCTATTATCTATCTATCTTTCTATTATCTATGTATCTATCTATCCATCTGTATCTATCTATCTATCTATCATCTATCTATCTATCTATCTATCATCTATCATCTATCTATCTATCTATCTATCATCTAGCTAGAGCTAGCAAGATATTGTCTTGTATAAAGAGGGGAATAGATTCGAGAGAGAAAAATATTATTCTCCCTCTTTACAAGGCACTGGTAAGGCCTCATTTGGAATATGCAGTGCAGTTTTAGAATCCCATGTACAAAAGGGACATCTTGGAAATGGAAGCAGTTCAGAGAAGGGCAACTAAATTAATAAGGGGAATGGAGGGGCTTAAATATGCAGGCAGATTAGACAAGTTAGGGCTGTTTACATTGGAGAAGTGACATTTACGTGGGGATATGATCAAATTATATAAATATATCAATGGGCCATACAATGAACTCTCTGGTGCATTGTTCACTAATAGGTCATATCAGAGGACACGTGGACATCCTTTATGATTGGAAGAAAAGAAGTTTCATCTTCAGGTTAGGAAGGGTTTCTTTACAGTGAGAACGGTGAAACTGTGGAACTGTCTTCCAGCAGATGTGGTAATGGCAAGTTCATTGAATAACTTTAAAAAGGCCTGGATAAGTTTCTAAAACTAAATAATATTGATAATTACTGGTATTAATACATATACTGTAGTTCTGGTTGGTACGGGGATACTATATAATATTGATAATTACTGGTATTAATACATATACTGTAGTTCTGGTTGGTACGGGGATACTATATAATATTTTGTACCGTCACTGAATTTATGGGCAAACACTTATATGTACCAGTCACTGTTGGAAAACTTGTATGTACCAGTCACTGTGGAAAAATGTATATATAACAGTCACTGTGGGCAGGGTCGGCCTTAGGATAATTAGCACCCAGTGCAAGATTTGTTACTGACGCCTAGCACCCCCTCCGAAACACCCACCCGGGCACACACAATACACTGCTGAATGCTGCTTGCCTTGGCCTGATTAAAATAAAGTCCACCACCTGTGCTTATTGTCTTTCAGTATCTGCAGTGCATGCTTGTATATGTATATGTATCCTTCTCTCTGGGCAAACTTATATGTACCAGTCACACTTACTGTAGGCAAAAATTCTAATAGAACGCCTCACAGCTCCTTTAACCCTTATGGAACACTTCAATCAAGCGGTGCTCAGGGGGATAAACCAAAACGTAATATTACAAAAGATAGTGTCTGGGGAAAACCACCCCATTCACTAAGATCCCCCATAAACGGCACAACCATATAGCGGGTCTCAGTACAAAAAGAGGTATCGTATGAAAGTCGGCCATGGCTCCCGATAGCATACTATATACTGTTGTTCTTATTGCTGCTACACTACCAGGAGGAGACTGGTTCTCGGGGAAGCTAGCCTTGTTTTTTAGTTAACCGGGGACGCCCGGTATTTGGGTGTATGTTTTATATGATGGTGTGGGCTATTTTTAGAAATTTGTGGTGTATCCAATAAAGTGTTTTTGTACTGAGACCCGCTATATGGTTGTGCCGTTTATGGGGGATCTTAGTGAATGGGGTGGTTTTCCCCAGACACTATTTTTGTATTATTACACTGTAGGCACACTTGTATGTACCAGTCACACACTGTGAACTGGAGGGTTGACTTAACCGTAGGTTCAGCAGACTGGTATGTATCAGCCCTCCAGTTTCCCAGCCACTGCTAGGTCAGCTCTCCAGTTTAGCAGACACTGTTAATTCAGCCCTTCAGTTTGCCAGACACTGTTAGGTCAGTCCTACAGGTCACCATACACTGTTAGGTCAGCCTTCCAGTTCTCCAGCCACTGTTAGGTCAGCTCTCCAGTTCACCAGACCCTGTTAGGTCAGCCCTCCAGTTCACCAGACACTGTTAGGTCAGTCCTCCAGTTTACCAGCAACTGTTAGGTCAGCCCTCCAGTTCTCCAGCCACTGTTAGGTCAGCCCTCCAGTTCACCAGACACTATTGGGTCAGTCCTACAGGTCACAATACCCTTTTAGGTCAGCCTTCCAGTTCTCCAGCCACTGTTAGGTCAGCCCTCCAGTTCACCAGACCCTGTTAGGTCAGCCCTCCAGTTCACCAGACACTGTTAGGTCAGCCCTCCAGTTTACCAGCAACTGTTAGGTCAGCCCTCCAGTTCTCCAGCCACTGTTAGGTCAGCCCTCCAGTTCACCAAACACTGTTAGGTCAGCCCTCCAGTTCACCCAGCCACTGTTAGGTCAGCCCTCTAGTTTAGCAGACACTGTTAGGTCAGCCCTCCAGTTTACCAGACACTGTTAGGTCAGCCCTCCAGTTTACCAGCCACTATTAGGTCAGCCCTCCAGTTTAGCAGACACTGTTAGGTCAGCCCTCCAGTTTCACAGGCACTGCTAGGTCAGCCCTCCAGTTCAGCAGACACTGTTAGCTCAGCCCTCCAGTTCACCTGAAATGGAGGGCTGATCTAACAGTGTCTGGTAAACTGGGGGGCTATGCTAACATTGTCTTCTGAATTAGAGGGCTGACCTAACAATGTCTGGAGAACTATAGGGCTGGCCTAACTGTATTTGGTGAACTGGAGGACTGAACTAACAGTGTCTGGTATACTGGAGGGCTGACCCAAAGTATTTGGTGAGCTGGAGAGGGCTGACCTAACGTGTCTGCTCAACTAAGAGTGTGGCGAACTGAAGGGCTGAACTAACAGAGTCTGCTGAACTGGAGGGTTCAGCAGCCACTATTAGGTCAGCCCTCCAGAGATTCACTAAGGTGCCCATACATTAGTACATTAGTAGTCAGTATCCTCTGACCTATCACTAACATTAAATCAATATTCCTGGAACTGCCTTTCCAGTTCTACCTCGCGACCGACATATGATCACAAGGTCTAGTCTGGTCCCATTCATTTTACGATCATATTGTCGGTCACGAGGTAGATAGACGGGAAAAGTGGTACCAGGAATATTGATTGAATGTCGCGGATTCGTCGAAGGGTAAGTTCTAATGTATGAGCACCTTTAGGGCTAGGCCACACCAGCCAGTTTCACTCTGATCGGGATGGTAAATAAAGGTGCCCACACAGACTTATACATATAAGTTTCCCACAATGGACTAATAAATGTAAGTTTCCCACATAGACTGGTAAATATAGATTCCCTCACAGACTGGTAAATATAAGATGTCAACACGGACTGGTTAAATATAAGTTGCCCCGCATAGACTGGTAAATATAAGATACCCACATAGACTGGTAAATATAAGGTTCCCTCACAGACTGGTAAATATAAGATGTCCACACATAGACTAGTAAATATAAGATACCCACATAGACTGGTAAATATAAGGTTCTCTCACAGACTGGTAAATATAAGTTGCCCACATAGACTAGTAAATATAAGATACCACATAAGACTGGTAAATATAAGGTCCCTCAACAGACTGATGTAAATATCAGATTCTTTCACAGATGGTAAATGTCAGATTCCCGCAGAGACTGGTAAAAAATAAGTGCCCACACAGACTAGAACATATAAGATTCCCAGAAAGACTGGTAAATATAATATACACTGGTAAATATAAGATTCCCACAGAAACTAGTAAAATAAAGGTGCCCACATAGACTGGAAAAATATAAGATGTCAACACGGACTGGTAAATATAAGATATCCACAAAGACTGGTATGTGTGTATTTGTATATATTTTATTTCTAATATAACGCTGCATATTCCGCAGTGCTTTACATTTATTTACTCAACATCAGGCCCTGCCCCGAAAGCTTACAATCTAATCACTTAATGTACACATACAACCTATCAGTATGTCTTTATGATTGTGGGGGAAACCGGAGTGCCCGGAGGGAACCCACGCAAGCACGGGGAGAACATACAAACTCCTTGCAGATGTGTCCAAGGGTGGAATCGAACTCAGGACCTCAGCGCTGCAAGACATCAGTGCTAACCACTGAGCCACCGTAAGTTGCCCACATTGACTGGTAAATATAAGATGCCAACATGGACTGGTAAATATAAGTTGCCCACATAGACTGGTAAATATAAGATTCCCTCACAGACTGGTATATATAAGATGTCAACACGGACTGGTAAATATAAGTTGCCCGCATAGACTGGTAAATATAAGATACCCACATAGACTGGTAAATATAAGGTTCCCTCACAGACTGGTAAATATAAGATGTCCACATAGACTAGTAAATATAAGATACCCACATAGACTGGTAAATATAAGGTTCCCTCACAGACTGGTAAATATAAGTTGCCCACATAGACTAGTAAATATAAGATACCCACATAGACTGGTAAATATAAGGTTCCCTCACAGACTGGTAAATATAAGATTCTTTCACAGACTGGTAAATATCAGATTCCCGCAGAGACTGGTAAAAATAAGTGCCCACGCAGACTGGTAAATACAAGATTCCGTTTTGTTTTTCTGAGCCGCAGCTTTGTGTCTATCTACAGTATGCGTACAGTGTGTAGATGCAGCTGAAGAACCACGAATTTAAGGTGGGCATATAATATGAATGATTATTGGATAAATCCTTGTGTCCCCTGCGGGGATTTACCTATTATCTTCGTGTATAGGACCTTTTTCCATCTTTTTCCACCACGGAGGTGAGTGCCCCATATGGGGACGGTCAGGGCTGTGTGAAGGCGTTCCACAGCGTGGTGCCAACAGATACCAAGGGTCGCTGAGTCAGCATCAGCTCATCTCTCTCTGTCTAGCTCCATCTCGTCTATGCGTCTACAAGCGTGCGAAGCAGCGAGCTGACGAGCGAGCGAGCGACAGCGAGCGAGCGAGCGAGAGGGAGCTAGCGATCGAGGAGCGAGCGATGCGAGCGAGCGAGGAGGAGGAGCGAGCAGAGCGGGCGAGAGCGAGGTAGCGAGCGGCGAGCGGAGTAGCGAGAGGCGAGCGAGCGAGCGAGCGAGCGAGCGAGTGCGAGCGAGGAGCGAGCGAGCGAGCGAGCGAGCGAGTCGATCGTAGCGAGCGAGGAGCGAGCAGCGGAGCGACGAGCGAGCAATGACGATGCGAGTCGAGTAGGGAGCGAGGAGCGAGCGTAGGCGCGAGCGAGCGAGCGAGCGAGCGAGTGAGCGATCGAGAGAGCGAGAGAGCGGAGGAGGTCGAGCGGGATGCGAAGAGTAATGTGAGCGAGTTTAGCGAGAACGTATGATTATGCGAGCACGGCGACGATCACGATCGACGTGAGCGATTAGAGAGCGATGATGCGATCTGATGTATCATTGATCTATCTATGATATCGATCTATATACTAGGATGATCATAGATTGTTAGCATCTAGTACTTTAGCGATTATGGATCATCTATTACTGAGAGTATTATCTTATTTAACGTGTATCCTTTCCCACGGGAGTGCCCCATAGGGGGATCGGTCAGATCAGGAAATGGTTTCCACAGTTGTGGTGCCTGACAGATACCATGTGTGCTATCGACTCTATCTATCATCTATAGCTACTCTATCTATCGATCTGATCTATCTATGCTGAGCTATAGATCTATGATATCTATAACCTGCGCGAGCACAGTTACGACCGGCTCACTCCGATTGCGATGGAGCTGACTACTGATCAGCTGATCTATCGACGACTATCTATACTGGGAGCTTAGTTCTGATCGACTAGCTTTGATCTATCTATTGTTCTATATCTAGGTATCTATATCCTCTGTATCTATCTATCTATCATCTATCCTCTATCTATCATCTATCTATACATTATCATATCTATCTATCTATCATTAGCTAGAGTAGCAAGATATTGTTTGTATAAAGAGGGAATAGATTCGAGAGAGAAAAAAATATTTCTCCCTTCTTTAAAAGGCACTGGTAAGGGGCCTCATTTGGAAATGCAGTGCAGTTTTAGAATCCCATGTACAAAAGGGACATCTTGGAAATGGAAGCAGTTTCAGGAGAAGGGCAACTAAATAATAAGGGAATGGAGGGGCTTAAATAGCAGGCAGATTAGACAAGTTAGGGCTGTTTACATTGGAGAAGTGACATTTACGTGGGATATGATCAAATTAATAAAAATATATCAATGGGCCATACAATGAACTCTCTGGTGCATTGTTCACTAATAGGTCATATCAGAGGACACGTGGAATCCTTTATGATTGGAAGAAAAGAAGTTTATCTTCAGGTTAGGAAGGGTTCTTACAGTGAGAACGGTGAAAATGGGGAACTGTCTTACAGCAGATGTGGTAATGGCAAGTTCATGAATAACTTAAAAAGGCCTGGATAAGT
This sequence comes from Hymenochirus boettgeri, assembly GCA_019447015.1. NCBI lineage: Eukaryota > Metazoa > Chordata > Amphibia > Anura > Pipidae > Hymenochirus > Hymenochirus boettgeri. The sequence continues at coordinate 134,987 of JAACNH010000087.1, forward strand.
TTCTAAAACTAACAATATTGATAATTACACTGGTATTATATCAGTATACAGTAGTTCTGGTTGGTACGGGGATACTATATATATTGATAAATTACTGGTATTAATACATATACATGTAGTTTCTGGTTGGTACGGGGATACTATATAATATTGAGGAATTACTGGTATTAATACATATACTGTAGTTCTGGTTGGTACGGGGATACTATATATTGAGGAAAATGGTATTAATACATATTACTGTAGTTCTGGTGGTAAAGTGATTACTATAATGAGAATTTACTGATTTCATACATATACTGTAGTTCTGGTTGGTACAGGGGATTCTATATAATATTGAGAATTATGGTATAATACATATACTGTAGTTCTGGTTGGTAATGGGATAATATTAATATTGAGAATTACTGGTATTATACATATACTGTAGTTATGGTTGGTACAGGGATATACTTATACTATGAGAATTACTGGTATTAATAACATATTTTTACTGTAGTTGTTGGTACAGGGATACATATAATATTGAGAATTATGGTATTAATTACATAAGTGTACTTTTTCCGCGGTTCCGAAGCGCTGTGGGCAGCTCCTCCGGCGGCCCCCCCCCCCCCCTCCTTTTTTTGGCAGCCCCCGCCCCCTCCCCATTCGCCGCGCCCTCACTTTTCACGACGCAGGTTTTGTGAAGGTTATAATCCTTGGTATGACCATGGAACCAATGGGAGACATGTTCTGCAAGAATGCACCTTTCCCGTGGATAGATCCCCAGACATGAGGTGGGTGCAGCGCTTAAAAAAACTTACAGTTTTTGTTATTTAATGATCAAAAGTTTGTGATTAGGTTGATTTGCTGCCTTTTCATAATGTGCAGACCACTTCCACCAATACTTTTCTCATTTCCCTTTGGTCACTATTTGGCCTCTGGATGATATGTTCACACATCCAAACAAAGTGATGAGGTATTAGTAATATAGGGCCCAGTGCTGAAAGCACAAAATAATAACAAATGGGAAAGATCCTTAAGGATAGTATACAATGAAATGATTTAGGTGGTGTTAATTATGCAATGATACATGATTTGCAGATCGGTGATGGGCAAACAGAATTTTTGTTCCCAAAATGGCTCAGATAGATTGGAAAAAAATTAATATCCTTACAATTGTCATACATGGGGCCATCCGCAAGCATTGGGGTACAGACATACTAAATTTGTTAAACGGAATCTGTACTAAAAGCTAATGAGCTAAAGATAATTGTGTCTGTGGATACTAGATTTTCAGGGGAGAAATCCTCAGAATGAGAAATGTGGCACCATACAGAATATCCACTATATTTTAAATACAGTGAAATATGGATTGCATACAGAATATCACATTCTATATTAATATCTTTATGGATACTACGTAGATTATCACAGTATGCTAATTAAATACCTGTATGGAGGGACAGTACCAGAATATCTACGTACTAGATTAATATCTTTATATTGTGAAATACATACAGAATATCACATTATCTATATTAATACCACTTAGGGATACATTTTAAGAATAGCACATACTATATTAATACCTGTATGTGTACTCTGGGCAGAATAGCACGAACGAAATGCAATTCTGCTGTGTCCTACATACAGAATATCAAATTTTACTATATTAATAACATGGATGGCTACCTACATACGAAATTTCACATATCTATATTATCATTATGGCTGTAGGTAACATACAGAATTTAACATACATAGTAATACCTGTATGGCTACCTACAGAATATCACATACTATATTATATACCTTTTTATGTCTTTTTTTTTGTTGCATGTTTATTTAGATCTCTCGACGCGAGCTTACTTTACAGAATATCAAAACTCTTATTCAATAGCTGTATGCCCCTACAACAGATACTACATTACTTACTTCAATACCTGTATGGCTCATCATAAAGGAATATCACAGACTATATTATACCAGGTTAGGACCTACGTAAAGAATATTGCATACTGTATTAATACAGTACCTGTATGGCTAACATACCGCAATTTACATACATATAATAACCCTATGGATACAAAGATACTATTCAGGGTTATCAATAAAATTCTACTCGTTTAAAATGGTGCTAATTTTTGTCCCCAAAACCAATAATAACTGTTAGCTTGCATAATGTTAAATAAGATCTGGATTGGTTGGGGACAAATTGTTAGCACCATTTAAACGATAAGAACTGTTATTGAATCTCCCTGCATTATTAAATACGTAGGATCCAATAACGTGATTAACACATAGTAATTAATACAGGTAAGAGACATACAGAATATCACATGGTTTTATATTAATTTAGGCCAAATAAAGATACATGCAGAATATCCAATATATATTAATACCCATATTTGAATGCATTGTCAGAATATCACGTACTATAGTAATACCTCGTTATGGCATACATACAGAATATCAATTACAATATATTAACACTGAATGGACTACCAACCCTATCACGTAATACTCGTTATAATACCCGTATGGCTACATACAGGATATCATCATCATTAAATTAATACCCATATGGATACATACAGAATATCATAAACTATATTTAAATAGCATATAGAGATACAGTAAATTCAGAAATCAAATTACGTGTGTATAAATATCTGGATGGATCACATACCGAATATCACATTACTTATATAATGACCCCATAGGGATACATACAGATATCAAATACGATATTAGACCTGTAGGTACAATACAAAATATGTCACATATTATATTTAGATACCTTTTTATTGGTTAATGGTAATACCGAATAATCAAATACTATTATTAAAGCGGCGTATGGAACATACCCCCCAAAATATCACATACTATATTACTACCCATGGTATACCACAGTGATACCACATACTTATTATAAACATGGTGAAGGATTACATGCAAGAATTATCTATATATGACGCGTTAGGACCATATGGAGAGGTAAATAAGTTAAACCAAGCTAAAGGGGCCATACACATTGTCAATAAGGGTACCCTGTGGGATTTACCATACCAATGCAATTACATGATATGGATTGTAGTCTGGATTACGGGTGACGGGGAAAGACGGAATTTTGCTGTACGGTCAATAGAGTCCTTTTACAATAAGAAAAAATTGGAGGCGCTACCATGTAGAACTCTGTTTATGCTTTTTTACGACCTCTACAGAACCAATGTGATCTGTCGTCACAGTGGGATAGGGTGGTGTTTATTGATATATGGAGTTAGTTTATAGGTGGTATAGATTTTAGTGAGGGACTGTATCTCCTCACCATGGTTTTTTTTGAGCGAGAGACATTGAAAGTCGTTAAGGTACAGAAGTGCGGGGCTTATGTGAGCAGTGTGCTTAATTACTAGTCTAAGGAAGCTGCGGTAAGCTTATTATGGCGTTATTGGTGAATTTCGGGTTTTTTTTTCCCATATGACTTAATTGGTCACATCTTTATGCCTAATTAGGATTTGTTTTAGGGTCATGAGATCAAACAGTTTGTTTCATGGTCATAAAAACTAAACGCTGATACCACCAACTCTTCCACACCGACACAGGTTACACACCTCACTTTGAGAGATGTGATATGTACTACCTGGACCTCCATCCATTGAGGTGGTAAGATGACATATGCAATCTACGATACGGTGGGTTGCTTGGTTGATTTGGGGCTGAGAGGGGTGTTGGCTTTTTCTGCGGTCTGGTGTGGGCGATAAACCAGGGGTCGGGTTCTTTCATGTTCTATAGATCGATTTTTAAAATTAGTTTGGATTTATTTTGAGTCATTCTTTGCTCGATATACTGTAGGACGTAGGAAATAATCGGTCCTTTAAGCTGCACCAGGTGGCTATATATATAAGATTCAAAACTTCGAAAAAGTATTTTCTAATGTAGTAATTTTGGTTTTATAGATGTTTGCAGTGGAACATTGCCGATTATTTTAAAGTATTTTATTTTTCCTTTCATCTCCCATATAAATTTTTGATCCATAGCAAAAAATTTTATTTTTGATCAATCTCAATAAAAAGTTATTGATATGTCACCATGCAAAAACACATGTGCAAGCAGGGGCGCTGGAATGGACCATCAGCTGCATCTGTGATTGGCTGAAAGGCAGCAATCACAGACGAGGCTGCCGGCCAATAATAAAGAGTGCGGGAACTAAGCAAATGTTGTAATTTTTTTACATCTTTTTTTTACCAAACAACTTGTTGGTTGGGGGGTGGTCCAGGGTGGGCCTACACTATCAGAGGGTTTTCTTTCATGTGCTCGCGCCCCCCGGCCGGCCGCTCCGCGGCCTGGGGGGGGGGGGGGGGGTCTCGTGTTCCCTGCCCCCTTCCCGCCTTGTTTCGCGGCGCGGTCTATCTATCTATCTATCTTCTATATATCATCTATCTATCTATCTATCTATCTATCTATCTATCTATCTATCTATCTACCTATCATCTATCTATCTATCTATCTATCTATCTATCTATCTATCTATCTATCATCTATCTATCTATCTCATATTCCTACCCATTTGCTAATTGCTTGGGGGGGGGCGGTTGTCTCAGTGGGACATTGTTGTTTGGTTGGTCATTCAAAGCCATTAACTTCCATACAGATGCTGATAGGATAGAGGTTGTGTCTGTGGAAAATGCAATAGGATGTGATGAACAGAAATAGGAACAGCAGGAGCCCTTCCTGCCTTCCCTCTGATACAACATGGTAACAATGTATACAGAAGGCAGAGGGGCAATAAACTGGTAACTGGATGTAATAATGTATACCCTTCTACATTACTGTTCAATGTAAGCAATATGGCAGCTCCCACCCATATGTATAAACATAAATATACAGAGAATGAATGTTCTGTACACACAAAAAGTTATACCCTCATACTGTACTGTCTAAGGGAAACAATATGGCAGCTCCCACCCATATGTATAAATATAATTATACAGAAAGGGAATGTTCTGTACACACAGTAAGCTATACCCTCATACTGTACTGTCTAAGGGAAACAATATGGCAGCACCCACCCATATGTATAAATATAAATATACAGAGAATGAATTTTCTGTACATACAATAAGCTATACCCTTATACTGTACTGTCTAAGGGAAACAATATGGCAGCTCCCACCCATATGTATCAATATAATTATGCAGAGAAGGAATGTTCTGTACACACAATAAGCTATACCCTCATACTGTACAGTCTAGGGGAAACAATATGGCAGCTCCCACGCATATGTATAAATATAAATATACAGAGAAGGAATGTTCTGTACATACAATAAGCTATACCCTCATACTGTACTGTCTAAGGGAAACACTATGGCAGCTCCCACCTATATGTATAAATATAAATATACAGAGAAGGAATGTTCTGTACACACAATAAGCTATACCCTCATACTGTACTGTCTAAGAGAAACAATATGGCAGCTCCCACCCATATGTATAAATATAAATATACAGAGAAGGAATGTTCTGTACACAAAATAAGCTATACCCTCATACTGTACTGTCTAAGGGAAACAATATGGCAGCTCCCACCCATATGAATAAATATACAGAGAAGGAATGTTCTGTACACAAAATAAGATATACCCTCATACTGTACTGTCTAAGGGAAACAATATGGCAGCTTCCACCCATAAGTATAAATATAAATATAGAGAGAAGGAATGTTCTGTACATACAATAAGCTATACCCTCATACTGTACTGTCTAAGGGAAACAATATGGCAGCTCCCACCCATATGAATAAATATACAGAGAAGGAATGTTCTGTACACAAAATAAGATATACCCTCATACTGTACTGTCTAAGGGAAACAATATGTCAGCTCCCACCTATATGTATAAATATAAATATACAGAGAAGGAATGTTCTGTACACACAATAAGCTATACCCTCATACTGTACTGTCTAAGGGAAACAATATGGCAGCTTCCACCCATATGTATAAATATACAGAGAAGGAATGTTCTGTACACACAATAAGCTATACCTCATACTGTACTGTCTAAGGGAAACAATATGGCAGCTCCCACCCATATGTATAAATATAAAATACAGAGAAGGAATGTTCTGTACACACAATAGCTATACCCCTCATCTGTACTTGTCTAAGGGAAACAATATGGCAGCTCCCACCCATATGTTATAATATACAGAGAGGAATGTTCTGTACACACAATAAGTATACCCTCACTACTGTACTTCTAAGGGAAACAATATGGCAGCTCCCCACCTAGTATAAATAAAATATACAAAAGGAAAGTTCTGTACACACAATAAGCTATACCCTCATACTGTACTGTCTAAGGGAAAACAATATGGCAGCTCCACCATATAGTATAAAATATACAGAGAAGGATGTTTGTACAACAATAAGCTATACCCTCATACTGTACTGTCTAAGGGAAACATATGGCAGCTCACCCATATGTATAAAAATATACAGAGAAGGAATGTTCTGTACACACAAAAGCTATACCTCATACTGTACTGTCTAAGGGAAACAATATGGCAGCTCCACCCAATGATATATATAAATATACAGAGAGGAATGTTCTGTACACACAATAAGCTATACCCTATACTGTACTGTCTAAGGAAGGAAACCTATGGCAGCTCCCACCCATATGTATAAATAATATACGATAGAAGGAATTGTTCTGTCACACAATAAGCTATACCCTCATACTGTACTGTCTAAGGAACACCTATGGCAGCTCCCACCCATATGTATAAATATAATCTATCAGAGAAGGAATGTTCTGTACACACAATAAGCTATACCCTCATACTGTACTGTCTAAGGGAAACAATATGGCAGCTCCCACCCATATGTATAAATATAAATATACAGAGAAGGAATGTTCTGTACATACAATAAGCTATACCCTCATACTGTACTGTCTAAGGGAAACAATATGGCAGCTCCCACCCTGCTGTATAAATATAAATATACAGAGAAGAAATGCTCCCACTCTTAAGCTGGGTACACACATTAGTGATAAAGGGATGATTCAGTCAAATCCGGTGGAATAACCACTGTATTGGTAAAGTGTGTAATGTGGGAATGTTCCATCCGAGCACCAAAGAAGGTTCATTGTCGGCTTTGGGAATAATCATAATTTATCAAAAAGTCATAGGGAGTGTGGCAGTCTGGAATAATTTCAATATACTTTATATAATGCTTGTGATTGGCCGTCACCTTTCAAACATTGTTCTAGTGTGTATGTAGCTTTAACTATGTCATGAGTTATAATCAGTGTTTAGCTATGTCATCCTAAGGAAACAATATGGCCAGTCCAACCATATGTTATAAATATAATTATACAGAGAAGGAGTTCTGTACACACAGTAAGCTATACCTCACTACTGTACGTCTAAGGGAAACAATTAGGCAGCTCCCACCCATATGTATAAATATACAGGGAGAAAGGAAATGTTCTGTACACACTGTAAGCTATACCATTCCTTAAATTTGTACTGTCTAAGGGAAACAATAGGGCAGCTCCCACCCCATATGTATAAATTACAGAGAAGGAATGTTCTGTATACATACAATAAGCTATAAAAACCTCATACTGTTAATGTCTAAGGGAAACACTATAGCCGTTCCCACCCAATATTGTGTATTAAATATTAAAATGTACAGAGAAGGAATGTTCTGTACATACAATAAGTAGAACCTCTACTGTACTGTCTAAGGGAAAAACCATATGGCAGCTCCAACCCATATGTATACATATCAGTGAAGGAATGTTCTGAATACATAAGCTATAACCTCATACGTATTGTCTAAGGGAACAATATTGTGCAGCTCCCCACCCTATATGTATAAATATCAGTGAAGACTGTCTTGTACATACAATAAGCTATAACCTATACTGTACTGCTAAGGGGAAACCAATATGGCAGCTCCCACCCATGTATAAAATATACAGTGAAGGAATGTTCTTGTACATAAAATAAGCTATAACCTCATACTGTACTGTCTAAGGGAACATATGGCAGCCCCAACCCATATGTATAAATATAACTATACAGAGAAGGAATGTTTGTACACACAGTAAGATATAGCCTCATGACTGTACGGTCTAAGGGAAAACCAATATGGCAAGTCCCACCCATAGTACTAAATATAAATATACAGAGACACACAGTGAACTTAGTACCCTCATACTGTAACTGTCTAAAGCTCCGTCCCCTGACCACTCTCTCGCTTCTGACTGGATACATTATAGATGGTTGTCTCTGGTATCGATATCTGGATTTACATATAGCAGGTTTTGGTCTTCTAGGTGTCGATATGATGGATACAATTATAACAGGTTTTGGTGTCTGGTAGCGAGATCTAGATACATTATAGCAGGTTTTGGTCTTCTGGCGTATCGATCTTTGGATACATTAGCGCGGTTGGTGTCTGGTATCGATATGTGGATACATTTAAGCAGGTTTTTTAGTCTCTGGGTATTCGATATCTGGATACCTTATAGCAGGTTTGGTCTCTGGATGATATTGGATACATTATAGATGTTTTGGTGTCTGGGTATCGCTTATGTGGAGAACATGTTATAGGCAGTTTTTGGTCTTCGGGTACGAATGGGATACATTATAACAGGTTTTGGTTCTGTATCGAATGTGGATACCTTATAGCAGTTGGGGTCAGGTATCGATATGGTGGGATTGACATTATAGCAGGTTTTGGTGTCCTTGTCTCGATATGTGGATAAATTATAACAGGTTTTGGTCTTGGGATCGATATGTGGATACATTATAGCAGGTTTTGGTCTCTTGGATCGATATGTGGTACATTATAGCAGGGTGGTGTTGGTATCGCTATGTGGGGATAACATTATAGCAGGTTTTGGTGTCTGGTATCGCTATCTGGATACATTATAGCAGGTTTTGGTCTTGTATCGATCTGTGGACTACATTATAGCAGGTTTTGGTTTATGGTATACGATTTGGATACATTCTAGCAGGTTTTGGTGTATGGTATCGATTGTGATACCATTTATAGCCAGTTGTGGTGTTTCTGGTATCGATATCTGGATACATTATAGAAGGGTTTGGTCTCTGGGTATCGATATGTGGATACATTATAGCAGGTTTGGTCTTGGTATCGATTATGTGGTACATTAAGGAGGTTTTGTCTCTGGTATCGTATCTGGATACAGTTTTTTTATAGCGGTTTTGGGTCTGGTCTCAAATCTGGAGACATATAGAGGTTTTGGCTCTGGGACGATATGTGGATACTTAACAGGTTTGGTCTCGTGGATGCGCTATATGGAACATTATAGCAGGTTGTGGTGTCTGGTATAGATAGTGGATACATTATAGCAGGTTGGTGTATTTGGTATCGATATGTGGATAATTATAGCAGGTTTTGTATTGGTATCGATATTGCTAAACATTATAGCAGGTTTTGGGGTCTGGTATCGATATGGGGAGACATTATAGCAGGGTGTGGTGGTCTGGTAGCGTAGTGGAAATTATAGCAGGTTTGGTCTCTGGTAGTCTGCGTATCGGGATACATTTTAGAGCAGGTTTTGGTGTTTGGTATCGATATCTGGATACTTATAGCAGGTTTGGTTGTGGACTGATCGATATTCTGTGGTACATCTATAGCAGGTTTGGTATCTGGTATCGATTATGTGGTACTTTATAGCAGGGTTTTGGTAGGTGGGTACGATATGGGGATACAGTTTATAGCAGGTTTGGTGTCTGGTTCGATATGTGGATACATTATAGCAGGTTGGGTGTCTGGTGAAATTTTCCCGATATGTGGTACATTATAACCGGTTTTGGTATCTGGTATCGTATCTGGATACATTTATAGCAGTTTTGGTGTCTGGTATCGATATGTGATTACATTATAGCAGGTTTTGGTCTTGGTTCGATTATGTGGTACATTATAGAAGGTTGGGGGGTTCTCGGTATCGATATGTGGATACATTGTAAGCAGGTTTGGGGTTGGTCCGATATGTGGATTGACATGTATAGAGGTTTTGGTGCTCTGTATGATATCTGGATAATTTATAGAAGGTTGTTTTTGTCTCTGGTATCGATTATCTGATAAATTATAGCACGTTTGGTCTCTCGGTTATCGATGATGTGGATTCACATATAGCAGGTTTTGGTGGTTCTGGTATCAATCTGGATACAGTAAGCAGGTTGTGGTCTTGGTATCGATATGTGATTACAGTATAGCAGGTTTTGGTGGTCTGGGTATCGATATCTGGATACAGATAGCAGTTGTTGTCTCTTGTGGGTATCGATCTCTGGATACATTTATAGCAAGTTTTGGTCGTCCGGTTATCGATATCTGGATACATTTATAGCAGGTTTTAGGTGTCTCGTATCGATATCTGGATACATTATAGCAGGTTTGGTCTCCGTGTATCGTATATGGATTACATTATAGAGGTTTTGGTCCCGTATCGATATTGGAAGACATTTATAGCAGGTTTTTGGTCTATTGGTATCGATATTTGGACACATTATAGCAGGTTTTGGTGTCTGGGTTATCGATAGTGGATACATTATAGCAGGTTTGTCATCTGGGATCGATTATCTGGATACATTATAGTCAGGTTTGTGTTGGTATTTCGATATCTGGATACATGGTATAAGCAGGTTTTTGGTCTCGGGTATCGATATCTGGAAATTATAGCAGGTTTTGGTCTCGGTATCGATATTGGATAAATTATAAGCGGTTTTGGTCTCTGGTTAGCGATTATGCTGGATACATTTTATGCAGGGTTTTGGTCTCCGGTATCGATCTATGTATACACAGTATAGCAGGTTTTGGTCTCCTGGATCGAATTTGGTACATTCCATTTATAGGCAGTTTTGGTTCTATCGGTATCGATATCTGGATACATTTAAGCAGGTTTTGGTCTCGCTATCGATATGTGGATACATTGATGCAGTTTGTGGTCTCTGGTATCGATATTCTGGGATACTTATAGCAGGGTTTGGTCTCTGGTATCGAATCTGGATTGTACCTTTAGCCAGTTTTGGTGTCGCGGTAGCGAGATGTGGAGACATTATAGCAGGTTTTGGGGTCTGGAGTCGCATATGTGGGTCATTTATAGCGGTGTTCGTCTATGGTATCGATTATTCGGGATACATTATAGCAGATTTGGTCTCTGGTATCGATATGTGGTATTAAATTATGCAGGGTTTTGTGTTCTCTTGGTATCGATATGGGATACATTGATAAGCAGGTTTGGTTTAATTGGTATCGATTATCTGGATACAGTAAGCAGGTTTTGGTGGCTGGTATCGATTATGGGATACATATAGCAGGTTTTGGTGGTCTGGTATTGATATCTGGATACATTATACAGATTTGGTCTCTGGATCGATATATGGATACATTATAGCAGGTTTGGTTTATGTGTCGGTTGGACTGGATACATGTTGCAGGTTTGGTTATGGTCGGTGACTGGATACAATGGTGCAGGTTTGGTTTATGGTGTCGGGGACTGGATACAATGTGTTGCAGGTTTGGTTTATGGTGTCAGTGACTGGATACAATGTGCAGGTTGGCTTAGGGTCGTGACTGGATACAATGGTGCAGGTTTTGGTTTATGGTGTCGGTGATGGATACAATGTGCAGGTTTTGGTTTATGGTGTGTCAGTGACTGGATACAATGTTTTGCAGGTTTTGGCTTATGGTGTCGGTTGATGGAGACATGTTGCAAGATTTTGGTTTATGGTTCGTCGGTTGACTGGATACAATGTGCAGGTTTTTGAGTTTATGGGGGGTTGACGGATACAATGTTGCAGGTTTTGGTTTATGGTGTGGTTGGACTGGAACAATGTTGCAGGTTTTTTTGTTTAGTGTCTCTGCGTGACGGGACACGTTAGGGAATCCTGATAGTTGACTCTAGTGTCACTTACGAGGCTCCAGGATTGAGAATGACTGGGGAGGGAGAGTTGGAATTGGGTTAAAGGGAGATTTAGTCACAATGTGCTGGATGGAGGAGAGTGGTGAAGACACAGACAGACAATGCAGGATTTCCATGACAGAGGATGGTGGGGGGTGGTATGGACGGCTCCTCTCCACCATAACTACAGGGGCACCCGGGGGGTGTTGAGATTCTACTGGACGCAGTTGTTCCGGGCTCTCCTGTAGTCCCAACTCCTCCGCATTCCCCTTAGACACCTTGCATGGGTTCACGGAGTATAGTCTTGGGCTAGGACCACACTGGAAAACGCAAATGCAATCGCAATCGCATGCGATTTCATGTAGATTTTGTTGCGTTTTGCGTTCGATTGCTTCAATACGTATAGGGAGAATCGCAATGCGATTGCGATTAATCATGCAGACGAAAAGCAGTGGCAAGTGCCACCCAAAAACGCAAGTTTTTTTGCATTGCGCGTTTCAATGATTTTTTAAAAACAAGCAGAAGCGCAGTCGCAAGCGCAATGCGCTAAAAAAAAACGCAGCAGTGGGGCTAGCCTCAAACTTACTGTAATGCAGATTGATTTTAGGCAAAACGTGTTAAAACAGGCGATTTACCCAGAGCCGCTATCGGTAGAGCATCTCGATCATTCCATGGCAGCCGCTACAAACGTTGTTAAAGTTGCCGCAAACCTAAGTTAAAAAAGTCAGGCGACTTTAACAAAAAGTAAAGCATGGGGTAAAATTGTGGCCCATATGGATTAAAGAGTAAGTAAATTATCTATACCTATGAATGTCATCAACGAGTCCAATACACCATTAAGTTAGCAGAGTGTTATACGTCACACACTATTTTATAGTCTACAAAGGAGATAGGTTTTAATAAGCCCATGTACACCTGACTCCACAGCTAAAACTGACATAGCAATAAAATGAATAGTTTAAACCACCGATTATAACTGATAACATAGATAAACACTGGATTATAACTGATGACATAGATCTACATGATTATAATGATGACAAGTAAACACTGAGTATAACTGATAAACATAGCTACACCACTGTTATAACTGATAAAACCTAGCTAAACACTATTATAAACTGATAACATAGCCTAAAACACTGATTAGAAAAACTGATAACATAAGCTAAACATGATTATAACTGATACATAGCTAAAACCAATGATTATAACTGATAACATAGCTAAACACTTGCTTATAACGATGAAATAGCTAAACACTGATTTTATAAGATGACTAGCTAAACACTGATTATAACTGATGGACATAGCTACACACACTGATTATAAACCTGATGACCTAGATAAACACTGATTATAAACTGATAACATAGATAAACACTGATTATAAACTTGATAAAAATAGCTAACACTGATATAATGATAACATAGCATAAACACTGATTATAACTGATAACCGAGCTAAACACTGATAATAAACTGATAACATAGCTAAAACATGATATCACCTGATGAAAGATAAACACTGATCATAAACTGATGACTAGCTAAACCCAACCGATTAAATGATAACATAGCTAAACACTCGATTAATAACTGATAACATAGACTCTAAACACTGATTAAATGAAAACATAGCTAAAAAAACTGATTATAAACTGATTTGACCATAGCTAAACACGTTAAACTGATAACGAGCGAAACAGCCGATTATAACTGATAACATAGCTTAAACAATGATATAACCGATAACATAGCTAAGCACCGTTATAAAGAGGAAATAGTAAAAACAACCGATCTGATAAACTGAAACATAGTAAACATGATTATAACTGAAACAGAGATTAAACAACTGATTATAATGATGAATGTAACACACTGATCATAACTGATGACATAGCTAAACACCGATGATAACTGATAACAATAGTAAACACCGATTTATAACCAGATTAACATAGCGCATTAAAAACCGATTATAACCGATAAACATGAGCTAAACAACGATTATAACCGATAACATACCTAAACACTGATTAAACTGATAAATAGCAAAAACACTGATTATTAACTGAACATAGCTAAAAACCTGATTATAAACTGTAAAATAGCTAAACACTGATTATAAATGAGAAACTAAGCTAACCATGATATATGATTAATATAGCTAAACACTGATTTAAAGGTGATGACCTAGCTAAACACCGATTATAACCGATAACATAGCTAAACACCGATTATAACTGACGACATAGCTAAAAACCGATTTTAACCGATAACATAGCTAAAAAAACAAACACTGATTAAACTGATAACATAGCTAAACACCGATGGATAACCGATATAAAACATAGCTAAAAAACTGATTAGAACTGATAAACTAGCTAAAACACTGATATTAACTGATAATATAGCTAAACACCGATTAAATGAGACATAGCTAAACACCGATTATAACGAGAACTAGCGAAACAATGATTACACTGAATAATAAAGCTACAACATGAGTAGCACTGATGACATGCTAAACACCGATTATAAACCGATAACATAGCTAAACACCGATCTTAAACTGATGAATAGATAAACACCGTATAACGATAACATAAGATAAAACTTGATTAGAAACGATGACATAGATAAAAACACCGATGATACCCGATAAAACATGAGCTAAACACTGATAAACCGAAACATTAGCTAAACATGATTATAAGTATAATATAGCTAAAACACCGTTATTAACTGATGACAAGCACACACGATTCTAAACGATACACATAGTAAACCACCGATTATAACTGATAAAATAGCTAAACCCACTGATATAAAACTGATAACATAGCTAAACACTATTATAACTGATAAACATAGCTAAAACACTGATTATAAACTGATGCATAGTCTAAACACCGATTAGTAAATGAGAAAATAGCTAAAAACGATTAGCAATGATAAACATAGCTAAACCACTGATATAACCGATAAACATAGCTAAGCACGATTATAACGGATTGACATAGCTAAACACCGAGTATAACTGTAATCATAGCTAAACACCGATATAACTGATATTAGCTGCTAAACACCATTATGAACCGAATAACATAGCTAAAACACCGCTTATAACGGAGACATGAGCAAACACTGATTATAACTGATAACCGAGCTAAAACACAGATTATAACGGATCATGACATAGCTACAACACCGATTATAAACTGATAAATTAGCTTTAAACACCGATTATAACTGATAACAAGCTTAAACACCGATCTAAACGAGAAATAGCTAAACACCGATTATAAATGATACATAGCTTAAACATGATTATAACTGATAAACGATAGTAAACACTGATTAGAATGATCAATAGCTAAACACTGATTATAAACGATAAACTAGCTAAACACCAATTAACGGATAACGTAGCTACACACCTATTTAGATAACGTAGCTAACAACGATTTATAACCGAACAGTAGCAAACACCGAATTATAAACCATAACGTAGCTAAACACGATTATAACCGATAACATTGCTAAACACCGATTATAACCGATAACATAGCTAAACACCATTATAACCGTTTAATATAAGCGAAACACCGATATAACCTTAAAACATAGCTTAAACACTGATTATAACCGATAACATAGCTTACACAAGATATAACGATAACATAGATAAACAATGGAGTAAATGATAACATAGCTAAAACACAATTATAAACTGATAAACATAGAAACATTGCTTACTACTGATGGGAACCAAGCTACAAACACTAATTATAACTGATAACATAGATAAACACTGATTATAATGGATGACATTGGCTGAAAACACCGATTATTACGAAAACAAAGCTAAACACCGAATTATAACCGATTTAATATAGTAAAACACCGATGATTAAACCTATAAAAATAGCGAAAACACTGATTATAACCGATAAACATAGCTAAAAAAACAATGATTATAACCGATAACATAGCTGAAACACTAATTATAACTGACTAAACATATAAACATTGATATAATGATGACAAGCTAAACATAATTATAACTGATAACATGTAAACACGATTATAGAGATGAATGGTCCTGAACACCGATTAATTAATGATAACACGGCCTAAACACGATTATAACTGATGCACAGCTTAACACACTTATAAGTGTGACATAGTCTAAACACTAATATAGTGATGCAGAAGCTAAACAGTAGGATTATAATGATGGACAGAGCTAAACGGGATTCTTGATTTATAATGAGACAGAGCTAAACAGGAATTATAAACTCTGACAGGAGAGCTAAACAGTGATTATAACTGATGGACAGAGCTAAACACTGATTATAGCTGAGCCATAGCTAAACAACGATATAACGGATACGTAGCTTAAACACCGATATACCGATACGTAGCAAACCACCGATTATTAACCGATAACGTAGCTAAACACGATTTAAACCGATAACGTAGCTAAACACCGATTATAACCGGATAACGTCGCTAAAACGTTATACTGATAAAATTGCTAAACACCGATAACCGAAACATAGATAAACACGATTATAAAACGATAATATAGCTAAACACCGATTATATAACCCTATAACATAGCTAAACACTGATTATAACCGATAAACATAGTAAACCATGATTAGAAACGATAACATAGTCTTAACCCTAATTATAATGGATAACATAGCTAAACATTGAGTATACCTGTTGACATAGCTAAACACTTATTATACTGCTTAATATAGCAAACACGATTATAACTGATGACACGGCTGAACAACGATTATTATGAAACAGGCTAAACACCGATTATAACTGATGGACCAGCTTAAACAGATATAAGGGATGACATAGCTAAACACTAATTAGCTGATGACAGGCTAATCAGTGATTATAACTGGTGACAAGCTAAAGCTGATATAATGATGACAGAGGCTAAAAACGCTCGGATATAACTAATGGAAGAGCTAAACAGTATTTATAACTGATTGACAGAAGCTTAAACACTGATTATAGCTGATGACATAGATAAAACACTGATTATAACTGATGAATAGCTAACAGTGATTAACTGATGACAGATTTATAACTCATGGACATAGCTTAAACATGATTTATAATATCATGACATAGCTACAAACTGAATAACTGAGGACATAGCTAAACATTGATTTAAATGATGGCATAGCTAAACATGATTAGAACTGAGACATAGCTAAACAAAAGATTAAAACTATGACATAGCTATAAACATGATTATACTCAGACACAGCTTAACACAGCATTATAAGTGATGACATAGCTAAACACTAATATAGCTTTTGGATGCCAGAGCTAAACAGGGATTATAACTGATGACAAGCTAAACGCCTGTTATAAAATGATGACAGAGCTAAACATGGATTATAACTAATGACAGAGCTAACAGTGATTATAAACCTGTGACAGAGCTAAACACCAGATTATAATCATGAATAGATAAAAACACTGCTTTATAACTCATGACATAGTAAACAACTGATTAAACTGATGACATTAGCTAAAACCGTGATTGCTAAACTGAGACCCACAGCTAAACAGTGATATTAACTGATGACATAGCTACACACGATTATAACGATAACCATAGCTAAACACCGAATTATAACGGATGACATAGCTTAAACACTGATTATAACGGATAACATAGCTAAACACCGATATAACGGATGACATACGCTAAAACACCGATTATAATGATAAACATAGCTAAACACGATTATAACTGATAACATAGCTAACCCCGAGTAATAACACGATAACATAGCTAAAACACCGATTATTTTATAACTGATAACATAGCTTAAACACTGACTTATAACGGATAAACATAGCTAAACACGATTATAAACTGATACCATAACGCTAAACACTGATTATAATGATAACATAGTAAACACAATTTATAACGGATAACGTAGCTAAACACCGATTTTTTTTATAACCGATAACGTAGCTAAACACGATTATAACCGGATAACGAAGCCTAACACACCGATTATAAAACCAGATAACGTAGCTAAACACCATTATAACGATAACATTGCTAAAAACACCGATATAACGATACCATAAGATAACCCGATTATACGCTTAATATAGCTAAACCACCGATTATAACTATTAACATAGCTAAACACTGATTATTAACCGAAAAAATAGCTAAACAATGATTATAACCGATAAACATTAGCTAAACAATGATTATAAATTGATAAAACATAGCTAACACTATTATCAAATTGATAACATAGATAAAAACATTGCTTAATAACTGATGCATAGCTAAAACACAATTATAATGATAAACATAGCTAACCAGATTATAAATGATGAAGGCTGAAACACCCGATATACTGATAACAAAGCTAAACACCGATTATAACCGATAATATAGCTAAACACCGATTATAACCTATAACATAGCTAAACACTGATTATAACCGATAACATAGCTAAACAATGATTATAACCGATAACATAGCTAAACACTAATTATAATGGTACCTAGCGACACATTGATTAATAACTGATGGACATAGCTAAACCACTAATTATAAACTGATAATAGCTAAACACGGATGATAACTGTGTTTTGATGAAATGGTCCTGCACTTACACGATTATTACTGATAACACGGCTAAACAACGATTATAAAGTGACATTTCGTTTTCTTAAACACAGATTATCAGTGATTGACATAGCTAAACACTAATATAGGGATGGACAGAGCCTTTAACAGTGAATTATAACTGATGACATAGCTAAACTTGATATAATGAGGGACAGAAGCTAAAACACGGATTATAACTTCATGCCAGAGTAAACAGTGATTAGATGATGAAAGAGCCTAAAACACGGGATTATAGATGATGACATAGCTACACACGATTATAACGGATAACGGAGCTAAAACACCGAATATAACCCGATAACGTACGCTAAAACACCGATTTATAACCGATAAGTTAGCTAAACACAGATTATAACCGTCAAACGTAGTACACACCGGTTATAACCGATAACGTAGCTAAACCACCGTTAAACTGATAACATTGCTAACACGATGATAAACGATAACATAGCTAAAACACCGCATATAACCGATAATATATAGCTAAACACCGTTATAAACCTTAACATAGCTAAAAACACTTGATTATTACCGACTCACCATAGCTAAACAATGATTATTACCGATAACATTCCTAGCTAAACACAATTATAACTGATAACATTGCTAAACATTGATATAACTGTGACATAGCAAACACGTATTATACTGTTTAAATAGCTAAACACCGATTTAACTGATGACACGGCTGAACACCGATTATTAATGATAACACGGGCCTAAACACCGATTATCAACTGATGACACAGCTTTAACACACAGATATAAGTGATGACATAGCAAAACTAATTATAGCGATGACAGAGATAATCAGTGCTTTTTATAATGCAGACATAGTAAAGGCTGACTTATACTGATGACAGAAGACAGAGCTAAACACGGATTATAACTAATGACGGAAGCTAAACAGGTTGATTATAACCTGATGACAGAGCTAAACACTATTATAGATGAGACATAGATAACACTGATTATAAATGATGAAATAGCATAAACAAGTGATTATAACATGATGACAGATTATACTCATGACCAGCTAACACCTGATTATAAACTCATGACATAGCTAAAAACTGATTATAACTGAGGACATAGCTAAACACTTGATATAAGGATGGCATAGCTAACCAGTGATTATCACATGCATGACCATAGCTAAACACAGATTAGTAACTCATGGACATAGCTAAAAACTTGATTATAATCAGACACAGCGTAACACAGATTATAAGTGATGACATAGCTAAACACTATTATAGCTGATGAAGAGCTAACAGTGATTATAAACTGTGACATAGCTAAACGCTGATTATAACTGATGACAGAGTAAAATGGATTTAACTTATGACAGAGCTGAAAACAGTGCAATTATAACTGATTGACAGAGCTAAAACACAGATTATAACTCATGACATAGCTAAACACTGATTATAACTCATGACATAGCTAAACCTGATTTAATGAGGACATAGATAAACGTGATTATAATGATGGACACAGCTAAAACAGTGATTATAACTGATGACATAGCTAACACCCTGAATTATAACTGATACCTAGCTAAAACCAATGATTCTTAACCTCATGACATAGCTAATACACTGATTATACATGATGGACATAGCTAAACAATGTTAGAAACTGCATGCCATAGATCACACTGATTTATAAATGATGACATGTGTGTAACACTGATTATAACCTGCGACATAGGCTACACACGAGTATAATGAGTTGACATAGCTAAACACTGATTTAGACACTCTATGACATAGCTAACAATGATTAACTCATGACAGAAGTTAAACCATGCTTATAACTCACGACATAGCTAAAAAAAAAAACCCACTGATTAAACCTGATGACATAGCTAAACATGATTGGAACTGCTGACAGGCTACACACTGAGTTAAACTCATGGGGGACCATAGCTAACACGATTTAAGCTCATGACATACTAAACCTGATATGACTCATGACATCGCTATAAAAACTGCTATAACTGATGACATAGCTAAAACCGTGATTATACTGATGACATAGCTAAACAGTGATTATAATGATGACAGAGCTTACACACTGATATAACTGATGACACTAGATAAAACACTGATAGAAATCAGACATAGTAAAACTGATTATAACTGATGACATAGCTAAACACTGATTATAACTCATGAATAGATAACCAACTGATTTATATTCTGTTGTATTCCAATTAGATAAACTGGACTGAACATGTAGTTCTTGAAGACGTTGAGCTAGTCATCCGACTGGCTTTCTAAATTCAGAAGGACTTGTACAAGACTCTGTGGCAAGTATGTACCCTGGAAAATCCCAATTAGCATATTCACAGCCAGGTGTTAAGGGTGGATTAGATAGTGGCTAAGAGGTGTGTATAGGAACGCCCAGAGTAAGGGGTTTTTAACACGTACTCTGGAGTTCCTATAACACCTCTAGCCCTATCTAATCAAACCCTTAACACCTGGCTGTGCTATGCTTAATTGGGATTGTCCGGGTACATTAATTGCACAAAGATTCTTGTACAAGTCATTCTGAATTGAGAAAGCCAGTCGGAGCCTAGCGAAACGTCTTCAAGAAAACTACATTTCAAGTCCAGTTGATAATAATTGAATACAACAGAATTATACCAGACTGAATGAATGGAGCAACCTTCACAAGTAAACACTGATTATAACTTGATAGCATAGCGAAACACTGATTAACTGATGGACATAGCTAAGACACTGATTATAACTATGACAGAAGCTCAAACGGATTATTAACTGATGGAAGAGCTAAACACTGATTATAAATGATGACATAGTAAACACTGATATAACTCATTACATAGACTAAAACACTGATTATAAACTGATGACAGAGCTAAACAATGCTTATAAAATGAATGACTATAGACTAACATGATTATAAAATAATCAGTGTTTAGCTATGTTATCAGTTATAATCAGTGTTTAGCTATGTCATCAGTTATAATCAGTGTTTAGCTGTGTCATCAGTTATAATCAGTGTTTAGCTATGTTATCAGTTATAATCAGTGTTTAGCTATGTCATCAGTTATAATCAGTGTTTAGCTGTGTTATCAGTTATAATCAGTGTTTAGCTATGTCATCAGTTATAATCAGTGTTTAGCTATGTCATCAGTTATAATCAGTGTTTAGCTATGTTATCAGTTATAATCAGTGTTTAGCTATGTTATCAGTTATAATCAGTGTTTAGCTATGTTATCAGTTATAATCAGTGTTTAGTTATGTTAATCACAGACCTCCTCAGTGACTTCTAATATCCTTATAATTTCACAGTAGGGGATACATTATCCCTTATATACATGAGTGGTACCCAGAGTTCCCTGTATAACTCAGTCTGTGTCCTTGTACCTTTATATGACACAGAACTCCTCATGACTTCTAATATCCTTATAATTTAACAGTAGGGGATCATTATCCCTTTAATACTGAGTGGTACCCAGAGTTCCCTGTATAACTCAGTCTGTGTCCTTGTACCTTTATATAGACACAAACTCCTCAGTGACTCTAAATCCTTATAATTTACAGTAGGGGATACTTATCCCTTATAACATGAGTGGTACCCAGAGTTCCCTGTATAACTCAGTCTGTGTCCTTGTACCTTTATATGCACAGAACTCCTCAGTGACTTCTAATATCCTTTAATTTACAGTAGGGGATACATTATCCCTTATAATACATGAGTGGTACCCAGAGTTCCCTGTATAACTCAGTCTGTGTCCTTGTACCTTTATTAGACACAAAACTCCCTCAGTGACTTCTAATATCCTTATAATTTACAGTAGGGGATACATTATCCCTTATAATACATGAGTGGTACCCAGAGTTCCCTGTAAACTCAGTCTGTGTCCTTGTACCTTTATATAGACACAGAACTCCTCAGTGACTTCTAATATCCTTATAATTTACAGTAGGGGATACATTATCCCTTATATTACATGAGTGGTACCCAGAGTTCCCTGTATAACTCAGTCTGTGTCCTTGTACCTTTATATAGACACAGAACTCCTCAGTGACTTCTAATATCCTTATAATTTACAGTAGGGGATACATTATCCCTTATATACATGAGTGGTCCCAGAGTTCCCTGTATAACTCAGTCTGTGTCCTTGTACCTTTATATTGGACACAGAACTCCTCAGTGACTTCTAAATCCTTATAATTTACAGTAGGGGATACTTATCCCTATATTACATGAGTGGTACCCAGAGTTCCCTGTTAACTCAGTCTGTGTCCTTGTACCTTTATATGACACAGAACTCCTCAGTGACTTCTAATATCCTTATATTTACAGTAGGGATACTTATCCCTTATAATACATGATTGGTACCCAGAGTTCCCTGTATAACTCAGTCTGTGTCCTTGTACCTTTATATGACACAGAACTCCTCAGTGACTTCTAATATCCTTATAATTTACAGTAGGGATACATTATCCCTTAATACATGAGTGGTACCCCCAGAGTTCCCTTATACCTCAGTCTTGTCCTTGTACACAGAACTCCTCAGTGACTCTACTATATCCTCGTTGTCATCCCATATTAACCAAGTAAACATGTTCTCCTGTACTACCAGTCATGTGATCCTGCCAACCCTGACACAGTAATATTTCGTGACTTTAAGTACTTATGGACTACATGACCCGATAGCTGATATTAACGAGTGGACAGATGTTCCTTGTCAAGGTAACGGACGGATTTCCTTTTATCACGATGCCTGCAGGATTGCTACCCCATGAACAAGGGAAGGGGATCGCAGTCGCTTGTCATTACTGTTTCCCGGCGACAGGAGTTAAATATCTGGATGATCATACTAAGTCATGATAGAAAGAAAGTTCCCCTTTTAACAATATCGGCTGTAAAACAACATCATTAATGTTACACATCGCATTGTCCCAATGTATTAACACCTCCCCACATTATATTTCATCCCTCATAATTTTCATGCTTCTTATTGTCTTTTTCCCTAACATTCCCTTATAGTTTTTATGTTTTCCAACATCTCCTACCAACAATACTTCAAATAATTCCAATGTCCTTGTACTTATGAATTCTGTTACTTCGAGACTCCCGCCCCCAGCCCCACGCTAAGGTGTTTACTCTCACCCTTTGGCTTCCATATTAAAGGAAAAGTTCAATCTTAAAGGGACACTATACTGAAAAAATGTCTTGCCTCCATCTTATCTAATCATACAGGGCCCTCGTGACACACGATGATCTGGGGTATAATGATCAGTATGACCTCTCACCGATACATCCCAACCGATGTTCACGTACTACGGTCCACGCAATATGGTTTGAGCAACGCATCGTGGGTCCCGATTGTGCTCGGGCCGGATTACCCACGGTAAGATTTTTTCGCCAACTGACCAATACAACGGCACTATCATCGGTTCGCCCAAAATATCTTACTGTGTTACCCAGGCATAACACTATTACCTAGCGTTGAACAATAGGCAGCTCCCACCAGATGTATAAATCCAATATACAGCAAATGTTTTGTACCACACTAAGCCAATACCCTCAAACTGTGTAGAAAACAATTGGCAGCTCCATGTGTAAATAATGGATCCCTGCACCTTTAGCTTATCTGAGAGTACAGCATGCCCCCGTGACACGTGATAGTGATTATGAGCGGTTTCTTGGAAGTGATATGGTTGACCATCATTGGAATATTGACTCTGTGTCTCTGCCCAACCCAACCCTGGTCTGTTCCTTCCTTCCTCAAGCATAAGTCATTTATACCCTTATTATTGAATAATTACAATGGTTTATATTGGATTTAACAACCCAATGGTGCGACTTTCCTCCTGCCTGGTGTGGGGGTTCCGTTGATCTCCCTTGTTTAGTCCACATACATTCTGTAGCAGTCTCTTCAACATACCCTTAGAACTTTGCCCTTTAAATATTGACCACCTTGGTGTGTGGGTCAACGTTTTATTGGTTATCGCTGTTCATATAAGGATTAGGTTTACAGCTCAACGCAAATTTCTGCTTGCACTTGCCCTTTAACACCACCTGCAGCCCTGGTTAGTCCCCATTCATGTTCCCTTTAATTTGCTTCAGCTTTTCTGCGTGATGTATCAATAAATCTGTGTGGTGTGGTGTAGATATTTAATATATACTGTGTTGTGTGTGTCATAGAAAAAATAAAAGATGGGGGCCCTTGGCCCCCCTGCGGTTGCCCCCCTGGTAGTTTGCCCTGGATGTGTGTATACTTTAACCTGCAGGGCAGAAACACTTGTCCATTTCGACACCTGGGTTTCCCTGTGAGGGGGGGGGGCAGTGTTTTGGGTTTCAGGGAGGGATGTGTCCCATTAACACACTGGGGTGATTGTCTCTGGCCCTGTAAATAGTTTGGCGTGGACTTGTGTAATCAGTGACATTTCACACTTTCCTTCCTCTCCTACTATCAAACACTCAGAATGGACAGGATCTTCCTACTTCCAGCGAGGAAGTGGGGGGGGGGGGTCGGTCTCAGGACATTGTCAGGGACAGGTGACAGACACAACGGGGACTGGGGAGGGGGAAGAGCGACCATTGTGTTGCTGGTGAGAAACATGGGGGGCTTCTCTCTGGAACAACATTTGGATGTTGGGTACTTGTATGTATGTGTGTATGTAATAGTATTATTATATGTATTGTATGTACTGTGTGTATGTATCAAATGTATAGTGTATGTGTGTATGTCTCTCATATATTTTCTGTAGTATGTTGTGTGTGTCTGTTGTGTATGTGTGTCTCGCTATATCTCTTTTCTCTTTTCTGTATGTTGTTCCTGTTGTGTGTGTGTGTGTATGTTATCGTTATGTGTATGTATGTACTGTGTGTGTGTGTGGTGTTGTGTGTGTATGTATTGGATATTCTATGTCTGTATTTACGTACTATTGTGTGTGTGTGTGTGGGTGTGGTGTGTGGTCGGTGGGTGTGTAGGGTACTTGTTGTGGTGTGGTATGTAGCTGTATGTGCGTGATCTATTGTGTGTCTGTATGTGTGTTGTGGTGTGTGGTGTGGTAGTGATCTTAGATGACTTGGTGATGTGGGTGTGTGTTGTAGTGTTGGTAATGTTATGGTGTGCTGGTGTTATTGTACGTGTTGTTCTATTTTATGATATTTAACAATTTTATTAAAGCACCATTGGGGACGCAGCGCTGTACATTATAAAGAATGGGGATTAGTACAAGTCATATACGATAAATTAAATTGACATAAATAAAGTTTGAAAGGTAAATACATATCTATCTATATATAAAATATGTGAGGTGTGCCGTGACATATTAGGAAAGAGATCCTCCCCCGAAGAGCTCACAATCTAAGTTGTGTATCTAAGTCACCTGTTGTTTGTTTGTAAAAAAAAAATAAAAAAATAAAAAAACCTAAATATTTGTGAGATTTACTTTTTTCAAGGGGAAATAAAGTGTGGCCCCAATAATCGAATTTGCAGCTTCTCCAAATGTTACCAAATTTTCCCCATTGTAAAATTCTCTCCCCCTTCCCATTGATAAAGTGCTGGATATTTTCATCAACACCACCAATATGCAGTGTAACCTGCTGAGTGTGGAACTTGCCCTTGAATATTGAACTGGTCAGTTCTTCTCTTTACATGTTTATGAATGGGATTCACACTTAGCCTATTTAACAAGCTGTCGCCCCTCCTCATTCCCATAATTCCCTTTATTATCACATGACCAGGCTAAAAAGAACAAGGCACTCACCATTAACTTTCTCTTTGATCCAGCATTATGGTCCCCATACACATGCAACTAGCGTCCATTGGAATCTGATGGCAATACATGGTGGGAAACACATACCCCAACCCAACCAACCTCCACACTTATTGGGGATCATTAGATATAAGGGATTTGTGTACTAATGAAGGTGTATGGCTACCTTAGTGGATTGGATCTTTACTGCGGGCTGTTTTGTCCCCCATCATAAATGGTCCAATAAGTTGTTTAAGGGCCCCTGGGGGCCCCTGGGGGTGCTGATTACTACATTCTGCTTAAAACAATTTCATGGAGAGATAATATCGACCCTAGGGAACATGATGATTCCAATGTTTCAATCTCTTACCTAATTCTCTCAAGGGTGACGTGTTTGGTTTCAATGAAACACAAGTCATTCTGGGAAATTACATGGCAGATTATAATCTGTCCATAGTTTCGAGAGTCTCCTCCTAATGTGTTTTTTTCTGATTAATAACCCGGAATGCCTCAATTTAAAAGTTTATGTCTTCCCAGTAGACACCCCCTTGATTCCGCCCCCTCTCCTGTTATATGGCCAAATGACATGCTCGTGTGAGCTTCATCCAGGAAAGTTTAACACCATTGATACGTTTTTAACAATACGTATTTTCATAATTATGGTAAAGCACATCTCTGCATGGCTACGGCTGCCAAGCCCTGAGTTAATATAAAATATCCGTTAGTGGCTACACTGTGTTGGGACGTGAGATGATTTTTGATATCAATGGATAGACTGCGGCTGAGGCCACACTGCAACGCACAGGAATCGCGCAGAAAACCGCGAGCATTATCGCATGCGATTCTGTGCACTTTTCTTGTGCGTTTTGCGTTCGCGTTTTGCGCATGCGTTTTCACACCATTTTTTGTGTTATGGAAACGCAGGCGTTAACACAAAACGCGAACGGACGTGCAATCGCATGCGCATCGGAAATCGCGGGATTTTCGCGTTCCCCGATTTCCATTTTAGCGAAATGCGTGCGCAAACGCACGAAAAACGCTAGTGTGGCCTAGCCCTAAGCTAGCTTTTAAACCTCATTGTTTTTTTCAATTGGATTTACGTTAGGCAAAAAGAATCCTAAATCCAATAGTAATTCCCTAACTTGTGCCGCAATCTTCCGTAGATTTCGACTTGAAAAAAGGAAGAGGTTTGGATTACGGGGTTAGGGAAGATTCTCCCCCGACGATTGGTCTATCATATTCCAATAGATACGATTGAATTTGCCAAATTGGTCGGAATATCGATGCAGTGTATGGGGAGCTTTAGGTCACGTTTATCGGGTTTTATATTGTGTTTATGGTAACGCACTCAGAATGTCTATGGGAGGCACAACAAATCATCTATAACAGAACGCCACCACAGATGCTTTAAATATGCATTGCAAAAATGCTTTAAATGGCGGTGCTGTTTATTGCGTTTTTTTCCTGTGCATTTTGCGTTGCGTAGCGGGAACGTAGGGCTGTATAAGTAATAAATACATCGTTATGTGCAAATCTTCTCCTATGATGCAAAAGAATTTCCCACAATTAAGTTTGTTCATTGGATTAACGTGTTATTTACTGACAATTATTCGTTTTCTTCATTTATCTTGAATTCTTGTTAAAACCCAGAAATATTCGGAAAATTCCTGAAACAGCCGCATTTCGCCCAAATCGTTTTCACCATCTGAGCTGACCGCCTGGAAACTGAATTTGTATCATCGACTTCCATACACAAAGGCTCCACACCAGCCCCACTCTACGTCCCCTTCCAGCCTGACTATGTGATCACTGGAGCAAGAAACATTCCACTTTACAGCTTTCAGCAGATCTCATTTTATTACAACAGACCCACAATCCGGTGCACAAAACATCTCACAATTGTCGTTCAGTCTGGCACCTCCAGCTGTGTTATCTATAGGCCTCCTATTCATGTACGGTCAATGACATCATGTAATTACTCTGTGACTACCTTGGAATCTCATTCTTGATCAGACGACATAACCACCCAAACCCAGATTGGAATGTGCAATTAAATGGTCATTTGGAAAAATTAAAAACGTGTCTCCAGAAACGATGAAAATTAGAGAATTTCGACTCTTTGACCCTTTGATGGAGACAATTATATGTGTCTCTACCAACTTGAGGTTCTCCTAACAAGGAACGTGACCTTTCCGACATCCAATAGATCAGACAGGCCATCGACTGTGATTTCAGACATGCCTGATCCTACCAGACTGATTTTTAAAAACGGTTGTTCCAGACATGGGGAATAAATCTAAATACACACTGAGGGTTGGACCAATCAGCCTGAATACTAGAGACAAGTTTCGGAACCAACTTTGGTTTGTATTCAGAACTGACAGTTCTAAATTCCGAGAGTCGAGAAAGTCAGGAAATTGGGGTCGAAAATTCGCCGGTCGTTGTCAAAAAGTTTTAAAAATCTTCAGAAAGCCCCCAGGTGTTTCTGTCCGAGGAAACTGGCCATGTGAATGGGCCTTTAGCCATCCTGAGAATTCCACTGAGACCCTGTACGATGTAGATTATAATGGGGCTTATTCAATAAGAGGTGGTCTACGACATTCGACAACATCTGGTTGGTTGGTTGAATAAGCCCCAGTGTTTGCCTATTGCCTGCAGTAAGAACTTTGCATGATCATAAGTCAAACACAGTAAGTCACTTAAAGGAACTGCCCTCGAAACTGCAAAAACAATGTCAGCTGACGTGGGACTATTTATGGTGTTTTGGTACCATCAAGGGGAGACGTCTGCAAACCATCAAAATCCTCCTTTGCTTAAACTACATCTCTCAGCATCCCCCAGGGGGTTAGAACAGGGGGGAATGATGGAACTGTAGTTCTGTGAAAGCTGGTGAGCTAGGGGACATTATTACTGGCAGTGTGACCACCTGATGGTTGGGTCAGTGCCACCGATTAGTAACAGGCATCAGGCCGGTGGGGATCACATTGGCAGCACCAAATTATCGGGACAAGATTCGAGAAAGTGAGTGATTGGCAGCCTTTCCTGAGTGATGTCAGTAATGGGGGCGGAGGGTATTTACTTTAGCTAAGGGTAAGTGGTACTGACATGTAAATAATACTGAACAAACAAACACAGGCCAGGAACACAGAAACTCAAGGGGGAATTTGGATCAGACTAGGGAATTTATTTCACATTAAACCTGCCAGGGTCCTGTTTGAATGTTGGGGAAGCACAACGAACGTTTAATGAAGACTTCATTCTTTGGTGTATTACTCATGTATTATAATTACATGATCCTGATTGGTCCTAGTTTATATATAAAAAAAGATTCTGATTGGACGTTGAATCTTTATAAACCCCACCCTATAATAAATTATAATATAATGTTCATTTGGCGTGTTTGGGATGATTTGTGGATAGATGTGGGGAGATGTGTCCAGGTGAGTCTTTCAAATCTACTACACAATGCAGGTGTAAAGGTGAATGGATACACCAGAGATGCAGGTAATGGTCTGATCACTCAGGTGAGTGCAGGTAGATTTTCCTATAGTAGAAGGAAACAGATGTCAGTGCGTCTCTTGTCCCCAACGGACCCCAGGAAGTTTGATGCAGTTAATATTAGCACAGGAAGGTGTTTGTTACACCTGGTGCCAGGTATCTGACATCAATAGACCAGCGTTACCATAGATGTTACCAGGCCCAAGTGTCACCGGTGGGTCACAGGTGGAGATCATCATCAGACAGAGATGACTGACCTTGTATCAGCAACGAGGAGGTACCATACTGCTTCCTCCCAACCACATACACTAAGGGGGTCCCACAGGCAAGATGGAGGTTACAGGGTGGTGCAGAGAGGGAATCCAGGCAGAATATTAGGATAAACTGGTCACCTGGGAAGGAATTTTACATCATCTGATGAAAAATGCTGTTATTTCTTTTTATTCCCATGGAGAGTAGGAACAGAATCAGCTGCAGTGATTGGTTGGCGGAGTCCCCATTAGATAGAGAATCACCTGAACAAATGTTCAGACGAATCCCACCAAAGAAAACACATGTGCAAAGTCAGTAAAATCTTTAACAACAGCAAAACATGCAAGTTAGGCTCCTTTTATGCGTTTCGATAAGCGAAACCTACATTCTGATTGGCTAATCCAATCCAGTAGGATCCTTCCCACTATAAAGTGTTTGTTGAGAGATAGATGCAAAAAAAAAAACACGAAAAAATTCAACACAGAATTCATTGCAAAAATATTCTTGGGCATTTAAACAGTTCTCAGCCTCACTTACGTCTCTCTCCTGTCTCTCTCCTAGATTAAATCACTCTGAGCAGGTCGGAGTCAGTGATTGCTGGAGAGAGGAGTTATAAGTGAGATGGTATGCTGTGTTCGGAATAATTAACAAAGTCAAAAGAATGCATGGCTTGTATCCTGGAATATCATTCAAGGAAGTTGTGTTTAGGGCTGAAATTATGGCCCAATACATAACCACCTGCTAAATTATTACATTTGATGGGACATGGACCAACCTTCTGGAAGCCTGGGGGATCTCTCTATTCCATGGACCTTAACTAACACAAACCCATTAGCACCTGACAATGGCCCAACCAGCAGGACAAACAGGCCACATAAAACACAACTTCTTATGGTTTTTATGAATGAAACCAACATCAAGCAGGTCAAGAAGAGGGGAATTTCCCTTCCATTCACTTCCCCATTGTAATAAATTCCCCTACTGGTGTCAGTGTTGGTAAATCCAGATTTGGCCATTCACCATTCAACCTAATTCCCAAAACCGGACCTTGGAATCGGTACATTCAATGCAAAAACGTCGCCTCTCTGCCTGGGACCTTGTCCACACCTGTATTTACAGGTAAGGTGAGTCACCGGTGCCAAGACTAGGCAGACAGACCATAATATTCGTGTCATGGGACAATAAAAGGAAACAATAGGCAGATCAGGAAATGTCAAGAGTTTGATATCAGGAGAGGGAAATGGAAGGTTCCTGGACCGACTTCAAAGGGCGAGAAATGAGAGAGGAAGAAGAGGGATAAAAACCTAATACCAATGTAATAACATCTGTAATGGCGGAAAGAACGCAGGGAGGGGTCAGAAAGGGACAGATACTACTGAATCGGCTGGGAGTGAATGCTGGGAATGTTAGTTGGATTACAGCTCTGCCCTAAAATTCGCCCTTTCCGATTTTTGTGGAATGGTACATCCGGCACTGAGAAAACATCCAATGGCCCTTAGAATGAACAATGAAGGAATAACGCAGTCAATGGGCAGGAAATGATCTGGTGTACAGACCTACAGACAGACAGATATCTGGCCACCCATAAGCTGCGTACACTCCGACTTACGGCACTTTCGTTAGTCGGCCGAAAATATCTTAGGGGGGGGGGATCAGCTGAGTGAGGGGGGGGGGGGGGGATATTAAAGTTGTGATATTGAGAAATACATTACACAGAGCTGTGCTAAGATCAGGTTCACTTCATTATCCTCCCCCTGCAGCTCTATACTATGTTATTTCTATAAGTGTAACTATTAAAGTTGTGATATTGAGAAATACATTACACAGGGCTGTGCTAAGATCATGCAAGGTGAATCTGGACTCTCCCAAACAACCACTTTTCTCAAGTTGCTGTATCTGCTGGGTGCTCCCTATCGAGCCTTGACCAGTGGCTATATACCCAGAAATACACAAATACAGCAATGGTGCACACCAGACTTGAAAAAACTCTTTTGCTTTATTCACACATGCAACATTTCGATATACAGTGATATCTTCTTCAGACAACCATAAAGTGCTAAAATGTGCAACAAACTTATATAGGGTGAAGTGTTAGTTCCTATGTCGCCACCTATAGGCGAGTATTCAAAAGGCAAGTGCTAAACATCTTTTTCAATTCTCAAATGGTGCTGTTTTCATTATAAGGTGCAGCGTGCCATAAATATCAATAAATATTAATACAATGATATAAACATATATAAACCATGCTGCAATTAACTCCGTACTAAATAGACCCAATTATCTTAATTAATCTTAAATAAAATTCTACGTTTTATACAGGGGTATAAGATATTCAGAGAAACAATAGTATTAAAGGGTATGCAGATGGACTGCAATCTGTGAGAAACTGACAGATTTAAAGGGATTTTTAGGATATTCTGACAGATTGAAAGCAATATCTAGGATACTGTGTCAATAATCAAAGTGTCAATGTTGCCCCCCTTACTGATTACTTGATTTTGGTTCCACCTGAATACCCCAACCAGGAAATGCTCCTAGCATCCCTTAATATCACAAAAAGCATATACAGAAAATATAAATGTTATTCACACATAACCCAATAATCAATTTCTATATCCCTCATTGGCTGGCCAGCCCACTCACCAACCTATAGTCAATAATATGGTTCACAGAAATGTTAATTAATTAATATAAACTTGTTATAAAAATCCTTGGGCTATTCCTATTGGTATACACCTTGTGTAACCGATTTTGTTATTGTAGGAACTTGCAAAACTCCTCAGTGACTTCTAATATCCTTATAATTTACAGTAGGGGATACATTATCCCTTATATTACATGAGTGGTACCCAGAGTTCCCTGTATAACTCAGTCTGTGTCCTTGTACCTTTATATGGACACAGAACTCCTCAGTGACTTCTAATATCCTTATAATTTACAGTAGGGGATACATTATCCCTTATATTACATGAGTGGTACCCAGAGTTCCCTGTATAACTCAGTCTGTGTCCTTGTACCTTAATATGGACACAGAACTCCTCAGTGACTTCTAATATCCTTATAATTTACAGTAGGGGATACATTATCCATTCTTATAATACATGATGGTACCCAGAGTTCCCTGTATAACTCAGTGTGTCCTTGTACCTTTATATAGACACAGAACTCTCCAGTGACTTCTAATATCCTTATAATTTACAGTAGGGGATACATCCCCTTATATTACATGAGTGGTACCCAGATTTCCCTGTATAACTCATTCTGTGTCCTTGTACCTTATATGGACACAGAACTCCTCAGTGACTTCTAATATCCTTATAATTTACAGTAGGGGATACATTATCCCTTATAATACATGAGTGGTACCCAGAGTTCCCTGTATAACTCAGTCTGTGTCCTTGTACCTTTATATGGACACAGAACTCCTCAGTGACTTCAATATCCTTATATTTACAGTAGGGGATACATTATCCTTTATAATACATGAGTGTACCCAGAGTTCCCTGTATAACTCAGTTCGTGTCCTTGTACCTTTATATACACAGAACTCCTCAGTGACTTCTAATTCCTTATAATTTACAGTAGGGGATACATTATCCCTTATAATACATGAGTGGTACCCAGAGTTCCCTGTAATACTCAGTCTGTGTCCTTGTACCTTTATATAGACACAAACTCCTCAGTGACTTCTAATACCTTATAATTTACAGGGATACATTTCCCTTATAATACATGAGTGGTCCCAGAGTTCCCTGTATAACTCAGTCTGTGTCCTTGTACCTTTATATGACACAGAACTCCCCAGTGACTTAATATCTATTTACAGTAGGGGCATTATCTACTTTTATTGCCCATTATGATTATTACTGTTATTAATTGCTATCGTAATTTATTATAGACAAAATTATTGTACTATTACTGTTATTATTAATTGTGGTTTATTGTGCTGGATGTATTCTCTCTACTAATTCGCATATGCGAGGACCAGAGTCGCCTATATGAGGTGATGGAACTAACGACAGAGATGAGGCTATACGGTCCTGGGGAACAGTGACAGGCTAGGCCAATGACACCCATTCGTTTATCAGCCACTGGCAAGCCTTTCCATTGAAATTATTTGGTAACTGATATAACTGGAACCCAGACATACACGAAACTTACCACTCTGCTCCGAGGGTAACCCATCTGCCATAGGAAGGCTGTGGTAATGGCTGGCCGGGTATGTGTCCACTGGGATATGTCCTGGGTTGTAGGCAGCCAGGGGGATATGGTGAGCTGCTTCCATCGGTGCGTTATGTGGTTAAGGGACCCGAATAGGATTTGACCATCACTAGGGTAAGAGTTCCATATTGGGGTTTTGGGGGGGTCCTACATAGGATAAGGGGGTAGTACTGGGGATAGGTTGGCGCCCTATCAGGGGGAGGAGCAGGTCCCTGCCCAAGGGGGTATGGGGTATTGGAGTAGGGCTCCCCAGTCACCAAGAAGCTTTTTTCATGGGACATCCTTGTTGGAGAGGGAAGTCGGAAATGTTTCCAGAATCAGCCAGTAAAAATCCCAAGCGTCTGAAAAAGTAAAGAGAGAGAGAGAGAGAGAGATTAGTGTCATTCCACCCATGTAAATAGAGAGAGAGAGAGATTAGTGTCATTCCACCCATGTAAATAGAGAGAGAGAGATTGTGTCATTCCACCACCCATGTAATAGAGAGAAGAGAGATTAGTGTCATTCCACCCATGTAAAAAGAGAGGAGAGAGATTGGTGTCATTCCACCCATGTAAATATAGAAGAGAAGAGAGATTAGTGTCATTCCACCCATGTAATAGAGAGAGAGAGAGATTAGTGTCATTCCACCATGTAAATAAGAGAGAGAGAGAGATTGGTGTCATTCCACCCATGTAAATAGAGAGAGAGAGAGAGATTAGTGTCATTCACCCATGTAAATAGAGGAGAGAGAGAGAGATTAGTGTCATATTCCATTCCACCATGTAAATAAGAGAGAGAGAGAGATTAGTGTCTTCCACCCATGTAAATAGAGAGAGAGAGAGATTAGTGTCATTCCACCCCATGTAAAAATAGAGAGAGAGAGATTGGTGTCATTCCACCATGTAATACGAGAGAGAGAGATAGTGCATTCCCACCCATGTAAATAGAGAGAGAGAGAGATTAGTGTCATTCCACCCATGTAAATAGAGAGAGAGAGAGATTAGTGTCATTCCACCCATGTAAATAGAGAGAGAGAGAGATTGGTGTCATTCCACCCATGTAAATAGAGAGAGAGAGAGATTGGGTCTATCCACCCATGTAAATAGAGAGAGAGAGAGAGATTAGTGTCATTCCACCCATGTAAATAGAGAGAGAGAGAGAGAGATTAGTGTCATTCCACCCATGTAAATAGAGAGAGAGAGAGAGATTAGTGTCATTCCACCCATGTTAATAGAGAGAGAGAGAGATTAGTGTCATTCCACCCATGTAAAAAGAGAGAGAGAGAGATTGGTGTCATTCCACCCATGTAAATAGAGAGAGAGAGAGATTAGTGTCATTCCACCCATGTAAATAAGGAGAGAGAGAGATTAGTGTCATTCCACCCATGTAAATAGAGAGAGAGAGAGATTAGTGTCATTCCACCCATGTAAATAGAGAGAGAGAGAGATTAGTGTCATTCCACCCATGTAAATAGAGAGAGAAAGATTAGTGTCATTCCACCACCCATTAATAGAGAGAGAGAGAATTGTGTTTCATTCCCCCATGTAAATAGAGAGAGAGAGAGATTAGTGTCATCCACCCATGTAAATAGAGAGGAGAGATTGGTGTCATTCCACCCACATGTAAATAAGAAGAGAAGAGAGAAGATTAGTGTCATTCCACCCATGTAAATAGAGAAAGAGAGAGAGATTGGTGTCATTCCACCCATGTAAATAGAGAGAGGAGAGATTAGTGTCCTCGCTCTCTCGCTCGCTTCGCCGCTCGCTCGCTCGCTCTCTCGTCGCTCTCTCAGCTCGCTCGCTCGCTCGCTTCTCTCTCGCCCTCGCTCGCTTCGCTGCTCGCTCGCTCGCTCGCTAGCCTCGCTCTCGCCGCTCCCCCTTCGCTCCTCGCCTCGCTGGCGCTCTCTCCCCTCTCGCTCGACCTGCCGTCATCGCTCGCTCGCTTCGCTCCGCGACTCGCGCGCTCTCTCGTCGCTTGCTATGCTTGCTTGCTTGCTTGCTTGCTTGCCCTTGCCTTGCTCGCGCTGCTCGCTCTCTCTTCGCCGCGAGCTCGCTTGCCTCGCTCGTCAGCTCCCGCTCGCTGCTCCTCGCTCTCTTCGCTCGTCCGGCTGCCTCTCTCCACGCTCGCTCGCTGCTCGCATTAGCTTGCTTGCTTCCTGCTCGCGCTCGCTCCTGCCTCCTCGCCGCTTCGCTCGCTGCTCGCCTCGCTCGCTTACTTCCTTTCTTGCTCCGCTCGCTTCGCTTCTCGCCGCTCGCTTCAGCTCGCTAGCTCGCCCGTCTCCCGCTCGCTGCCCGCTCGCCCCGTCCATTCCTCGCGCTTCTCTCGCTCCCCTATTCGCTCCCCCTTCGACTCGACTCGCCCCGCGCTGGCTCCTTCCGGGCCCGACTTTTCTTGCTCACTCTTTCCCTCGCTCCCTCGTCCTTGCGGTTGCTCCGCCCTCCCGTCCTCCTGTGCCCCCCTTTCACCCTCATTTTTTTTTTTTTACCCTACCTAAACAGTTGGCCAGAGGAAGGCAAAAAAAAAAACAGTTGGAAAAACGCAATCGGAAAGCATCAATGGATCAACCAGATCTATATTGTATTAACTACCAGTAATTCCTCAATATTATTAGTATCCCTGTACCACCAGAACTACAGTATATGCATAATACCAGTAATTCTCAATATTATATAGTATCCCTGTACCAACCAGACTACAGTTATGTATTATACAAGTAATTCTCAATATTATATAGTATCCCCGTACCAACCAGAACTACAATATATGTATTAATACCAGTAATTCTCAATATTATATAGTATCCCCGTACCAACCAGAACTACAGTATATGTATTAATACCAGTAATTCTCAATATTATATAGTATCCTTGTACCAATCCAGTACTACAGTATATGATTAATACCAGTAATTCTCTATTATTATAGTATCCCCCGTACCAACCGAACTACATTATATGTATTAGACCAGTAATTCTCAATATTATAGTATCCCTGTCCAACCAGAACTACAGTATATGTTTAATACCAGTAATTCTCCAATATTAATAGTAATCCTTGTACCAACCAGTACTACAGTATTATGTATTAATACCAGTAATTCTCATATTATATAGTATCCTTGTACCAACCAGTACTACAGTATATGTATTAATCCAGTAATTCTCAATATTATATAGTATCCCTGTACCAACTAGAACTACAGTATCTGTATTAATAACCAGTATTCTCAATATATATAGTATCCCTGTACCCCAACCCGAACTACAGTAATGTATTAATACCAGTAATTCTCAATATTATATAGTATCCCATTCCCAACCAGAACTACAGTATATGTATTAATACCAGTAATTCTCAATATATATAGTATCCCCCGTACCAACCAGAACCCAGTATATGTATGAATATCAGTAATTCTAATATTATATAGTATCCCTTTACCAACCGAACTACAGTATATGGTATTAATACCAGTAATTCTCAATTTAATAGTATCCCCGTACCAACCAGAACTACAGTAATATGTATTAATACCAGTAATTCTCAATATTATATAGTATCCCCGTACCAACCAGACTACAGTATATGTATTAATACCAGTAATTATCAATATTATATAGTATCCCCGTACCAACCAGAACTACGTATATGTATTAATACCAGTAATTATCAATATTATTTATTTTTAGAAACTTATCCAGGCCTTTTTAAAGTTATTCAATGAACTTGCCATTACCACCACATCTGCTGGAAGACAGGTCCACAGTTTCACCGTCCGCTCACTGTAAAGAAACCCTCCTACCCTGAGAGATGAACTTCTTTTCTTCAATCATAAAGGATTCCACGTGTCCTCTGAATGACCTATTAGTGAACAAGCACCAGAGAGTTCATTGTATGGCCCATTGATATATTTATTATATTTGATCATATCCCCAGCGTAACTGTCACTTCTCCAATGTAAACAGCCCTAACTTGTCTAATCTGCCTGCATATTTTAAGCCCCTCCATTCCCCTTATTAATTTATTGCCCTTCTCTGAACTGCTTCCTTTCCAGATGTCCCCTTTGGTACATGGGATTCTAAAACTGCACCTGCAATCGCAAATGAGGCCTTACCAGTGCCTTGTAAAGAGGGAGAATAATATTTTTCTCTCTCGAATCTATTCCCTCTTTATACAAGCAATATCTTGCTAGCTCTAGCTAGATGATAGATATATAGATAATAGATGATAGATGATAGATAGATATCATAGATAGATAGATATATATAGATTAGATAGATACAGATGGATAGATAGATAATATAATGACAGATAGATATACTCGCTCGCTCGATCCACTCGCTCATCTAGCATCATCGCTAGATCGCTATTTCTCGCCCGCTCTCTGTCGCTCATCGATCTGCTCGCTCGCTCGCTACCGCTCGCTCGATAGCTCGCTGTCGCTCCCCGCCGCTTGAGCTCCTCACGCTCCTCCCATGACATAGACTAGATGCCGACTAGCTAGAACAGCTGATAGACGTACTACATTGTCGTGCACTGTCGGCACACAGCTGTGGAACCAGCATTCACTGATCTGACCGATCCCCATATGGGGCACTCCCTGGTGGAAAAAGGGATAATAATAAATAAATAATAGAAAGGCTGATAGATATAGCTCGCTACCTCGATCGCTAAATTATAGATGGACTCGATCGAATACCTCGATCGCTCCACTTCCATAATAGATCGCCCCTCCTAGCTCGCTCGATCGATCGCTCTCTCGCTCTCTCGCTCCTCGCTCGCTTACCTCCTCGCTGCCTGCTCCTCGTCTGATCGCTCGCTCGCTCCTCTCGCTCGTCGCTCCTCGCCCCTCCTCGCTCGCTGCCTGCTCGCTCGCCCTCGCTCGCTCCGTCTCTGCTCGCTCTCTGCTCGCTCGCTCGCCGCTCGCCGCTCTCGCGTCTCGCTGCTCGCTCGCTCGCGCGCTCGCTCGCTCGCTCGCTCGCTCGCTCCCTCGCCTCGCCCGCTCGCTCCGCTCCTCGCTCCTCGCTCGCTCGCTCGCTCGCTCCTCGCTCTTCTCGCTCTCTCGCGCTCTCGCTCCTCGCTCGCTCCTGCTCGCTCGCTCGATCCTCCTCGCTCTCTCGCTCGCTTCTCGCTCGCTCGGTCGCTCGCTCGCTCGCCCGCTCGGCGCGCGGCGCGCGCGCTCGCTCGCTGCTCGTGCTGCTCGATAGACCCATTGGTCTCTTCTGTTGGCACCCGACGCTTTGGGAACAGCATTCACGGACCTGACCGATCCCCATATGGGGCACTCCCGTGGTGGAAAAAGATGGAAAAAGGTCCTATACACGAAGGATAATAGGTAAATCCCGCAGGGGAACAACAGGATTTATCCAATAATCATTCATATTTATGGCCACCTTAAATTCTGTGGTTCAGCTGCATCTACACACTGTACGCATACTGTAGATAGACACAAAGCTGCGGCTCAGAAAAACAAAACGGAATCTTGTATTTACCAGTCTGCGTGGCACTTATTTTTAACCAGTCCTCTCTGCGGGAAACTGATATTTACCAGTCTGGAAAGAATCCTATATTTACCCAGTCCTGTGAGGGAACCTTATATTTTACCATTGCTATGTGGGGTATCTTATATTACTAGTCTATTGGGGCAACTTATATTTACCAGTCTGTGAGGGAACCTATATTTACCAGTCTATGTGGGTATCTTATATTTACTAGTCTATTGGACATCTTGATATTTACCAGTCCTGTGAGGGAACCTTATATTTACCAGTCTATTGGGTATCTTATATACCAGTCCTATGCGGCAACTTATATTTACCAGTCCGTGTTGACATCTTATATATACCAGTCTGGTGATGGAATCTTTATTTACCATTCTATGTGGGGCAACTTATATTTACCAGTCATGTTGGCATCTTATATTACCAGTCAATGTGGGCAACTTACGGTGGCTCAGTGGTTAGCACTGATTCCTTGCAGCGCTGAGGTCCTGAGTTCGTTCCACCCTTGGACACATCTGCAAGGAGTTTGTATTTCTCCCCGTGCTTGCGTGTGTTCCCTCCGGGCACTCCGGTTTCCCCCACAATCATAAAGACATACTGATAGTTGTATGTGTACATTAAGTGATTAGATTGTAGCTTTCGGGGCAGGGCCTGATGTTGAGTAAATAAATGTAAAGCCCACTGCGGAATATGCAGCGTTATATAGAAATAAATATATATACAACATACACACATACCAGTCCTTGTGGATATCTTATATTTACCAGTCCGTGTTGACATCTTATCTTTTCCAGTCTATGTGGGCACATTATATTTACTAGTTTCTGTGGGAATCTTATATTTACCAGTGTATATTATATTTACCAGTCTTTCTGGGAATCTTATATGTTCTAGTCTGTGTGGGCACTTATTTTTACCAGTCTCTGCGGGAATCTGACATTTACCAGTCTGTGAAAGAATCTGATATTTACCAGTCTGTGAGGGAACCTTATATTTACCAGTCTATGTGGGTATCTTATATTTACTAGTCTATGTGGGCAACTTATATTTACCAGTCTGTGAGGGAACCTTATATTTACCAGTCTATGTGGGTATCTTATATTTACTAGTCTATGTGGACATCTTATATTTACCAGTCTGTGAGGGAACCTTATATTTACCAGTCTATGTGGGTATCTTATATTTACCAGTCTATGCGGGCAACTTATATTTACCAGTCCGTGTTGACATCTTATATTTACCAGTCTGTGAGGGAATCTTATATTATTACCAGTCTATGTGGGAAACTTACATTTATTAGTCCATGTGGGAAACTTATATGTATAAGTCTGTGTGGGCACCTTTTATTTACCAATCCCGATCAGAGTGAAACTGGCTGGTGTGGCCTAGCCCTAAAGGTGCTCATACATTAGAACTTACCCTTCGACGAATCCGCGACATTCATCAATATCCTGGTACCAACTTTTTCCCCGTTCTACACCTCGTGACCGACCTAGTCGTAAAATGACTGGGCCAGACTAGACCTTGTGATCATATGTCGGTCGCGAGGTAGAACTGGAAAGGCAGTTCCAGGAATATTGATTTAATGTTAGTGATAGGTCAGAGGATACTGACTACTCAATGTACTAATGTATGGGCACCTTAGTGAATCTCTGGAGGGCTGACCTAATAGTGGCTGCTGAACCCTCCAGTTCAGCAGACTCTGTTAGTTCAGCCCTTCAGTTTCGCCAGACACTCTTAGTTGAGCAGACACTGTTAGGTCAGCCCTCCAGCTCACCAAATACTATTGGGTCAGCCCTCCAGTATCACCATACAACTGTTAGTTCAGTCCTCCCAGTTCACCAAATACAGTTAGGCCAGCCCTATAGTTCTCCGACATTTGTGGAGGTCAGCCCTCTAATTCAGAAGACAATGTTAGCATAGCCCCCCAGTTTAACCAGACACTGTTAGATCACCCTCCATTTCAGGTGAACTGGAGGGCTGAGCTAACAGTGTCTGCTGAACTGGAGGCTGACCTGCAGTGCCTGTGAAACTGGAGGGCTGACCTAACAGTGTCTGCTAAACTGGAGGCTGACCTAATAGTGGCTGGTAAACTGAGGGCTGACCTAACAGTGTCTGGTAAACTGGAGGGCTGACCTAACAGTGTCTGCTAACTAGAGGGCTGACCTAACAGTGGCTGGTGAACTGAGGGCCTGACCTAACAGTGTTTGGTGAACTGGAGTGCTTACCTAACAGTGGCTGAGAACTGGAGGGCTGACCTAACAGTGCTGTAACATGGAGGCTGACCTAACGTGGTCGGGTGAACTGGAGAGGGCTGACCTAACAGGGTCTGGTGAACTGGAGGGCTGACCTAACAGTGGCTGGAGACTGGAAGGCTGACCTAAAAGGGGTATTGTGACCTGTAGGACTGACCCCAATAGTGTCTGTGAAACTGGAGGGCTGACCTAACGAGGCTGGAGAACTGGAGGGCTGACCTAACAGTTGCTGGTAAACTGGAGGACTGACCTAACAGTGTCTGGTGAACTGGAGGGCTGACCTAACAGGGTCTGTGAACTGGAGAGCTGACTAACAGTGGCTGGAGAACTGGAAGGCTGACCTAACAGTGTATGGTGACCTGTAGACTGACCTAACCGTGTCTGGCAAACTGAAGGGCTGAATTAACAGTGTCTGCTAAACTGGAGAGCTGACCTAGCAGTGGCGGGGAAACTGGAGGGCTGATACATACCAGTCTGCTGAACCTACGGTTAGTCCCCCTCCAGTTCCCCAGTGTGGTGACTGGTACATACAAGTGTGCCTACATGGTAATAATACAAAAATAGTGTCTGGGAAAACACCCCATTCACTAAGATCCCCATAAACGGCACAACCATTAGCGGGTCTCAGTACAAAAACACTTTATGGATACACCACAAATTTCTAAAAATAGCCACACCATCATATAAAACATACACCCAAAAACCGGGCGTCCCCGTTAATAAAAAACAAGGCTAGCTTCCCCGAGACCAGTCTCCTCCTGGTAGTGTAGCGCAATAAGAACACATATATAGTATCCTATCGGGAGCCATGGCCGACTTTCATACGATACCTTCTTTTTGTACTGAGACCCGCGATATGGTTGTGCCGTTTATGGGGATCTTAGTGAATGGGTGGTTTTTCCCCAGACACTATCTTTTGTAATATTACGTTTTGGGTTTATATCCCCTGAGCACCGCTTGATTGAAGTGTTCCATAAGGGTTAAAGGAGCTGTGAAGGCGTTCTATTAGAATTTTTGCCTACATAATGTGACTGGTACATATAAGTTTGCCCAGAGAGAAGGATACATATACATATACAAGCCCTGCACTGCAGATACTGAAAGACCAATAAGCACAGTGGTGGACTTTATTTTAATCAGGCCAAGGCCAGCAGCATTCAGCTTAGTATTTGTGTGTGGCCCGGGTGGGTGTTTCGGAGGGGTGCTAGCGTCCAGTAACAAATCTTGCACTGGGTGCTAATTAATCCTAAGGCCCGACCCTGCCCACAGTGACTGTTTATTATATAATTTTTCCACGTGACTGGTACATACAAGTTTTCCAACAGTGACTGGTACAATAAGTTTGCCCAGTGACTGGTACATACAAGTTTTTCCACAGTGACTGGTACATATAAGTTTGCCCACATGACTGGTACAAGTTTTCCCACAGTGACTGGTACATACAAGTTTGCCCACAAGACTGGTACATACAAGTTTTCCAACGTGACTGGAACATATAGTTTGCCCACGTGACTGGTACAACGTTTTCCCACAGTGACTGGTAACATACAAGTTTGCCCACAGTGACAGGTACATACAAGTTTTTCCACAGTGAGTGGTACATACAAGTTTTCCCACATGACGGTACAATCAAGTTTGCCCACAGTGGACTGGTACAACAATTTGCCACACAGTGACTGGTAATACAAGTTTTCCACGTGACTGGTACATATAGTTTGCCCCACATGTGCACTGGTACCAGTTTTTCCACAATGACTGGTACATACAAGTTTGCCCCACAGTGACTGGTACATACAATTTTCCCACAGTGACTGTTCAACTGGACTGTACAATATTTGCCCACAGTGACTGTAAAGTTTTCCCACAGTGACTGGTACATACAGTTTGCCCACAGTGACTGGTACATACAATTTTCCACCAGTGACTGGTACATACAAGTTTTCCAACATGACTGGTAACATAAAGTTTGCCACAGTGACTGGTACATATAGTTTTTGTGCCCACAGTGACTGGTACATATAAGTTTGCCCACAGTAACTGGTACAAGTTTTCCCACATGACTGGTACATACAAGTTTGCCACAGTGCTGGTACATACAGTTTTTCCAACAGTGACTGTTCCAACAGTGACTGGTACATATAAGTTTTGCACCGTGCTGGTACAAGTTTCCCACAGTGACTGGTACATACAAGTTTTGCCCACAGTGACTGGTACATACAAGTTTTCCAACAGTGACTGGTACATACAAGTTTTCCACATGACTGTACATATAAGTTTGCCCACCGTGACTGGTACATATAAGTTTGCCCACATGACTGTCCAACAGTGACTGGTACATATAATTTTGCCCACAGTGACTGGTACACAGTTTTTCCCACAGTGACTGGTACATACCAATTTGCCCACAGTGACTGGTACATACAGTTTTCCAACCAGTGACTGGTACATACAAGTTTTCCAACAGTGACTGGTCATATATGTTGCCCACAGTGACTGGTACATATAAGTTGCCCACAGTGACTGGTACTATAATTTTGCCCACAGTAACTGGTACAAGTTTTCCCACAGTGACTGGTACATACAAGTTTGCCCACAGTGACTGGTACATACAAGTTTGCCCACATGACTCTGGTACATATAAGTTTGCCCAC
Source organism: Hymenochirus boettgeri (assembly GCA_019447015.1). Classification (NCBI taxonomy): domain Eukaryota; kingdom Metazoa; phylum Chordata; class Amphibia; order Anura; family Pipidae; genus Hymenochirus; species Hymenochirus boettgeri. Next base: position 179,727 of record JAACNH010000087.1, read on the forward strand.
AGTGATTTGGTACATACAATTTTGCCCCACTGGCTGGTACATGCAAGTTTGCCCACGTGACTGGTACATACAAGTTTTCCAACAGTGACTGGTACATACAAGTTTTTCCACCAGTGACTGGTACATATAATTTTTGCCCCAGTGACTGGTAACTATAGTTGTCCACAGTGACTGGTAACATATAAGTTTTTGCCCACAGTAACTGGTACAAAGTTTTTCCCACAGTGCTGTACATCCACAGTTGCCCACATTGACTGGGTACATACAAGTTTGCCCACGTGACTGGTACATACAAGTTTGCCGACAGTGATTGGTACTACAAGTTGCCACTGACTGGTACATCAGTGCCCACAGTGACTGGTACATACAAGTTTGCCCACAGTGATTGGTCATAAAGTTTGCCCACAGTGACTGGTATACAAGTTTGCCCACAGTGACTGGTACATACAAGTTTTTCCAACATGACTGGTACATACAAGTTTTCCAACAGTGACTGGTACATATAAGTTTGGTGCCCACAGTGACTGGTACATTAGTTTGCCCACATGACTGGTACACTATAGTTTGCCATTAACTGGTACGTTTTCACACCAGTACTGGTACAACAATTTTCCCACATTGACTGGTACATACAAGTTTTTCCCACAGTGACTGGTACTACAAGTTTTTCCCACAGTGACTGGTACATACAACTTTTTGCCCCAGTGACTGGTACATACACGTTTGCCCACAGTGACTGGTACATACACATTTTTTCCAACAGTGACTTGGTACATAAAAATGTTGATCCTACTCACTGTGCCAGGTGATTGAAGGCAATGCTTCCATGCACGGAAAAGCAGCAGTAGACAACGTTGAAGTTTGCCCTACCCATAAAGCCCTTTCAAATGCCTGTCTGTCCTTCCTGACAATCATGGATTACAAGAACTCTAATGCATGTTATCCGTGTTATCGGTTATCTCACTTGGCAGTATCCTAGTAAACAATTTCTTCTGCAAATATAGCACAAGCAAACTTTTGCTCCAGTTATTGCCCTGTCCCATTTGTATAAATTTGTAATCGCTAATTATTCCATCCCGACCAATCGCGTTATTTAGAGGTCGGCTAGGAAGATCAGTATGGCTGACAGTTAAACCGAAACCAATGCCGTCTCCTATGTGGTGATTTAATGTTATATCCAATCGCCCTTTCTTCCGATCTGGGTTGACAAGACAGTCGCTGGCGACAGCAAGAAAGCCGTCGGTTTGTCGGCACCAGTTTGGTAAAATGTGCTCCAGCCTTAATCAAGTGTTAACCGGCAATTTAACCTACTGATCCCAGACGTCCAATCACTGAGCAGGAAACTGATACAAACATAAATAAATCTCAGATCCCTGTAGTTATCCAGGTGTGTGTGGGGGTGTCAATGTCACAACCGACCCTTTTATATATTCACAAAGTGACTTGTATCTGCCTTTAACACGGTCCCATCTTCGCGAGAAAACATTAGCCCCTTTCGTATAAACAGCAATAGGAATTCTCTGGGACACGGAAACCTTTTGTAATAATTCCGTTTGCTGATGATTTACATTGAAATAAAACTGACGAGATAATAACTATTCATAATGGGAGATTCCACTTAGAAAGGCAACAGAGAAGCCTTTCCCCCCCCTCCCCTCCCACCATTGAACCCCAAAGATTCCATGTCCCCCCCCCCTAAATTCCTCTTAATTTGAGCTGGCTTTGTGTTCCCTTTTGTGTCCTTGTGAATCAATGAGACCAGGGGAACGTCGACTGTGAGAAGGGAACAGAAGCTGTCCACTCTCCCCCCTCACAGCAGTCACATCAAGGCGGTTTAGCTAGTTATCGAGTTATAATCTGGTTTAGGCTACGTTGTCCGATGAATTATATCTTGTATTGAGCTATGTCAATACAGTATAATCGGCTGTAGTGCTGTGTCATCAGTTATATCGAGTGTTTAGGCCTTTCATATAATAATCCGTGATGTTTCAAGCTTGTCATCAGTTATAATCATGTTTAGCTATGTTATCAGTTTCTAATATTAGTGTTTAGCTATGTCCATGTTATAAATCTTTTAGCTATGTTATCAGTTATATATCGTGTTTTAGCTGTATTGATTCTATAATATCATCGGTTATAATCATGTTTAGCTATGTTATCGTATAATCAGTGTTTAGCTATTTTAGTTAAATCGGTGTTTAGCTATTTACAGTTATCAGTGTTTAGCTTGATTATCAGGTTATCGGTGTTCAGCCCATGTCATCATTTATATAATCAGTGTTAGCTATGTTAATCAGTTATAATTAGTGTTTGTAGCATATGTCATCGAGTATTAAGCAATGTTTTGCTAGGTTATCAGTATATAATGTATGTTTAGCATGTTATCAAAGTGTTTATAATCAGTGTTTAGCTATGTTATATCGGTTATAATCATTGTTTGGCTATGTTCTCGGTTATATCCAGTGTTTAGCTATTTATATAGTTATAATCGTTGTTTAGGCATTATTATCTTTTATATCGTGTTTAGCTATGTTATCGGTTCTAATCGGTGTTTAGCAATGTTTCGGTTATAATCGGTGTTTAGTAGTTATCGGTTATAATCGGTGTTTAGCTACGTTATCGTGGTTAAGCGGTGTTTTAGCTAATCGTTATCGGTGTTATAATCGGTGTTTTAGCTACGTATCCGTTATAATTGGTGTTTGCTATTTATCAGTTATAATCAGTGTTTAGCTATGTTATCAGTTATAATCAGTGTTTAGGCTATGTTATCATTATAATCAGTGTTTTAGCTATGTTATCAGTTATAAATCGTGTTTAGCTATGTTTCGGTTATAAATCGGTGTTTAGCTATGTTACAGTTTATAATCGGTGTTATGCTATGTTATCAGTTTATAATCGGTGTTTAGCTATTCAATCTCGTATATCGGTGTTTTAGCTATTGTATCAGTTATAATCAGTGTTTAGCTATGTCATGCCGTTATACTGGTGTTTAGAGCTATGTTATATCGGTTATAACTCGGTGTTTAGCTATATTATCAGTTATAATCGGCTGTTTAGCTATGTTATCGTTATAATCGGTTGTTTAGCTATGTCATCCGTTATAATCGGTGTCTTATCTATGTTATCGGTTATAATCGGTGTTTAGCTATGTTATCAGTTATAATCGGTGTTTAGCTATGTTATCAGTTAAATCGTGTTTAGCTATGTCATCAGTTTAATCAGTTATAGCTTTTATCAGTTATAATCAGTGTTTAGCTATGTTATCAGTTATATCAGTTGTTTTAGCTATGTTATCGGTTATAATCGGTGGTTAGCTATGTTTGTTTAATCGGTGTTTAGCTTGTATCTATATTGTACAAGTTTAATCTGTTAGCTATGTTATCGTTATATCAGTGTTTAGATGTTCTCGGTTATATCGGTGTTTTAGCTATGTCATCGGTTATAAATCGTGTTTTAGCTATGTTATCGGGTTATAATCGGATGTTTAGCTATGTCATCTTATAACTCGTGTTTAGGCGTATGTTATGGTTATAAATCGGTGGTGTTTAGTATGTCATCAGTTATAAGCAGTGTTTAGCTATATTATCAGTTATAATCAGTGTTTAGCTATGTTATCGGTTATAATCTGGGTTTAGCTATGTCACAGTTATATCGGTGTTTAAGGCTATATTATCAGTTAGAATCAGTGTTTTAGCTATGGTTATCAGTTTATAATCAGTGTTTAGCTATGTTATCGGTTAATAATCGGTGTTTTAAGCGTATGTTATCAGTTTATAATCAGTGTTTAGTCTATTGTTATCGGTTATATGCAAGTTTGCTCTCCGTTGTTTGCGGTTCTTTTTACCTTGGTATTAGTCGTCAGTTCTAAATCGGTGTTTTTAGCTATGTTTATCGGTTGAATAATCGGTGTTTAGCTAGTCATAATCACTTTTAATCAGTGTTTGTATTTACAGTTATATCGTTGTTTAGTTCATAGATGTTGTTCTATAATTACAGTTTAAATCAGTGTTTAGCTATGTCTATTTGTGTGATTGCTATGGTTAATCAACCGTTTGGTTAGCTAGTGCATTGTTTGTAACCGGTTTGTGTAATACATAGTGGGTAATCGGTATGTTATCAGTTATAATCAGTGTTTTAGCTAATGTTTATCCGGTATACTCGTGTTTAGCTATGTATCGGTTATAATCGTGTTTAGCTATGTTATCGTTATAATCGGTGTGTTAGCTATGTTATCAGTTATAACGGTGTTATAGCTATGTCTTCAGTTATGAATCAGTGTTTATCTATGTCATAGTTATAATCAGTGTTAGCTATGTTATCAGTTATAATCAGTGTTTAGCTAGTTATCGATTTATATTCGGTGGTTTAGCTATGTCATCACGTTATAATCGTGTGTTATTTATCGGTTATAATCATGTGTTGCTATGTTATCAGTTTAATCGGTGTTTAAGTATTTATCATTATATCGGTGTTTAGCTATGTCATCAGTTATAATCATTGTGTGCTATGTTTCAGTTTATAATCAGTGTTATAGCTATGTTATCATTATAATCAGTGTTTTAGCTAGTGTTATCATGTTATATCGGTGTTTAGCTAGGTCATCAGTTATAGTTATCATTGTTTATCGTTTGTCATCGTATCAGTATATCAGTGTTTAGCTATGTATCAGTTATAATCAGTGTTTAGCTAGGTTATCAGTTTATAATCAGTGTTTAGCTATGTTATCATTTTTAGTTTATATTGCTATGTTATCAGTTATAATCAGTGTTTTAGCTATGTTATCAGTTATAATCAGTGTTTAGCTATGTCTACAGTTATATATCGTGTTTAGCTATGGTCATCAGTTATAATCATGTGTTTTATATCTATTCATAGTTTAATCAGTGTAGCTATGTCATGCAGTTATCAGTGTTTGCTATGTTATCAGTTATAATCATTGTTTAGCTATGTTATCATTTATGTGGTGTTAATATATCAGTTTAAGATGTGTTTACATTCATTATAATCAGTGTTTAGCTAGTTATCATATATGTTTAGCTATGTTCAGTTATATCATGTTTAGCCATCATACGTCATGTTTATCTATCATCAGTCTAATCAGTGTTTATCACTAATGTTATCGTTTAATCGGGTGTTTAAAAAACTATGGTCAGTTTTTAATTGCTATGTCAGTATTTAGCTGGTAGTCAGTGATACATGGCTTATTAAAACCTATTCCCGTTTGTAGACTATAAGAATAGTGTCGGACCTGTAATACACCTCTGTACTTTATGTGGTATTGGAACTCGTTGATGACATTCAATAGGTAGTAGATAATTTACTATTTAATCCATATTGGGCCACAATTACCCAGGCTTTACTTTTGTTAAAGTCGCACTGACTTTTTTAATATAGGTTTGCGCAACTTTAACAACGGGTTTGTAGCGGCTGCATGGAATGAGCGCAGGAGGCTCGTACCGATAGCGGCTCTGGGTAAATCGCCCTGTTTACGTTTTTGCCTAAATCCAATCTGCATTACAGTAAGTTTGAGGGCTAGGCCACACTGCTGCGTTTTTTTTGCGCTTGCGCTTGCGACTGCGCTTGCGTTTTTAAAAAATCATTGAAAACGCGGCAATGCAAAAAAAACGTGCGTTTTTTGGGTGCAATTGCCACTGCGTTTGTGCTTCTCATTATTAATCGCAATCGCATCGCATTTCCTTACTTATTGAAGAAATCGCAAGCGCAAAAAACCAACAAAATCGCACATGAAATTCGCATGCGATTGCGATTGCATTTCGTTCAGTGTGGCCTAGCCAAAGACTATACTCCGTGAACACATGCAAAGGGTCTAAGGGAATGCGGAGGGGGTGGGGGACTACAGGAGAGCCCGTGAACAGCTGGTCCAGTAGGAATCTCACCCCGGGTGCACCTGTAGTTATGGGGGAGAGGAGCCCGTCCATCCATCAATCTGTCATGGAATCCTGCAGTTGTCTGTCTGTGTCTTTCCACATCTCCTCTCCCTCCTCCATCACTTGTGACTAAATCTCCTTTACCCAATTCACTCTCTCCCTCCCAGTCATTCTCCAATACCTGGAGCCTCGTAGAGTGACACAGAGAGTCAAACTATCAGGAATTCCCTAACGTGTCCCGTCACGCCAGAGACTAAAACCTGCAACTTGTATCCAGTCACCGACACCATAACACCAAAACCTCAACATGACCAGCCCACCGCCACCATAAACCAAAACCTGCCAACTGTAATCCAGTACCGACACCATAACCAATCTGCACAGTTCCAGTCACCGACACACCATAAGCCAACTGCAACATTGTATCCATTCACTGACCCAAACACCAAAACCTGCAACATTGTATCCAGTCACCGACACCATAAACCAAACCTGCAACATTGTATCCGTCACCGACACCATAAGCAAACCTGCAACATGTATCCAGTCACTGACACCATAAACCAAAACCTGCAACATTGTATCCAGTCACCGACACCATAAACCAAAACCTGCAACATTGTATCCAGTCACCGACACCATAAACCAAAACCTGCAACATTGTATCCAGTCACCGACACCATAAACCAAAACCTGCTATAATGTATCCAGATATCGATACCAGAGACCAAAATCTGCTATAATGTATCCAGATATCAATACCAGACACCAAAACTGCTATAATGTATCCAGATATCGATACCGAGACAGACACCAAACAAACCTGCTATAATGTATCCCGATATCGATACCAGAGACCAAACCTGCTATAATTATCCACATATCGATACCAGACACCAAAACCTGCTATAATGTATCCACATATCGATACCAGAGACCAAAACCTGCTATAATGTATCCAGATATCGATACCAGAGACCAAAACCTGCTATAATGTATCCACATATCGATACCAGACACCAAAACCTGCTATAATGTATCCAGATATCGATACCAGACACCAAAACCTGCTATAATGTATCCAGATATCGATACCAGAGACCAAAACCTGCATAATTTATCCAATATCGATACCAGAGACCAAACCTGCTATAATGTATCCACATACGACCGGAGACCCAAAACCTGCTAATATCCAGATATCGATACCAGAGACCAAAACTGCTATAATGTATCCACATATCTATACCGAGACCAACAAAACCTGCTATAATGTATCCCAGATATCGATACCGGAGACCAAAACCTGCTATAATGTATCCACATATCGATACCAGAGACCAAAACCTGCTATAATGTATCCAGATATCGATACCGGAGACCAAAACCTGCTATAATGTATCCAGATATCGATACCGGAGACCAAAACCTGCTATAATGTATCCAGATATCGATACCAGACACCAAAACCTGCTATAATGTACCAGATATCGATACCAGGAGACCAAAACCTGCTATAATGTATCAACATTCGATACCAGAACCAAAACCTGCTATAATGTATCCAAATATCGATACCAGAGACCAAAACCTGCTATAATGTATCCAGATATCGATACTGGAGACCAAAACCTGCTATAATGTATCCAGATACGTACGCACCGTTTTAGACCAAACCTGCTATAATGTATCCAGATATCGATACCACCACAAACCTGCTATAATGTATCCAGATATCGATACCCGGACACCAAAACTGCTATAATGTATCCACGATATCGATACCAGACCAAAACCTGCTTAATGGTATCCAATATCGATACCAGACACCAAACCTGCTATAATGTATCCACATATCGATACCAGAAGACCAAAACCTGCTATAATGTATCCAATATCGATACCAGACAACCAAAACCTGCTTAAATGTATCCCCATATCGATACCAGAACCAAAACCTGCTTATAATGTATCCATATCGATACCGAGACAAAAAACCTGCTATATGTATCCAGATACAATACCAGGACAAAACCTGCTATATTTCCAATTCGTACCAGCAAAACCTGCTATAATGTATCCAATATCGATCCAACACCAAACCTTCTATGTATCCACATTCGTACCAGAGACCAAAACCTGCTATAATGTATCCACATATCGATACCAGACACCAAAACCTGCTTAATGTATCCAGAATCGATACCAAGACCAAAACCTGTTATAATGTATCCACATATCGATACCAGACACCAAACCTGCTATAATGTATCCACATATCGATACCAGACACCAAACCTGCTATAATGTATCCACATATCGATACCAGACACCAAAACCTGCTATAATGTATCCACATATCGATACCAGAGACCAAACCTGCTATATGTATCCAATATCGATACCACGACACCAAAACCTGCTATAATGTATCCCGATATCGATACAGACACCAAAACCTGCTATAAGGTATCCAATATCGATACCAGAGACCCAAAACCTGCTATAATGTATCCATATCGATACCAGAACACAAACCTGCTATAATGTATCCACATATCGATACCAGACACCAAAACCTGCTATAATGTATCCAGATATCGATACCAGAGACCAAAACCTGCTATAATGTATCCACATATCGATACCAGACACCAAACCTGCTATAATGTATCCACATATCGATACCAGACACCAAAACCTGCTATAATGTATCCCAATATCGATACCAGAGACCAAAACCTTATAATGTTCCACATATCGATACCAGAGACCAAACCTGCTATATGTATCCAGATATGATACCAGACACCAAACCTGCTATGTATCCAGATATCATACCAGAGACCAAAACCGCTATAATATCCCAATATCGATACCAAGAACCAAAACCTGCTATAATGTATCCACATATCGATACCAGAGACCAAAACCTGCTATAATGTATCCAGATATCGATACCAACACCAAACCTGCTATAAATGTATCCACAATCGATACCAGACCACCAAAAACCTGCTATAATGTATCCAGATATCGATCCATAAACCAAAACCTGCTATAATGTATCCACAATATCGTACCAGTAGAACCAAACCTGCTATAATGTATCCAGATATCGATACCAACACCAAACCTGCTATAATGTATCCACCATATCGATACCAGACACCAACACCCTGCTATATGTATCCACATATTACCAGAGACCAAACCTGCTATATATTATCCACATATCGATACCAGAGACCAAAACCTGTTATAATTTATCCACTATATCGATACCAGACCAAACCTGTCTATATGTATCCACATATCGATACCAGCACCAAACCTGCTATATGTATCCATATCGAACCAGAGACCAAACACTGTATTAAATGTATCCACATATCGATACCAGAGACCAAAAACTGCTATAATGTATCCACATATCGATACCAGACACAAAACATTCTATAATTTATCCAGATATCGATACCAGAGACCAAAACCTGCTATAATGTATCCAGATATCGATACCAGAGACTAAAACCTGCTATAATGTATCCACATATCGATACCAGACACCAAAACCTGCTATAATGTATCCAAATATCGATACCAGAGACCAAAACCTGCTATAATGTATCTAGATATCGATACCAGACACCAAAACCTGTTATAATGTATCCACATATCGACACCAGAGACCAAAACCTGCTATAATGTATCCAGATATCGATACCAGAGACAAACCTGCTATAATGTCCAGTTCAGAACGAAGAGTGGTCAGGGAGAGCTTTAGACAGTACAGTATGAGGGTATAGCTTACTGTGTGTATCTGTATATTTATATTTATACATATGGGTGGGAGCTGCCATAGTGTTTCCCTTAGACAGTACAGTATGAGGCTATAGCTTACTGTGTGTACAAAACATTCCTTCTCTGTATATTTATATTTATACATATGGGTGGGAGCTGCCATATTGTTTTCCCTTAGACAGTACAGTTGAGGTTATAGCTTATTGTATGTACAATTCCTTCACGGTATATTTTATACATATGGTGGGAGCTGCCATATGTTTCCCTTAGACAGTACAGTATGAGGTTATAGCTTATTGTTGTACAAACATTCTTTCACTGTAATTTATACATATGGGTGGGAGCTGCCATATTGTTTCCCTTAGACAATACAGTATGAGGTATAGCTTATTGTATGTACAGAACATTCCTTCACTGTATATTTATACATATGGGTGGGAGCTGCCATAGTGTTTTCCCTTAGACAGTACAGAATGAGGTTATAGCTTATTGTATGTACAGAACATTCCTCTCTTTACATTTATATTTACATATGGGTGGAGCTGCTATAGTGTTTCCCTTAGACAGTACATATGAGGTTATAGCTTATTGTATGTACAGAACATTCCTTCTCTGTATATTTATACATATGGTGGGAGCTGCCATATTGTTTCCCTTAGACAGTACAGTATGAGGGTATAGCTTACAGTGTGTCAGAACATCCTTCTCTGTATATTTATACATTGGGTGGGAGCTGCCATATTGTTTCCCTTAACAGTACAGTTGAGGGTATAGCTTACTGTGTGTACAAACATTCCTTCTCTGTATATTTATTTTATACATATGGGTGGAAGCTGCCATATTGTTTCCCTTAGACAGTACAGTATGAGGTATAGCTTATTGTGTGTACAGAACATTCCTGATGACATAGCTAAATACTGATTATAACTGATGACATAGATAAACACTGATATACTGATGACACAGTTACACTGATTATAACTGATGACACTGCTAACACTGATACTGATGACACAGTAAACACTGATTATAACTATGACACAGCTAAACACTGATTATAACTGATATAGCTAAGCACTGATTATAACTGATGACATAGCTAACACTGATTATAACTGATGACATAGCTAACACTGTTTAACTGATGACATAGCTAAACACTGATTATAACTGAATGACATAGCTAAACACTGATTATACTGATGACATAGCTAAACACTGATATAACTGATGACATAGTCAACACTGATAACTGATGACATAGCTACACACTGATTACAACTGATGACATAGCTAAACACTTATTATAACTGATATAGCTGCACTGATATAAAAGGATGACATAGCTAACACTGATTATAACTGATGACATAGCTGCACACTGATTATAACGGATGACATACTAAACACTGATTTAACTGATACATAACTACAACACTGATTTAAACTGATGACATAGCTACGCACTGATTATAACTGATGACATAGCTAACGCCTGATTATAACTGATGCATAGCTACGCACTGATTATAACTGATGACATATCTAAACAACTGATTATAAACTGATGACATAGGCTACGCACTGATTATAACTGATGACATAACTACGCACTGATTATAACTGATGACATAGCTACGCACTGATTATAACTGATGACTAGCTACGCACTATTATAAACTGATTGACATGCTACCGCACTGATTATAGATACATAGCTACCACTGATTATAACTGATGAATAGCTAAACAAAACTTGATTATAACTGATGACATAGCTAAACACTGATTATAACTGATGACATGCTAAACACTGATTATAACTGATGACATAGCTACACACTGATTATAACTGATGACATAGCTAAACACTGATGTATAAACTGAGACATAGCTCAACACTGATTATAACTGATAACATATCTACCCACACTGATATAACTGATGACATAGCTAAACACACTGATATAACCTTATGACATAGCTACCACTGATTATAACTGATGACATAGCTACACACTGATTATAACTGATGACATAGCTACACACTGATTATAATACTAATGACTAGCTACACATGACATAGCTAAACACTGATTATAACTGATGACATAGCTAAACACTGATTATAACTGATGACATAGCTACACACTGATTATAACTGATGACATAGCTAAACACTGATTATAACTCATGACATAGCTAAACACTGATTATAACTGATAATATAGCTAAACACTAATTATAACTGATGACATAGCTAAACACTTATTATAACTGATGACATAGCTAAACACTGTTTTTATGGTTATAATTTATGGGATACTCATGTCTTGTGTATTGTGTTTTTATTAAATTAGTTTTTGGATACATTAAGAGTTTGCGGGTATCTGGGTTTTGTTACATAGTAGAGTGAACATTTAGCTTGTTGTCTGTGATCGTCATTGATGATAAAGTGAGTTTGACTTTATGGGACATTCCCACAACCTCCCGTGACTGTGAAGTTATTCTGAGCCATTGAGAGTGACAGATGGAGGGCGACTGCCATGGACCTTTCATGTTCATCCCTCAACGCTGGAAGGACCTGGAAGGGAGAGAATGACAGATCTTCCCTTGTCAGTCAGCAGTGCAGACACCTCATGCTGTGCACAGCAATGGGCAGGGATCCTGATTACTGCTGACATACACAGCCAGGCTGCTGGGAGTTTACCCAGGGTGCACTGCATGCTTGTAAGTGATTATTGGAGGAAGGAAAAATCCCATGAAATTGATATACAAATGTTTAATTATGTTCTTCATGTAACCAGTAAAGAACAATACAAGGAGCCCTAAGGATTTATTTCAACAACTCGTATCCTTATAATTTACAGTAGGGGATACATTATCCCTTATAATACATGAGTGGTACCCAGAGTTCCCTTTATAACTCAGTCTGTGTCCTTGTACCTTTATATAGACACAGAACTCCTCAGTGACTTCTAATATCCTTATAATTTACAGTAGGGGATACATTATCCCTTATAATACATGAGTGGTACCCAGAGTTCCCTGTATAACTCAGTCTGTGTCCTTGTACCTTTATATGGACACAGAACTCCTCAGTGACTTCTAATATCCTTATAATTTACAGTAGTGGATACATTATCCTTATAATACATGAGTGGTACCCAGAGTTCCCTGTATAACTCAGTCTGTGTCCTTGTACCTTTATATAGACACAGAACTCCTCAGTGACTTCTAATATCCTTATAATTTACAGTATCCCCCCCCCCCCCCCTCACTCAGCTGATCCCCCCCCCCTAAGATATTTTCGGCCGACTAACGAAAGTGCCGTAAGTCGGAGTGTACGCAGCTTATGGGTGGCCAGATATCTGTCTGTCTGTAGGTCTGTACACCAGATCATTTCCTGCCCATTGACTGCGTTATTCCTTCATTGTTCATTCTAAGGGCCATTGGATGTTTTCTCAGTGCCGGATGTACCATTCCACAAAAATCGGAAAGGGCGAATTTTAGGGCAGAGCTGTAATCCAACTAACATTCCCAGCATTCACTCCCAGCCGATTCAGTAGTATCTGTCCCTTTCTGACCCCTCCCTGCGTTCTTTCCGCCATTACAGATGTTATTACATTGGTATTAGGTTTTTATCCCTCTTCTTCCTCTCTCATTTCTCGCCCTTTGAAGTCGGTCCAGGAACCTTCCATTTCCCTCTCCTGATATCAAACTCTTGACATTTCCTTGATCTGCCTATTGTTTCCTTTTATTGTCCCATGACAGAATTATTATGGTCTGTCTGCCTAGTCTTGGCACCGGTGACTCACCTTACCTGTAAATACAGGTGTGGACAAGGTCCCAGGCAGAGAGGCGACGTTTTTGCATTGAATGTACCGATTCCAAGGTCCGGTTTTGGGAATTAGGTTGAATGGTGAATGGCCAAATCTGGATTTACCAACACTGACACCAGTAGGGGAATTTATTACAATGGGGAAGTGAATGGAAGGGAAATTCCCCTCTTCTTGACCTGCTTGATGTTGGTTTCATTCATAAAAACCATAAGAAGTTGTGTTTTATGTGGCCTGTTTGTCCTGCTGGTTAGGGCCATTGTCAGGTGCTAATGGGGTTTGTTTAGTTAAGGTCCATGGAATAGAGAGATCCCCCAGGCTTCCAGAAGGTTGGTCCATGTCCCATCAAATGTAATAATTTAGCAGGTGGTTATGTATTGGGCCATAATTTCAGCCCTAAACACAACTTCCTTGAATGATATTCCAGGATACAAGCCATGCATTCTTTTGACTTTGTTAATTATTCCGAACACAGCATACCATCTCACTTAAACTCCTCTCCTCCAGCAATCACTGACTCCGACCTGCCTCAGAGTGATTTAATCTAGGAGAGAGACAGGAGAGGACGTAAGTGAGGCTGGAACTGTTTAAATGCCCAAGAATATTTTTGCAATGGAATTCTTGTGAATTTTTTCGTGTTTTTTTTTTTGCATCTATCTCTCAACAAACACTTTATAGTGGGAAGGATCCTACTGGATTGGTTAGCCAATCAGAATGTAGGTTTCGCTTATCGAAACGCATAAAAGGAGCCTAACTTGCATGTTTTGCTGTTGTTAAAGATTTTACTGACTTTGCACATGTGTTTTCTTGTGGTGGGATTCGTCTGAACATTTGTTCAGGTGATTCTCTATCTAATGGGGACTCCGCCAACCAATCACTGCAGCTGATTCTGTTCCTACTCTCCATGGGAATAAAAAGAAATAACAGCATTTTTCATCAGATGATGTAAAATTCCTTCCCAGGTGACCAGTTTATCCTAATATTCTGCCTGGATTTCCCTCTCTGCACCACCCTGTAACCTCCATCTTGCCTGTGGGACCCCCTTAGTGTAGTGGTTGGGAGGAAGCAGTATGGTACCTCCTCGTTGCTGATACAAGGTCAGTCTCTCTGTCTGATGATGATCTCCACCTGTGACCCACCGGTGACACTCTGGGCCTGGTAACATCTATGGTAACGCTGGGTCTATTGATGTCAGATACCTGGCACCAGGTGTAACAAACACCTTCCTGTGCTAATATTAACTGCCATCAAACTTCCTGGGGTCCTGTTTGGGGACAAGAGACGCACTGACATCTGTTTCCTTCTACTATAGGAAAATCTACCTGCACTCACCTGAGTGATCAGACCATTACCTGCATCTCTGGTGTATCCATTCACCTTTACACCTGCATTGTGTAGTAGATTTGAAAGACTCACCTGGACACATCTCCCCACATCTATCCACAAATCATCCCAAACACGCCAAATGAACATTATATTATAATTTATTTTAGGGTGGGGTTATAAAGATTCAACGTCCAATCAGAATCTTTTTTTATATATAACTAGGACCAATCAGGATCATGTACATTATAATAACATGAGTAATACACCAAAGAATGAAGTCTTCATTAAACGTTCGTTGTGCTTCCCCCAACATTCAAACAGGACCCTGGCAGGTTTAATGTGAAATAAATTCCCTAGTCTGATCCAAATTCCCCCTTAGAGTTTCTGTGTTCCTGGCCTGTGTTTGTTTGTTCAGTATTATTTACATGTCAGTACCACTTACCCTTAGCTAAAGTAAATACCCTCCGCCCCCATACTGACATCACTCAGGAAAGGCTGCCAATCACTCACTTTCTCGAATCTTGTCCCGATAATTTGGTGCTGCCATATGTGATCCCCACCGGCCTGATGCCTGTTACTAATCGGTGGCACTGACCCAACCATCAGGTGGTCACACTGCCAGTAATAATGTCCCCTAGCTCACCAGCTTTCACAGAACTACAGTTCCATCATTCCCCCCTGTTCTAACCCCCTGGGGGATGCTGAGAGATGTAGTTTAAGCAAAGGAGGATTTTGATGGTTTGCAGACGTCTCCCCTCTGATGTACCAAAACACCATAAATATGTCCCACGTCAGCTGACATTGTTTTTGCAGTTTCGAGGCAGTTCCTTTAAGTGACTTACTGTGTTTGACTTATGATCATGCAAAGTTCTTACTGCAGGAATAGGCAAACACTGGGGCTTATTCAACCAACCAACCAGATGTTGTCGAATGTCGTAGACCACCTCTTATTGAATAAGCCCCATTATAATCTACATCGTACAGGGTCTCAGTGGAATTCTCAGGATGGCTAAAGGCCCATTCACATGGCCAGTTTCCTCGGACAGAAACACCTGGGGGCTTTCTGAAGATTTTTAAAACTTTTTGACAACGACCGGCGAATTTTCGACCCCAATTTCCTGACTTTCTCGACTCTCGGAATTTAGAACTGTCAGTGTCTGAATACAAACCAAAGTTGGTTCCGAAACTTGTCTCTAGTATTCAGGCTGATTGGTCCAACCCTCAGTGTGTATTTAGATTTATTCCCCATGTCTGGAACAACCGTTTTTAAAAATCAGTCTGGTAGGATCAGGCATGTCTGAAATCACAGTCGATGGCCTGTCTGATCTATTGGATGTCGGAAAGGTCACGTTCCTTGTTAGGAGAACCTCAAGTTGGTAGAGACACATATAATTGTCTCCATCAAAGGGTCAAAGAGTCGAAATTCTCTAATTTTCATCGTTTCTGGAGACACGTTTTTAATTTTTCCAAATGACCATTTAATTGCACATTCCAATCTGGGTTGTGGGTGTGTAGTCGTCTGATCAAGAATGAGTCCAAGGTAGTCACAGAGTAATTACATGATGTCATTGACCGTACATGAATAGGAGGCTATAGATAACACAGCTGGAGGTGCCAGACTGAACGACAATTGTGAGATGTTTTGTGCACCGGATTGTGGGTCTGTTGTAATAAAATAGATCTGCTGAAGCTGTAAAGTGGAATGTTTCTTGCTCCAGTGATCACATAGTCAGGCTGGAAGGGGACGTAGAGTGGGGCTGGTGTGGAGCCTTTGTGTATGGAAGTCGATGATACAAATTCAGTTTCCAGGCGGTCAGCTCAGATGGTGAAAACGATTTGGGCGAAATGCGGCTGTTTCAGGAATTTTCCGAATATTTCTGGGTTTTAACAAGAATTCAAGATAAATGAAGAAAACGAATAATTGTCAGTAAATAACACGTTAATCCAATGAACAAACTTAATTGTGGGAAATTCTTTTGATCATAGGAGAAGATTTGCACATAACGATGTATTTATTACTTATACAGCCCTACGTTCCCGCTACGCAACGCAAAATGCCAGGAAAAAAACGCAATAAACAGCACCGCCATTTAAAGCATTTTTGCAATGCATATTTAATAGCATCTGTGGTGGCGTTTGTTTATAGATGATTTGTTGTGCCCTCCCCATAGACATTCTGAGTGCGTTACCATAAACACAATATAAAACCCGATAAACGTGACCTAAAGCTCCCCATACACTGCATCGATATTCCGACCAATTTGGCAAATTCAATCGTATCTATTGGAATATATAGACCAATCGTCGGGGGAGAATCTTCCCTAACCCCGTAATCCAAACCTCTTCCTTTTTTCAAGTCGAAATCTACGGAAGATTGCGGCACAAGTTAGGGAATTACTATTGGATTTAGGATTCTTTTTGCCTAACGTAATCCAATTGAAAAAAACAATGAGGTTTAAAAGCTAGCTTAGGGCTAGGCCACACTAGCGTTTTTCGTGCGTTTGCGCACGCATTTCGCTAAAATGGAAATCGGGGAACGCGAAAACCCGCGATTTCCGATGCGCATGCGATTGCACGTCCGTTCGCGTTTTGTGTTAACGCCTGCGTTTCCATAACACAAAAAATGGTTGTGAAAACGCATGCGCAAAACGCGAACGCAAAACGCACAAGAAAAGTGCACAGAATCGCATGCGATAATGCTCGCGGTTTTCTGCGCGATTCCTGTGCGTTGCAGTGTGGCCTCAGCCGCAGTCTATCCATTGATATCAAAAATCATCTCTACGTCCCAAACCAGTGTAGCCACTAACGGATATTTTATATAACTCAGGGCTTGGCAGCCTGTAGCCATGCAGAGATGTGCTTTACCATAATTATGAAAATACGTATTGTTAAAAAACGTATCAATGGTGTTTAAACTTTCCTGGATGAAGCTCACACGAGCATGTCATTTGGCCATATAACAGGAGAGGGGGCGGAACTCAAGGGGGTGTCTACTGGGAAGACATAAACTTTTAAATTGAGGATTCCGGGTTATTAATCAGAAAAAAACACATAGGAGGAGACTCTCGAACTATGGACAGATTATAATCTGCCATGTAATTTCCCAGAATGACTTGTGTTTCATTGAAACCAAAAACGTCACCCTTGAGAGAATTAGGTAAGAGATTGAAACATTGGAATCATCATGTTCCCTAGGGTCGATATTATCTCTCCATGAAATTGTTTTAAGCAGAAATGTAGTAATCAGCACCCCCAGGGGCCCCCAGGGGCCCTTAAACAACTATTGGACCATTATGATGGGGGACAAACAGCCCGCAGTAAAGATCCAATCCACTAAGGTAGCCATACACCTTCATTAGTACACAAATCCCTTATATCTAATGATCCCCAATAAGTGTGGAGGTTGGTTGGGTTGGGGTATGTGTTTCCCACCATGTATTGCCATCAGATTCCAATGGACGCTAGTTGCATGTGTATGGGGACCATAATGCTGGATCAAAGAGAAAGTTAATGGTGAGTGCCTTGTTCTTTTTAGCCTGGTCATGTGATAATAAAGGGAATTATGGGAATGAGGAGGGGCGACAGCTTGTTAAATAGGCTAAGTGTGAATCCCATTCATAAACATGTAAAGAGAAGAACTGACAGTTCAATATTCAAGGGCAAGTTCCACACTCAGCGGTTACACGCATATTGGTGGTGTTGATGAAAATATCCAGCACTTTATCAATGGGAATGGGGGAGAGAATTTTACAATGGGGAAAATTTGGTAACATTTGGAGAAGCTGCAAATTCGTTATTTGGGGCCACACTTTATTTCCCCTTGAAAAAAGTAAATCTCACAAATATTTAGGTTTTTTTATTTTTTTATTTTTTTTTTACAAACAAACAACAGGTGACTTAGATACACAACTTAGATTGTGAGCTCTTCGGGGGAGGATCTCTTTCCTAATATGTCACGGCACACCTCACATTATTTTATATATAGATAGATATGTATTTACCTTTCAAACTTTATTTATGTCAATTTAATTTATCGTATATGACTTGTACTAATCCCCATTCCTTTATAATGTACAGCTGCGTCCCAATGGCTTTAAATAAAATCTGTTAATGCATAGACATAGTACACCGTATACCATACAGCACATAGACATATCCCATACCATCACCATAGTAATCTAAATCACACCACATCCACACACGCACAACATCACATACAACACACAAAGATCACACACATACAGCTACATACCACACCCAACAGTACCCTACACACCCACCGACCACACACCACACCCACACACACACATACAATATACTAAAACAGACAAGAGATATCCAATACATACACACACAACAACCACACCACACACAGTACATACATACAATAAGATATACATACAACACACACACACACAGGACAGACATACAGACAACAGAGAAAAGAAATAGACGAGAAACACGACACAACAGACACACACAAACAACTACAGAAAAAATATAGAGATAGACATACACACATACACTATACATATTGATACATAACACACATTACATACACATACATATAGATATATATATTACATACACACATACATACAAGTACCAACATCCAAACTGTTGTTTCAGAGAGAAGCCCCCCATGTTTCTCACTCAGCAACACAATGGTCGCTCTTCCCCCTCCCCAGTCCCCGTTGTGTCTGTCACGCCTGACATGGTCCTGACATCTGTGACCCCCCCCCCCCACTTCCTCGCTGGAATGTAGGAAGATCCTGTCCCATTCTGAGTGTTTGATTAGTAGGAGAGGAAGGAAAGTGTGAAATGTCACTGATTACACAATGTCCACAGCCAAACTATTTACAGGGCCAGAGACAATCACCCCAGTGTGTTAATGGGACACATCCCTCCCTGAAACCCAAAACACTGCCCCCCCCCCTACAGGGAAACCCAGGTGTGAAATGGACAAGTGTTTCCTGCCCTGCAGGTTAAAGTATACACACATCCAGGGCACAACTACCAGGGGGGCAACCGCAGGGGGGCCAAGGGCCCCCATCTTTTATTTTTCCTATGACACAACAACACATGTATATATTAAATATCTACACCCACACACACAGATTTATTGATACATCTACGCAGACAGCTGATTGCAAATTAAAGGGAACATTGAATGGGGACTAACCAGGGCTGCAGGTGGTGTTAAAGGGAAGTGCAAGCAGAAATTGCGTTGAGCTGTAACCATAATCCTTTATATGAAACAGGATAACCAATAAAACGTTGACCCACACACCAAGGTGGTCAATATTAAAGGGCAAATTCAAGGGTATGTTAAATTAATGTATTACTAAACAGAGAATAAACCCACCCAGGCAGGGAAAGTCGCACCATTGGGTTGTTAAATCCAATATAAACCATTGTCATTCATTCATAATAAGGGTCATAAATGACTTATTGCTCTGAGGCAAGGAAGGAAACAGACCAGGGTTGGGTTGGGCAGAGACACAGAGTCAATATTCCCAATGATGGTTCAACCATATCACTTCCAAGTAACCGCTCCATAATCACTAATCACGTGTCACGGGAGCTGCCATGCTGTACTCTCAGATAAGCTACACAGGTGCAGGGATCCATTATTTACACATGGAGCTGCCATATTGTTTTCTTACACAGTTTGAGGGTATTGTAGCTTAGTGTGCGTACAAAACATTTGCTGTATATTGTGATTTATACATCTGGGTGGGAGCTGCCATATTGTTCAACGCTAGGTAATAGTGTTATGCCTGGGTACACACAGTAAGATATTTTGGGCGACCGACTGATAGTGCCGTGTATTGGTCAGTTGGCGAAAAAAATCTTACCGTGGGGTAATCGCGGCCGAGCACAATCGGGACCCACGATGGGTTGCTCAAACCACTATTGCGTGGACCGTAGTAGTGAACATCGGTTGGGAATGTAGCCGGTGGGGAGAGGTCATACTGATCATTATATCCCCAGATCATCTGTGCTACACAGAGGGGCCCTGTATTTAATTATAGATTAAGATGAGGCAAAGACATTTTTCAGTATAGTGTCCCTTTAAGATTGAACTTTTCCTTTAATATGGAAGCCAAAGGGTGAGAGAACTTAGCGTGGGGCTGGGGGGGGAGTCTCAGTAACAGAATTCATAGTAAAGGACATTGGAATATTTGAATTATTTGGTGGAATGTTTGGAAAACATAAAAACTTAAGGGAATGTTAGAGGAAAAAGACAAAAGAAGATGAAAATTATGAGGGAATAGAAAAATATAATGTGGGGGCCAGGTGTTACCATACATTGGCGACAATGCGATGTGTAACATTATGATGTTGTTTTACAGCTCTGATATGTTAGGGGAATTCCTTTTCTGACTCATGATTTAGTTATGAATCATTCCCAGATATTTACTCCTGTCGCCAGGAAACAGTAAGACAACGCGACTGCCCGGATCTTCCCTTGTTCATAGGGTGCAATCGCTGCCAGCACTGATAAAAGAAATCGTACTTCACCCTGACTGAATTTCTGTCCCTTTAATATCAGCTCTGCGGGGGTCAGATCCATAAGGATTACAAGTCACGGGGAAATATTACTTGTCAGGGTGTGGACGGATCCATGACTGGTAGGGAAATGTTTACTTGGTTAATATGGGAGACAACGAGGATATAGAAGTCACTGAGGAGTTCTGTAAAGGTACAAGGACAAGACTGAGTTATACAGGGAACTCTGGGTACCACTCATGTATTAAAGATAATGTAATCCTACTGTAAATTATAGGATATTAGAAGTCACTGAGGAGTTCGTGTCATATAAAGGTACAAGGACACAGACTGAGTTATACAGGGAACTCTGGGTACCACATCATGTATTATAAGGATAATGTATCCCCTACTGTAAATTAAGGATATTAGAAGTCACTGAGGAGTTCTGTGTCATATAAAGGTACAAGGACACAGACTGAGTTAACAGGGAACTCTGGGTACCACTCATGTAATATAGGGATAAGGATCCCCTACTGTAAATTATAAGGATATTAGAAGTCACTGAGGAGTTCTGTGTCCATTAAAGGTACAAGGACACAGACTGAGTTATACAGGGAACTCTGGGACCACTCATGTAATATAAGGGATAATGTATCCCTATGTAAATTATAAGGATATTAGAAGTCACTGAGGAGTTCTGTGTCTATATAAAGGTACAAGGACACAGACTGAGTTATACAGGGAACTCTGGGACCACTCATGTAATATAAGGGATAATGTATCCCCTACTGTAAATTATAAGGATATTAGAAGTCACTGGAGGAGTTCTGTGTTATATAAAGGTACAAGGACACAGACTGAGGTATACAGGGAACTCTGGGTACCACTCATGTATTATAAGGGATAATGTATCCCCTACTGTAAATTATAAGATATTAGAAGTCACTGAGGAGTTTGTGTCTAGATAAAGGTACAAGGACACAGACTGAGTTATACAGGGAACTCTGGGTACCACTCATGTATTATAAGGGATAATGTATCCCCTACTGTAAATTATAAGGATATTAGAAGTCACTGAGGAGTTCTGTGTCTATATAAAGGTACAAGGACACAGACTGAGGTATACAGGGAACTCTGGGTACCACTCATGTTATAAGGATAAGTATCCCCTACTGTAAATTATAAAGATTTAGAAGTCACTGAGGAGTTCTGTGTCTATATAAAGGTACAAGGACACAGACTGAGTTATACAGGGAACTCTGGGTACCACTCATGTATTATAAGGGATAATGTATCCCCTACTGTAAATTATAAGGATATTAGAAGTCACTGAGGAGTTCTGTGTCATATAAAGGTACAAGGACACAGACTGAGTTATACAGGGAACTCTGGGTACCACTCATGTATTATAAGGATAATGTATCCCCTACTGTAAATTATAAGGATATTAGAAGTCACTGAGGAGTTCTGTGTCCATATAAATGTACAAGGACACAGACTGAGTTTACAGGGAACTCTGGGTACCACTCATGTATTATAAGGGATAATGTATCCCCACTGTAAATTATAAGGATATTAGAAGTCACTGAGGAGTTCTGTGTCTATATAAAGGTACAAGGACACAGACTGAGTTATACAGGGAACTCTGGGTACCACTCATGTATTATAAAGGATAATGTATCCCCTACTGTAAATTATAAGGATATTAGAAGTCACTGAGGAGTTCTGTGTCTATATAAAGGTACAAGGACACAGACTGAGTTATACAGGGAACTCTGGGTACCACTCATGTATATAAGGATAATGTATCCCTACTGTAAATTATAAGGATATTAGAGTCACTGAGGAGTTCTGTGTCATATAAGGTACAAGGACACAGACTGAGTTTATAAGGGAACTCTGGGTACCACTCATGTATTATAAGGATAATGTATCCCCTACTGAACTATATAGACACAGAACTCCTCAGTGACTTCTAATATCCTTATAATTTACAGTAGGGGATACATTATCCCTTATAATACATGAGTGGTACCCAGAGTTCCCTGTATAACTCAGTCTGTGTCCTTGTACCTTTATATAGACACAGAACTCCTCAGTGACTTCTAATATCCTTATAATTTACAGTAGGGGATACATTATCCCTTATATTACATGAGTGGTACCCAGAGTTCCCTGTATAACTCAGTCTGTGTCCTTCCCCCCCCCCCCCCCTCACTCAGCTGATCCCCCCCCCCTAAGATATTTCGGCCGACTAACGAAAGTGCCGTAAGTCGGAGTGTACGCAGCTTATGGGTGGCCAGATATCTGTCTGTCTGTAGGTCTGTACACCAGATCATTTCCTGCCCATTGACTGCGTTATTCCTTCATTGTTCATTCTAAGGGCCATTGGATGTTTTCTCAGTGCCGGATGTACCATTCCACAAAAATCGGAAAGGGCGAATTTTAGGGCAGAGCTGTAATCCAACTAACATTCCCAGCATTCACTCCCAGCCGATTCAGTAGTATCTGTCCCTTTCTGACCCCTCCCTGCGTTCTTTCCGCCATTACAGATGTTATTACATTGGTATTAGGTTTTTATCCCTCTTCTTCCTCTCTCATTTCTCGCCCTTTGAAGTCGGTCCAGGAACCTTCCATTTCCCTCTCCTGATATCAAACTCTTGACATTTCCTGATCTGCCTATTGTTTCCTTTTATTGTCCCATGACAGAATATTATGGTCTGTCTGCCTAGTCTTGGCACCGGTGACTCACCTTACCTGTAAATACAGGTGTGGACAAGGTCCCAGGCAGAGAGGCGACGTTTTTGCATTGAATTGTACCGATTCCAAGGTCCGGTTTTGGGAATTAGGTTGAATGGTGAATGGCCAAATCTGGATTTACCAAACCTGACACCGTAGGGGAATTTATTACAATGGGGAAGTGAATGGAAGGGAAATTCCCTCTTCTTGACCTGCTTGATAGTTGGTTTCATTCATAAAAACCATAAGAAGTTGTGTTTTATGTGGCCTGTTTGTCCTGCTGGTTAGGGCCATTGTCAGGTGCTAATGGGTTTGTGTTAGTTAAGGTCCATGGAATAGAGAGATCCCCCAGGCTTCCAGAAGGTTGGTCCATGTCCCATCAAATGTAATAATTTAGCAGGTGGTTATGTATTGGGCCATAATTTCAGCCCTAAACACAACTTCCTTGAATGATATTCCAGGATACAAGCCATGCATTCTTTTGACTTTGTTAATTATTCCGAACACAGCATACCATCTCACTTAAACTCCTCTCTCCAGCAATCACTGACTCCGACCTGCTCAGAGTGATTTATCTAGGAGAGAGACAGGAGAGGACGTAAGTGAGGCTGGAACTGTTTTAAATGCCCAAGAATATTTTTGCAATGGAATTCTTGTGAATTTTTTCGTGTTTTTTTTTTTGCATCTATCTCTCAACAAACACTTTATAGTGGGAAGGATCCTACTGGATTGGTTAGCCAATCAGAATGTAGGTTTCGCTTATCGAAACGCATAAAAGGAGCCTAACTTGCATGTTTTGCTGTTGTTAAAGATTTTACTGACTTTGCACATGTGTTTTCTTTGGTGGGATTCGTCTGAACATTTGTTCAGGTGATTCTCTATCTAATGGGGACTCCGCCAACCAATCACTGCAGCTGATTCTGTTCCTACTCTCCATGGGAATAAAAAGAAATAACAGCATTTTTCATCAGATGATGTAAATTCCTTCCCAGGTGACCAGTTTATCCTAATATTCTGCCTGGATTCCCTCTCTGCACCACCCTGTAACCTCCATCTTGCCTGTGGGACCCCCTTAGTGTAGTGGTTGGGAGGAAGCAGTATGGTACCTCCTCGTTGCTGATACAAGGTCAGTCTCTCTGTCTGATGATGGATCTCCACCTGTGACCCACCGGTGACACTCTGGGCCTGGTAACATCTATGGTAACGCTGGTCTATTGATGTCAGATACCTGGCACCAGGTGTAACAAACACCTTCCTGTGCTAATATTAACTGCCATCAAACTTCCTGGGGTCCGGTTTGGGGACAAGAGACGCACTGACATCTGTTTCCTTCTACTATAGGAAAATCTACCTGCACTCACCTGAGTGATCAGACCATTACCTGCATCTCTGGTGTATCCATTCACCTTTACACCTGCATTGTGTAGTAGATTTGAAAGACTCACCTGGACACATCTCCCCACATCTATCCACAAATCATCCCAAACACGCCAAATGAACATTATATTATAATTTATTTTAGGGTGGGGTTATAAAGATTCAACGTCCAATCAGAATCTGTTTTTATATATAACTAGGACCAATCAGGATACATGTACATTATAATACATGAGTAAGTACACCAAAGAATGAAGTCTTCATTAAACGTTCGTTGTGCTTCCCCCAACATTCAAACAGGACCCTGGCAGGTTTAATGTGAAATAAATTCCCTAGTCTGATCCAAATTCCCCCTTAGAGTTTCTGTGTTCCTGGCCTGTGTTTGTTTGTTCAGTATTATTTACATGTCAGTACCACTTACCCTTAGCTAAAGTAAATACCCTCCGCCCCCATACTGACATCACTCAGGAAAGGCTGCCAATCACTCACTTTCTCGAATCTTGTCCCGATAATTTGGTGCTGCCAATGTGATCCCCACCGGCCTGATGCCTGTTACTAATCGGTGGCACTGACCCAACCATCAGGTGGTCACACTGCCAGTAATAATGTCCCCTAGCTCACCAGCTTTCACAGAACTACAGTTCCATCATTCCCCCCTGTTCTAACCCCCTGGGGGATGCTGAGAGATGTAGTTTAAGCAAAGGGGATTTTGATGGTTTGCAGACGTCTCCCCCTGATGTACCAAAACACCATAAATAGTCCCACGTCAGCTGACATTGTTTTTGCAGTTTCGAGGCAGTTCCTTTAAGTGACTTACTGGGTTTGACTTATGATCATGCAAAGTTCTTACTGCAGGCAATAGGCAAACACTGGGGCTTATTCAACCAACCAACCAGATGTTGTCGAATGTCGTAGACCACCTCTTATTGAATAAGCCCCATTATAATCTACATCGTACAGGGTCTCAGTGGAATTCTCAGGATGGCTAAAGGCCCATTCACATGGCCAGTTTCCTCGGACAGAAACACCTGGGGGCTTTCTGAAGATTTTTAAAACTTTTTGACAACGACCGGCGAATTTTCGACCACCAATTTCCTGACTTTCTCGACTCTCGGAATTTAGAACTGTCAGTTCTGAATACAAACCAAAGTTGGTTCCGAAACTTGTCTCTAGTATTCAGGCTGATTGGTCCAACCCTCAGTGTGTATTTAGATTTATTCCCATGTCTGGAACAACCGTTTTTAAAAATCAGTCTGGTAGGATCAGGCATGTCTGAAATCACAGTCGATGGCCTGTCTGATCTATTGGATGTCGGAAAGGTCACGTTCCTTGTTAGGAGAACCTCAAGTTGGTAGAGACACATATAATTGTCTCCATCAAAGGGTCAAAGAGTCGAAATTCTCTAATTTTCATCGTTTCTGGAGACACGTTTTTAATTTTTCCAAATGACCATTTAATTGCACATTCCAATCTGGGTTTGGGTGTGTTAGTCGTCTGATCAAGAATGAGTCCAAGGTAGTCACAGAGTAATTACATGATGTCATTGACCGTACATGAATAGGAGGCTATAGATAACACAGCTGGAGGTGCCAGACTGAACGACAAATTGTGAGATGTTTTGTGCACCGGATTGTGGGTCTGTTGTAATAAAATGAGATCTGCTGAAGCTGTAAAGTGGAATGTTTCTTGCTCCAGTGATCACATAGTCAGGCTGGAAGGGGACGTAGAGTGGGGCTGGTGTGGAGCCTTTGTGTATGGAAGTCGATGATACAAATTCAGTTTCCAGGCGGTCAGCTCAGATGGTGAAAACGATTTGGCGAAATGCGGCTGTTTCAGGAATTTTCCGAATATTTCTGGGTTTTAACAAGAATTCAAGATAAATGAAGAAAAACGAATAATTGTCAGTAAATAACACGTTATCCAATGAACAAACTTAATTGTGGGAAATTCTTTTGATCATAGGAGAAGATTTGCACATAACGATGTATTTATTACTTATACAGCCCTACGTTCCCGCTACGCAACGCAAAATGCACAGGAAAAAAACGCAATAAACAGCACCGCCATTTAAAGCATTTTTGCAATGCATATTTAAGCATCTGTGGTGGCGTTCTGTTATAGATGATTTGTTGTGCCCTCCCATAGACATTCTGAGTGCGTTACCATAAACACAATATAAAACCCGATAAACGTGACCTAAAGCTCCCCATACACTGCATCGATATTCCGACCAATTTGGCAAATTCAATCGTATCTATTGGAATATGATAGACCAATCGTCGGGGGAGAATCTTCCCTAACCCCGTAATCCAAACCTCTTCCTTTTTTCAAGTCGAAATCTACGGAAGATTGCGGCACAAGTTAGGGAATTACTATTGGATTTAGGATTCTTTTTGCCTAACGTAATCCAATTGAAAAAAACAATGAGGTTTAAAAGCTAGCTTAGGGCTAGGCCACACTAGCGTTTTTCGTGCGTTTGCGCACGCATTTCGCTAAAATGGAAATCGGGGAACGCGAAAACCCGCGATTTCCGATGCGCATGCGATTGCACGTCCGTTCGCGTTTTGTGTTAACGCCTGCGTTTCCATAACACAAAAATGGTTGTGAAAACGCATGCGCAAAACGCGAACGCAAAACGCACAAGAAAAGTGCACAGAATCGCATGCGATAATGCTCGCGGTTTTCTGCGCGATTCCTGTGCGTTGCAGTGTGGCCTCAGCCGCAGTCTATCCATTGATATCAAAAATCATCTCTACGTCCCAAACCAGTGTAGCCACTAACGGATATTTTATATAACTCAGGGCTTGGCAGCCTGTAGCCATGCAGAGATGTGCTTTACCATAATTATGAAAATACGTATTGTTAAAAACGTATCAATGGTGTTTAAACTTTCCTGGATGAAGGCTCACACGAGCATGTCATTTGGCCATATAACAGGAGAGGGGGCGGAACTCAAGGGGGTGTCTACTGGGAAGACATAAACTTTTAAATTGAGGCATTTCCGGGTTATTAATCAGAAAAAAACACATTAGGAGGAGACTCTCGAACTATGGACAGATTATAATCTGCCATGTAATTTCCCAGAATGACTTGTGTTTCATTGAAACCAAAAACGTCACCCTTGAGAGAATTAGGTAAGAGATTGAAACATTGGAATCATCATGTTCCCTAGGGTCGATATTATCTCTCCATGAAATTGTTTTAGCAGAAATGTAGTAATCAGCACCCCCAGGGGCCCCCAGGGGCCCTTAAACAATTATTGGACCATTTATGATGGGGGACAAAACAGCCCGCAGTAAAGATCCAATCCACTAAGGTAGCCATACACCTTCATTAGTACACAAATCCCTTATATTCTAATGATCCCCAATAAGTGTGGAGGTTGGTTGGGTTGGGGTATGTGTTTCCCACCATGTATTGCCATCAGATTCCAATGGACGCTAGTTGCATGTGTATGGGGACCATAATGCTGGATCAAAGAGAAAGTTAATGGTGAGTGCCTTGTTCTTTTTAGCCTGGTCATGTGATAATAAAGGGAATTATGGGAATGAGGAGGGGCGACAGCTTGTTAAATAGGCTAAGTGTGAATCCCATTCATAAACATGTAAAGAGAAGAACTGACCAGTTCAATATTCAAGGGCAAGTTCCACACTCAGCGGTTACACGCATATTGGTGGTGTTGATGAAAATATCCAGCACTTTATCAATGGGAATGGGGGAGAGAATTTTACAATGGGGAAAATTTGGTAACATTTGGAGAAGCTGCAAATTCGTTATTTGGGGCCACACTTTATTTCCCCTTGAAAAAAGTAAATCTCACAAATATTTAGGTTTTTTTATTTTTTTATTTTTTTTTTACAAACAAACAACAGGTGACTTAGATACACAACTTAGATTGTGAGCTCTTCGGGGGAGGATCTCTTTCCTAATATGTCACGGCACACCTCACATTATTTTATATATAGATAGATATGTATTTACCTTTCAAACTTTATTTATGTCAATTTAATTTATCGTATATGACTTGTACTAATCCCCATTCCTTTATAATGTACAGCTGCGTCCCAATGGGCTTTAATAAATTGTTAAATGATAGACATAGACACGTAATCACAGACATAGACATTAACTCACACACTACGATCAACCTAGTAATCTAAATCACTACACATCACATCACCACAACATCACATACAACACACAAAGATCACACACATACGCTACATACCACGACCCAACAAGTACCCTACACACCCACCGACCACACACCACACCCACACACACACATACAATAGTACTAAATACAGACAAGAGATATCCAATACATACACACACAGACACACCACACACACACACAGTACATACATACAATAAGATAACAACAACACACACACACACAGGAACAGACATACAGACATACAAGAAAAGAAATAGCGAGAAACACGACACAACAGACACACACAAACAGACTACATGAAAAAATATATAGAGATAGACATACACACATACACTATACATATTATACATAACACACATTACATACACATACATATAATATATATATTACATACACACATACATACAAGTACCAACATCCAAACTGTTGTTTCAGAGAGAAGCCCCCCATGTTTCTCACTCAGCAACACAATTGGTCGCTCTTCCCCCTCCCCAGTCCCCCGTTGTGTCGTCACCCCTGCAGGTCCTGACAGATCCTGTGACCCCCCCCCCCCACTTCCTCGCTGGAATGTAGGAAGATCCTGTCCCATTCTGAGTGTTTGATTAGTAGGAGAGGAAGGAAAGTGTGAAATGTCACTGATTACACAATGTCCACAGCCAAACTATTTACAGGGCAGAGACAATCACCCCAGTGTGTTAATGGGACACATCACCTCCCTGAAACCCAAAACACTGCCCCCCCCCCTACAGGGAAACCCAGGTGTGAAATGTGACAAGTGTTTCTGCCCTGCAGGTTAAAGGTATACACACATCCAGGGCAAACTACCAGGGGGGCAACCGCAGGGGGGCCAAGGGCCCCCATCTTTTATTTTTTCTATGACACACACAACACATGTATATATTAAATATCTACACACACACACACAGATGTTATTGATACATCTACGCAGACAGCTGATGCAAATTAAAGGGAACATTGAATGGGGACTAACCAGGGCTGCAGGTGGTGTTAAAGGGAAGTGCAAGCAGAAATTGCGTTGAGCTGTAACCTAATCCTTATATGAACAGGATAACCAATAAAACGTTGACCCACACACCAAGGTGGTCAATATTAAAGGGCAAATTCAAGGGTATGTTAAAGACTCTAAGAATGTATTGACTAAACAACCGACGATAATAAAACCGCAACGCCCAACACCAGGCAGGGGAAAGTCGCACCATTGGGTTGTTAAATCCAATATAAACCATTGTATTATTCAATAATAAGGGTCATAAATGACTTATGCTTGAGGCAAGGAAGGAAACAGACCAGGGTTGGGTTGGGCAGAGACACAGAGTCAATATTCCCAATGATGGTTCAACCATATCACTTCCAATGAAACCGCTCCATAATCACTAATCACGTGTCACGGGAGCTGCCATGCTGTACTCTCAGATAAGCTACAAGGTGCAGGGATCCATTATTTACACATGGAGCTGCCAATTGTTTTCTTACACAGTTTGAGGGTATTGGCTTAGTGTGCGTACAAAACATTTGCTGTATATTGTGATTTATACATTCTGGGTGGGAGCTGCCTATTGTTCAACGCTAGGTAATAGTGTTATGCCTGGGTACACACAGTAAGATATTTTGGGCGACCGACTGATAGTGCCGTGTATTGGTCAGTTGGCGAAAAAAATCTTACCGTGGGGTGAATCGCGCCGAGCACAATCGGGACCCACGATAGCGTTGCTCAAACCATATTGCGTGGGACCGTAGTAGTGAACAATCGGTTGGAATGTATCGGTGGAAGGTCATACTGATCATTATATCCCCAGATCATCGTGTGCTCACAGAGGGGCCCTTATTTGAATTATAGATAAGATGAGGCAAGACATTTTTTCAGTATAGTGTCCCTTTAAGATTGAACTTTTCCTTTAATATGGAAGCCAAAGGGTGAGAGAACTTAGCGTGGGGCTGGGGGGAGTCTCAGTAACAGAATTCATAGTAAAGGACATTGGAATATTGAATTATTGGTGGAATGTTGGAAACAATAAAAACTATAAGGGAATGTTAGAGGAAAAAGACAAAAGAAGCATGAAAATTATGAGGGAATAGAAAAATATAATGTGGGGCCAGGTGTTACATACATTGGGACAATGCGATGTGTAACATTATGATGTTGTTTTACAGCTCTGATATGTTAAAAGGGGAACTTTCCTTTTCTGACTCATGACTTTATATGAATTCATCCCAGATATTTACTCCTGTCGCCATGGGAAACAGTAATGACAACGCGACTGCCCGGATCCCCTTCCCTTGTTCATGGGTGCAATCGCTGCCAGCACTGTAATAAAAGAAGATCACGTCCTTCACCTCTGACTGACATTCTGTCCCTTTAATATCAGCTTGCGGGTACAGTATCCCATAAGATTACACAGTCACCGGAAATATTACTCTGTCAGGGTGTGGCTGGATTCCATGACTGGGTAGGAGAAATGTTTACTTGGTTAATATGGGAGACAAGAGGATATAGTAGAGTCACTGATGAGTTGTGTGTACAAGGACAAGACTGAGGTATATAGGGAACTCTGGGGTACCACTCATGTATTATAAGATAATGTATCCTACTGTAAATTATAGGATATTAGAAGTCACTGAGGAGTTCTGTGTCATATAAAAGGTACAAGGACACAGACTGAGTTATACAGGGAACTCTGGGTACCAATCATGTATATAAGGATAATGTATCCCTACTGTAAATTAAGGATATTAGAAGTCACTGAGGAGTTCTGTGTCATATAAAGGTACAAGGACACAGACTGAGTTAACAGGGAACTTGGGTACCACTCATGTAATATAGGGATAAGGATCCCCTACTGTAAATTATAAAGGATTTAGAAGTCACTGAGGAGTTCTGTGTCAGATAAAGGTACAAGGACACAGACTGAGTTATACAGGGAACTCTGGGACCACTCATGTATTATAAGGGATAATGTATCCCCTATGTAAATTATAAGGATATTAGAAGTCACTGAGGAGTTCTGTGTCTATATAAAGGTACAAGGACACAGACTGAGTTAACAGGGAACTCTGGGTACCACTCATGTATATATAAGGGATAATGTATCCCCTACTGTAAATTATAAGATATTTAGAAGTCACTGAGGAGTTCTGTGTTATATAAAGGTACAAGGACACAGACTGAGTTATACAGGGAACTCTGGGTACCACTCATGTATTATAAGGGATAATGTATCCCCTACTGTAAATTATAAGATATTAGAGTCACTGAGGAGTTTGTGTCTAATAAAGGTACAAGGACACAGACTGAGTTATACAGGGAACTCTGGGTACCACTCATGTATTATAAGGATAATGTATCCCCTACTGTAAATTAAAGGATATTAGAAGTCACTGAGGAGTTCTGTGCCATATAAAGTACAAGGACACAGACTGAGTTATACAGGGAACTCTGGGTACCACTCATGTATGTATAAGGATAATGTTATCCCCTACTGTAAATTATAAAGATTTAGAAGTCACTGAGGAGTTCTGTGTCTATATAAAGGTACAAGGACACAGACTGAGTTATACAGGGAACTCTGGGGTACCACTCATGTATTATAAGGGATAATGATCCCCTACTGTAAATTAAGGATATTAGAAGTCATGAGGAGTTCTGTCTCATATAAAGGTACAAGGACACAGACTGAGTTAACAGGGAACTCTGGGTACCACTCATGTATTATAAGGGATAATGTATCCCCTACTGTAAATTATAAGGATATTAGAGTCACTGAGGAGTTCTGTGTATATAAAGGTACAAGGACACAGACTGAGTTATACAGGGAACTCTGGGTACCACTCATGTATTATAAGGATAATGTATCCCCTACTGTAAATTATAAAGTATTAGAAGTCCTGAGGAGTTCTGTGTCTATATAAAGGTACA
>JAACNH010000087.1:213513-370247 GCA_019447015.1 Hymenochirus boettgeri
CTTTATATAGACACAGAACTCCTCAGTGACTTCTAATATCCTTATAATTTACAGTAGGGGATACATTATCCCTTATATTACATGTGTGGTACCCAGAGTTCCCTGTATAACTCAGTCTGTGTCCTTGTACCTTGAATATCAATAATCTAGAACCTCCCCACCACTCATACATTTAGATACCCCATTAATATCAACATCTAGAACCTCCAACCACATCATCATACATTACCTATAACCCCATTAATACACATCTAGAACCTCCCCCCAACGTCATCTACAATACATATAACCCCATTAATATCAACATCTAGAACCTCCCCTCACATCATCTACATTACATATACCCCGATTATATCAACACTAGACCTCCAACCACATCATCTACTTTACATATAACCCCATTAATATCAACCCAACATCTAGAACCTCCACACCATAGCATCTAACTTTCATATACCCATTATCACCACCTAGAACCTCCAACCACCATAATTTACTTTACTTTAACCCCATTATCATCACCTAGAACCTCCAACCACCATAATCTACTTTCATTAAACCCTATTATCATCACCCTAGAACCTCCAACCACCATAATCTACTTTACCTATTAACCCATTATTATCAGCACTAAACCTAGAACCTCCACCACCCTAATCTACTTTCCCTATAAACCCATATTATCATCACCAGAACCCCAACCACCATAATCTACTTTACATATAAACCCATTATCACCACCTAACCCTCCACCAACCACATAATCTACTTTACATAAACCCATATTTTTATCAACACCTAGAACTCCAACCACCAAATCCTACTTTTAATATAAACCCATTCGTTATCAGCACCTAGAACCTCCACCACCATAAGCTACTAATATATAAACCCATGTATGAACCACCTGTATTTTACCACCTCTCACTCTTCACGACTCACATTACCCCTTAATCTACTTACCTAGAAACCCATATTATTCAGCACCCTAGAACCCCAATACCACCATGAACTACTTTCACCTTAGAACCCATATTATCCAGCACCTGAACCTCCAACCACCATAATACCTATACAACCCTTATTAATCAGCACTAGAACCTCCACCCACCATATCTACTACACCTTTAACCCATTATATCACACCTAAACCTCCACTACCACTCTTTAACATAACCCCTTTATCAAATCAAACAACCACATAATCTACATATAAACCCATTATCACATCAACTCTCCAACAACCATAAATCTACTTCACATATAAACCCATTAATAGC
Source organism: Hymenochirus boettgeri (assembly GCA_019447015.1). Lineage (NCBI taxonomy): Eukaryota > Metazoa > Chordata > Amphibia > Anura > Pipidae > Hymenochirus > Hymenochirus boettgeri. The sequence continues at coordinate 214,794 of JAACNH010000087.1, forward strand.
AACCTGGAACTCCAACCACCCATAATCTACTTTACCTATAAACCCATTTATCAGCACCTAGAACCTCCAACCACCAAATCTACTTTACAATACCACCCTTATTACAGCACCTGGAACCTCCAACCACCAATTCTACTTTCCTATACCCCATTACTATCACCACCTAGACCCCAACCACCATACTACTTTACATATTAACCCCATTATCAGCACCTAGAACGCCAACCACCATAATCTACTTTACCTTAAACCCAGTATTATCAGCACCTAGAACTCCAACCACCATAACTACTTTACATATAACCCATTATTATCAGCACCGGAACCTCCAACCACCAGAATCTACTTTACATAAAACCCATTATCACCACCAGAACCCTCACCACCATAATCTACTTTACATAAAACCCATTATATCCACCACCTAGAACCCCCAACCACCAAAATGCTTACTTTACCTATAAACCCATTATCAGCACCTAGAACCTCCACCCCCATAATCTACTTTACACTATAAACCCATTATTATCAGCACCAGAACCGCCAACCACCATAACTACTTTACATATAACCATTATTATCACCACCTAGAACCTCCAACCACCATAATCTACTTACATATAACCCATATTATCAGCACCCTGGACCTCCACCAACCAAATCTACTTTACTACCTAAAACCCATTATTATCAGCACCGGAACCTCCACCACCATAATCTTACTTACCTTTAAACCCATTATGATCAGCACCTAGAACCTCCAACCACCATAATCTACTTTACCTTTAAACCCATTATATTCAGCCCATAACCTCCACCCACCATAATCTACTTTACATATAAACCCATTATTATCAGCAACCTGGAACCTCCAACCACCATACTACTTTACATATAAACCCCATTATTACAGTCACCATAGAACCTCCAACCCCATAATCTACTTTACCTAAAACCCATTATCATGCACCTAGAACCTTCCAACCACCCATAATCTACTTTACATATAAACCCATTATTATCAGCACATAGACCCTCCAACCACCATAATCTACTTTACATAAACCCCATTATTAACATCACCTGGAACCACCCAAACCACCATAATCTACTTTACATATAAAAAAACCCATTATTATCAGCACCTAGAACCTCCTACCACCATAATCTACTTCATATAAACCCATTATTATCAGCACCTAGAACCTCCAACCACCATATCTACTTTACATATAAACCCCATTATTATCAGCACCTAGAACCTCCAACCACCATAATCTTACTTCTACATATAAACTCCATTATATCATCACCTAGAACCTCCAACCACCATAATCTCTTTACATATAAACCCATTATTATCAGCACCTGAGCCTCCAACCACCATAATCTACTTTACATATAAACCCATTATTATCAGCACCTAAACCTCCAACCACCCATAATCTACTTTACCTATACCCATTATTACTCAGCACCTAGAACCTCCAACCACCATAATCTACTTTACCTATAAACCCATTATTATCAGCACCTAGAACCTCCAACCACTATAATCTACTTACATTACAACCCATTATTATCAGCACCTGACACCTCCAACCACCATAATCTACTTTTCCTAAAACCCATTATTATCAGCACCCTGGAACCTCCAACCACCATACTACTTTACTATAAACCCATTTTATCAGCACCTGGAACCTCCACCACCATAATCTACTTTACCTATAACCCATTATTATCACCACCTAGAACCTCCAACCACCATAATCTACTTTACAACCTATAAACCCATTATTATCGCACACACCTAGAACCTCCAACCACCATAATCTACTTTACCTAATAACCCATTATTATCATCACCTGGAACCTCCAACCACCAAAATCTACTTTTAACCTATAAACCCTTATTATCACCACCTAGAACCTCAACCACCCCATAATCTACTTTACATTATAACCCATTTTATCAGCACACCCTAGAACCTCCCACACCATAATCTACTTACCTATAACCCATTATTATCAGCACCTAGAACCCTCCAACCACCATAATCTACTTTAATACCTATAACCCATTTTATCGACACCTAGAACCATCCACACCACTATAATCTACTTTACATATAACCCATTATTATCAGCACCTAGAACCTCCAACCACCATAATCTACTTTACATATAAACCCCATTATCAGCACCTGGAACCTCCAACCACACCATAATCTAACTTTACATATAAACCCATTATTATCAGCACCTGGAACCTCCAACCACCATAATCTACTTTACCTAAAACCCATTATTATCACCCACCTAGAACCTCCAACCACCATAATCTAACTTTACCTATAAACCATTATTACACCACCTAGAACCTCCAACCACCATAATCTCCGTTACCTATAAACGCCATTATTATCAGCACCTGGAACCTCCAACCACCATAATCTCCTTTACCTATAACCCATTATTATCACCACCTAGACCTCCAACCACCATAATCTACTTTAATATAAACCCATTATTATCAGCACCTAGAACTCTCCACCACCATAATCTACTTACCTATAAACCCATTATTATCAGCACCTAGAACCTCCAACCACCATAATCTACTTACCTATAAACCCATATTTATCAGCCCTGAACCTCCACCACCATAATCTACTTTACCTATAAACCCATTATATCAGCACCTAGAACCACCTCCAACCACCATAATCTACTTTACATAGAACCCATTATTATCAGCACCTGGAAACCTCCAACCACCATAATCTACTTTACCATATACCCATTATTATCAGCACCTGACCTCCAACCACCATAATCACTTAACCTATAAACCATTATTATCACAACCGGACCTCCAACCACCATAATCTACTTACCTATAAACCCTTATTAGCAGCCACCTAACCTCCAACCACCATAATCTACTTTACCTATAACCCATTATTATCAGCAACCTGGAACCTCCAACCACCATATCTACTTTACCTATAAACCCATTTATAGCATTATCAGCACCTGGAACCTCCAACCACCATAATCTACTTTACCTATACAACCCCTTATTATCAGCACCTGGAACACCTGTCAACTGCACATTCTCTACCTAACCCTATTGTGATTAGCATCAATACCTTCACATTACCACCAACTTTAATACACTGACTGTTATAATCAGCACCTCACAATGCCAACTACCAACTGTAATGCTGTACCCCCAATCCGTGTCCTCCTACAGTCTCAATACACCCCAGTCTCCACAACTGTCTTCTCTATAGACAAACCTGCTGATGCCCCTCACCAGACACAGTTGTGTGTGTGTGGGGTTGAGGTTCTGAGAGTAAGTCCTAGGGACACAGAAGTTGGAAATAGCAAAGTATCAGATCGTAATAATTATTGGGAACGGAACTAAATATGATAGAGGATCCACACGCACCCGGTCATCCCAATGCACAAACATCCAGCACCAAGGATAAGCAGAAGCAACTTGAGGAACAGCCCGATCATACACAGGGATTAGGGAGGTCGGGCACCGTCATGGTCAGTCCCCAGGTGGCAATAATGAGTTCAGGAAACAATGTATGCTGCTGAATTAGCCTAATTAGCCTAACAACACACACCACAAATAAGAGCCAACCAGATGCTATAGCAAGGAAATGTAAAACCAACAGCCATTATGAACAAAGGAAAATTGATTGTCCAATCATAACTCTGCTTCCCAGCAGCCGAATGAGTCAAAGACGCAGAAGCTCGGAAAGTAGTAGAGCAAGATCAGGTAAAGTGAATGTGACACTACAATCCTCATTTCACCCATTGACCCATTACTAAATCTTTACTACATACAGTAAGTCCTTTCTGCACAATCCACCCAACTAACTGACGTAGACCTTGAGCATGACATCTTCCTAATATATCCGTGCTGGGGTCCATGAGTGTGAGGAGAGTTTTTCATACCTCATGGAAAACAGACAACTGTAAGCAAACTGCTGCAGTGATTCCCAGTGCCATAAGTTACTGCAAATCCGTGTCATAAAAACTGGCAATCATTCCGACCATATACGACAGGCTAAATGTAAGGATTGACTGTGGGAATAATGGAAAATGTGATCAGAACCCTTACTAATTCCAGTGACAAAAAGAGGGACATTCAACATAGACCAAGATGTAAATAAAACACAACACCCCTAAAGTGGGCAGATGAGATTCAATGTTGAGAAATGGAAGTTTTCCTTGTGCTACTTATACTATAAATGGCTCTGTGTTAAGTGGATCCCTGTTGGAAAGGGATCTTGGGAGTTTTGGTTGGATAACAAACTTAAAGGTAGCAAGCAGTCCAGGCGGCAACAGCCACGAGCCAGCATGGTATTGGCTTGTATAAAGAGAGGTTGGATTCAATGGAGGGAAAATGTATTCTCCCTCTTTACAAAGCATTGGTAAGGCCTCATTTGGAATATGCAGTGCAATTATGGAATCCCGTGTACAGGACAGCCCTTGTGATATAATATAAATGAATAGAAATATAATAATGAGACGGACAGCCCTTGTGATATAATATAAATGAATATAAAATAAATGAGACGACAGCCCTTGGTTTGATATAATGAATGAAATATATAATGAGACGGACAGTCCTTGTGATATGATATAAATGAATAGAAATATAATAATGAGACGGACAGTCCTTGTGATATAATATAAATGAATAGAAATATAATAATGAGATGGACAGTCCTTGTGATACAATATAAATTTATATTAAGGGAGATCTCCACTGGTAAAAAAAAATGTTGGTATTCAGTTTTATTGAAGAACAGGAGGTAGGGGAGCTGTGTCTTACCTCCCGTTCTTAAATAAAACCTGCAGGAGCCGGGAATGAAGATAAGGTACTTACCTAATCTCTCACTGCTCCTCCGCGTAGTCTCTGTATTCTGTGCTCATGTGCGATCAGGTAAGTACCTTCCCTTCGTTCCAGGCTCCCTGCAGGTTTTATTGAAGAACGGGAAGTAAGACACAGCTCCCCTACCTCCTGTTCCTCAATAAAACTGAATAGCAACATTTTTTTACCAGTGGAGATCTCCTTTAATATGATGTGATGGATAGCCTATGCGCTGTGTGGTTTGGAGAAGGTTGCCAGAAGAGAAATTCAAGCAAAATTCAGAGGAGGATCCATAGAAATAGAACCTTGCTTACCAGGGCTATGAGATTCCAAGATGCCTCCGCGGAAATCTCCACAGCACTGAGGGTAATGAGGGAGACAAAGAAATGGCATAGGAGAGGTAATACGTCACACATTTTTCCTTACATACAATTTTGCTTCTTTCACAAATGTGAAGACTGCAACGAAAGCAAATGTGACCAGAAGCTGAGCAGTAAGTACCAGGAAAACCTGTAAGGAAGAGATAGGTTTAGGTAAGAAACAGAGTGTTTCGTCTGTCCAGGGAGGAGCCTATTGGGACAGGGAGGAGCCTATTGGGACAGGGAGGAGGATATCGGGACAGGGATGATGGATATCGGGACAGGAGGATGAATTCGGGACGGGAGGATATCGGACAGGAGGATATCGGCCAGGGAGATGATTCGGACAGGGATGGATATCGGGACAGGGAGGAGGATATCGGGACAGGGGATGATATCGGGACAGGGAGAAGGATATACGGGACAGGGAGGAGGATATCGGGACAGAGGAGATACGGAAGGAGGAGATATCGGGTGACAGGGAGGATACGGGACGGGTATAGATATCGGGACGGATGGATCTGACGGGAAGGATATCGGGACAGTGGAGATTCGGACAGGGATAGGAATCGGATATCGGACAGATGAGGATCGGACGGTAGGTTCAGGATATATTCACCTTGCGGATAAAAGCTCTTCGGATGTTCTTATCGTCCCAGTGGCTGGTAGGAAAGTCTTGGTTGTCACAGTAGGATGGGGGCCTTCTTCATGATACGTAGCACTGTGTATTGGGGAGTCAAATGCTAACAAGGGATACAATGAAACCAATATGGGAGATTAAAGGAAATTGTACATTTGGATCGAAAAGCAAGAAAGATTTAATTTGGTTACAAACTGCACATCGGTTCTGTTATTATAAGAAACCGGACTGTAGAGACTATAGGAAGATGCATAAATTTCACATTCGCCACCTCACCTGCACTTGTTCCCGCAATGAATTAACCACTTTGCGACCGTTAATACATTGCGAAAACGTTCGCGGTTAGTTGCAACGCTTTTGGATGGATATGCCGTGTAAATACAATGAAACCATATGGACTCAATAAGCTTGGGACCTTACCCCCTTTTAGTTATGGATAGACATCTCTTGTGCTTTGGGAAGTCCCCTAGGATCTATAACAGTGCGGACTCTAAGGTTTGCTCTACACTATAGATCGGATTCTACACAAGCACCTCCCCTTTGTGAGTTGGATTATTACTTGTGATATATATACTTACCTAGTTTGGACACAATTTGTCTATATAAAATGGATCCGACGACAAAAAGGATAAAAAAAACTCCACGTAAAACCCTTCACCTTATCACCTTCATGTACATCTTTTGGAGTCACTTACCTGTTATATTTCAACTCTCATCGGTCCATCTTGGATACAAACTTCCCATGGGATTAGGAAATAGTATAACACTGTATGATCTGTATCTTATATAACATGTTGGTAATAATATAGCGTTCCTATTAGGTAGATATCGTAATGTTTCACCGGCTATAATGATCCCTTTATATCTATAGACGTGGATTGTTTTGCAACGTCTAACCATCTGCTTATATCCATAGTTTTACCATGAGTGCCACTGTTAATACTCGGTTCTCTTAGATAATTAGTGCAGTGACCCATAGGCCTATCAGAGATCCACTTATATGGATGAGTTATTCCCTTTATTTGCCTCTTTAGTGTAACAGGAATGGCATAATGGACTCATGCATTGAACCTACAGGGCTTATCTGCCCGTACATTGTATAAGTAATGGGCGTGTCTTCACGTCAGTCCTATGGCGCTCCTCCCGTGACGTCACCACAAGGTCGCCAAGCCAGCTCACGCTTTCATTTTGGGAGCTATAAAAAGACGGTTAGAACATGTGTAACGTGTGTAATTCGTGACGAAACGTGTCCAGCGATCATTTTTAACTTGCTCCTCTGGGATGTCCCATCTATATGTACCCGGTGTAGTATACCTGCTTTACTTGACTTGGGGTTAATTGATCTGCCACACGGTTATATTATAGATCTTCTGAGCTTGCCATGTTGTGGATTAATGCTATGCGCTGTATTAACCTTCTAACCCTCAGCATATGCCCATAGACAGTCTAGCATATACCTAACATGGTTGTAGATAGATGTATAGCCATTTACCATTTGTACGCCTATACAGCATACACAGATATACACACTGCTGTGCGGTGTTTCTGTGTAGTGCCTCACTCCTCCCTCTGGGTTTCATCCTATAGTAAGGAATTTCCTCCCTCTGGGTTTCATCCTATAGTAAGGAGTCTCCTCCCTCTGGGTTTCATCCTATAGTAAGGAATTTCCTCCCACTGGATTTCATCCTATAGTAGGAGTCCTCCTCCCCTGGTTCATCCTAAAGTAAGGAGTCTCCTCCCCACTGGATTTCATCATCTAAAGTAAGGAGTCTCCTCCCACTGGATTTCAACCTAAGTAAGGAGTCTCCTCCCACTGGATTTTCATCCTATATAAGGAGTCTCTCCCACTGGATTTCAACCTATAGTAAGGAGTCCCCTCCACTGGATTTCATCCTAAGTACGGAGTCTTCCCCCACTGATTTCATCCTATAGTAAGGAGTCCTCCTCCCACTGGATTTCATCCAAAGTAAGGAGTCTTCTCCCACTGGATTTCATCCTATAGTAAGGAGTCTCCTCCCACTGGATTTCATCCTAAAGTAAGGAGTCTCCTCCCACTGGATTTCATCCTATAGTAAGGAGTCTCCTCCCTCTGGGTTTCATCCTATAGTAAAGAGTCTCCTTCCACTGGATTTCAACCTATAGTAAAGAGTCTCCTTCCACTGGATTTCAACCTATAGTAAAGAGTCTCCTCCCACTGGAATTCAGCGAGATATCATACTAGTTCTCAATGTTTCATTCACCTTTAGTTTGTAAATTTACTTTAGATTGTACACTATTGAGAAAATATTACACAGAGCTGTGCTGAGATCAGGTTCACTTCATTATCCTCACCCCTGCAGCTCTTACTATGTTATTTCTATAAGTGTATTATTAAAGTTGTGATATTGAGAAATACATTACACAGAGCTGTGCTAAGATCAGGTTCCTTCATTATCCTCCCCTGCAGCTCTATACTATGTTATTTCTATAAGTGTAACTATTAAAGTTTGTGATTTGAGAAATACATTACACAGGGCTGTGCTAAGATCAGTTCACTTCATTATCCTCCCCTCATCCTCCCCTTCCCCCTCCACGCCCCCCCTCCCACCCTCCCCCATTATCCTCCCCCACCCCTGCCGGGCCCCCACCCCACCCCCCCACCCCCACCCCCCCTGCAGAAACTCTTGTACTATGTTGTTATTTCTATAAGTGTAACGATTAAAGTGTTGTGAATCCGACATGATCTCTGTTACAAAAATATTCAGGGCAATAATAAGACTTCATTCTGTAGAGCTGGCTCCTCCCCCATGCAATCCTCAAGGCCTGCCCACTAACATCATTAAACCGTGGGTGACTAGGTTTCCCTGCTCCTCGTCACTGACATGCTTCAAGCTATAATAACAGCTCTTTGAGCAAGGGAGAGGCGATCCCTTTCCAGAACAGAAAAGCAACTTATCATTAACTATACTGGTTAAATTCCATGTTCACTACCTAGTAGTTGGTGTCAGGGCAGAAACTAACAGTTTTTTGGTGCACATTCCCTTTAAAGTGAAACCTTCCCCTGGGCTACATTGAGGAACTAGGGGAGGACTCTGTCACGTTAGGTGTGCCGCACAGGGGGCCACCTGCTTTGCATGCAGTAAACCTCACTGGCGAGGGCAAATCAGGCGTCCACTCTCCACACACCAGTGGAGAGAGAAACTTTGTCGACCATGAACTCTGTTTCCTATCTTTCCCGGTGCGTGCACAACGGCGTATTCCCACCTCCCTGTGATAATAGAACGCCCTGGAACAGTGATAACTGCTGCTTACCGGAAACATCCCTCGCTCCTTCTCAGCTGCAAGGCACGGGTCTGTTCTCTTATCGAACAAAGCCTATCTTCGGACACATACGGCCACTACAAAGTGGGGTTCTAACAGATTTCCTGTGGCCATTGCCCCACAAAATAATGAAATTGTGATGTCTAGACAGTCAGAGGACCTGAACATTGGAAACGGCTCTACTTGAAATGGTAATGCCAATTGTATGGCTGCGAATGAGACAGGTCAATCTGCGTAAGGAATTGGGCATGCGATGAGACATGGAATGCGTACATGGACCTGGGTCAGGTGAGACTGCGCTGTCAATGTGCGTATGAGGACAGACAAGGCGTATAACTGGTCAATTGGCTGCTGAGACATTGCAGTCGACAGGAGGACTTGGTCAATGCGCGCTGGCATGGCCTGGGCGTACATGGAGACATTGGGTCAATGGCTGCGTACATGGTATACATTGGGTCAATGGCTGCGTCATGGACATGTGCTGGAGAAGCACTCGTAGGAGATTGGCAATGTCGGCGACGAGATGTCCTGTGCTACATGGAGACATTGGGTCAAGGCTGGTACATGGACATGTCAATTGGCTAGACATTGGGTCCATGCTTAATGGTGGCATGGTGACATGGAGACATTGGGTCAATGCGCATGGCTTGGTATGGTGCGACATGGAGGACATTGTAAAGAGGGAGAATAATATTTTTCTCTCTCGAATCTATTCCCTCTTTTATACAGACAATATCTTGCAGCTGTTATCCGTTGCTGCACTGGCATTGTTTGCATCCAGCTAGTAGTTATACCAGAACCCCCAAATCTTTTTCCTTACACGCTGACTTAAACACAAGGTATGTAGTGGTGAGGTGCACAGGGATTATTAATCCAAATTGCATCACCTTTACACCTTTATCAAACATTGAATCCCATTCTGCCATTCATAACTGCCCATTTGTGCTTTCATCTATCTAGGTCGCTTGCAGCACTTGCAATCATTTGAGGTTTCCATGGTTTGTGTATGGGGGGAAACCGTAGGCCAATGGCACTGTAGGTGGATAGGTTGGCTAAAGTGGACGCCTGTCGATGGAACATAGGCAAATGGCTCTGTACGTGTGATATGGTGTGGCAAATGGCTCTGTACGGGGTATGGTGGGCAAATGGCTTGTACCTGGTATGGTGGGCAAAATGGCCTATGCTACGTGGATATGGGGCAAAGCTCTGTACTGTGAAGGTTGGCGCAAATGGCTATGTACGTGCGATTTATATGGTGGCCCAAATGGCTGTAGTGGATTAATGGTGGCATGGCTCTTACGATATGGCCTTCTGTACGTGGATATGGTGGCCAAATGGCTTGTCGGGATAGGTGGCCAAAATGGATCTGTACGTGGAATGGTTCAAATGGCTGACGCGTCCCAATGGTTCTGTACTGATATAATGGTCTTACGTGTTGGGTGGCCAATGGCTCTGTCGTGAAATGGATCCCATGGTGGTCAAATGGATCTGTTGAACGTGTAGTGGCCAATCTGTACTGGATATTGTGGCAATGGCTCTGTACATGGGATAGGTGGGCCAAATGGCTCTTCACAGGGATACGGTGGCCACAAATGGCTCTGTACATGGATACGGTGGCCAAATGGCTCTGTAGCATGGATACGGTGGCCAAATGGCTCGTACATGATACGGGGAATGGCTGCAGGATACGTGCAAATGCTCGTACACTGGATACGGTGGCCAAATGGCTCTGTATATGGATACGGTGGCCAAATGGCTGTACTATGATTACGGTGGCCAAATGGCTCTGCTACTGGATTACGGTGGAAATGGCTCGTAATGGATGGTGGGAATGCTCGCTGATACGGGGCCAATGGTCTCATGGATACGTGGCTTGCCGTACAAATGGTGGCCAACTCCATGGGAAAATGCTAACCATGGTGGACACATAAAATTTACAAATTTTGGACAATTTTCAATTTGAATATGCTTCACTTAACAACCTCTCTATTACTCTTACAACTTGTTCTATTACCATGTAAACCAGAGTGTTTTCCCACCCTTTATAGTTTTACATTGTAATGCAATGTGGCTATCAGTGCAGTGTTCCCATACAGATATACGAATGTATAGTATCTCATTTAGTGTGAAATGACACTAATATCTATCTCTCTCTATTTACTGGAGTGAATGACACTAATTCCTCGTCTCTCCTTATTTCTATGGTTGGTGGAATGACACTAACTCTCTCTCTCTCCTCTCTCTCTATTTACCTGGGTGGAAATGACATAATCTCTCTCTCTCTCTCTCTCCTCTATTACATTGGGTGGAATGACACTAATCTCTCTCTCTCTCTTCTATTTAATGGGGATGGAATGACACTAATCTCTTTCTCTCTCTCTCATTCGGTGAATACTCCTTCTCTTTCTCTCTTTCCTCTCTTCTATTATCAGGGTGGAGGAATGCATAATCTCTCTCGCCTCTCTCTCTATTTACATGGTGGAATGACACTAATCTCTCTCTCTCTCTCTCTCTATCATGGTGGAATGACACTAATTCTCTCTCTCGCTCCTCTCTTTACTGGGTGACATGACACTAATCTCTCTCTCGCTCTCTATTACAGTGGATGGAACTGTACACTAATCTACTGCCTCTCTCTCTCTCTCTATTGTACATGGTGGAATGGACAACTAATCTCTCTCTCTCTCTATCATGTGAAGACAATCATCTTGCCTTCTAAGGTGGAATGACACTAATCTCTCTCTCTCTCTCTCTATTGACATGGGTGGAATGACACTAACTCCTCATCTCTCGCCTCTCTAGTTCCACATGGGTTGGATGACACTACATTTTCCTCTCTCTCTCCTCTCTCTATTACATGGGTGGAAATGGACTAATGAACTAATACGATCTCTCTCTCTCTGTATTTACAATGGGGTGCTAATGACACCAATCTCTCTCCTCTCCTCTCGCTATTTACCATGGCTGTTGGAATGCACTAATTCTCTTCTTCTTTACATGGGTGGAATGCACTAATTGTCTCTCCTCTCTCTCGTCTATTTTTTACAGTGGTGGAATGAAAACTAAATCTCTCCTCCTCTCTCCTCTTCCTTCTCTCTCTCGCTCTATTTACATGGGTGAAATGACACTAATCTCTCTCTCTCTCTTATTTAACGTGGGTGGAAGTGACACTAATCTTCTCGTCCTCTCTCTCTATGTTACATGGGTGAAGAATGACATAATCTCCATCTCTCTCTCTCTATTTACAGGTTTGTGTTTTGGGTAATGACACATTCTCTCTCTCTCTCTCTATGACATGGTGGAGAATGACACTCAATCTCTCTCTCTCTCTATTTACAGTGGGTGGGCATTACACTAATCTTCTCTCTCCTATTATCCATGGTGGAATGACACAATCTCTCTCTCCCCTCTCTCCTCTATTTACATGGGTGGAAAATGACGGACATAATCTCTCCTCTCTCTCTCTATTTACAATGGTGGAATGACACTAATCTTCTCTCTCTCTCTCTTTACATGGGTGGAAGTGACACAATCTCTCGTCTCCTCTATTCTCTATTCCTTGGGTGGAATGACACTAATCTCTCTCTGCCCTCTCTCTATTTACAGGGGTGGAATGACACTAATCTCTCTCTCTTCTGATTTACATGGTGGAATGACACAATCTCTCCTCTCTCTCTGTTTACATGGGGTGGAATGACCCTAATCTCTCTCCTCTCTATTTATGCAGGGGGTATGGATGACCACAACTCTCTCTCTCTCTCTATGTTAATGGTTGAATGACACTAATCTCCTCTCTCTCTCTATTACATGGGTGGATGACACAATCTCCTCTCCTCATCTTCTCTCATATGTTATTTACAGGGTTGGATGACACTAATTCTCTCGCTCTCATCTAGTTACATGGGTGGAATGACACTAATCTCCTATCTCTTCCTCTCATTTCATGGTGGGAATGACACCTAAATATCGCTCTCTCCTCTATTTACTGGTTGAATGACACTAATCTCTCTCTCTCTCTATTTACAATGGGTTGGAATGCACTATCTCTCTCTCTCCTCTATTTACAGGGGTGGAATGACCACGACCTTCTCTCTCTTCTATTACATGGGTGGAATTACACTAATCTCTCGCTCTCTTATGTACATGGGTGGAAGCCCACTAATCTCTCTTCTCTATCATTTACCATGGGTGGGAATGGTGGGTGTGGAATGGGACACTAGATTCTTCTCTCGATCTCTATGTACATGGGTGGAATGACACTAATCATCTCTCTCTCTTCTCTTATTTAGTGGGTGGAGAATGACACTAATTCTCTTCTCCCTCTCTATTTACATGGGTGTGGAAATGACACTAATCCTCTCTCGTCTCTATAGTTACATGGGTGGATGACAATTATCTCTCTCTCCTCTCTCTCTATTTTACTGGGGTGGAAAACTGGAAATATGGAAAATAAGGATGATGACCACCAATCTTCTCTCTCTCTCTTTATTAATGGGTGGTATGTGGAATGACAATAATCTCTTCTCTCTCTTAGTTACATGGGGGGAATGACACAATCGCTCTCTCTCTCTCCTATTACATGGGTGGAATGACACTAATCTCTTCTCTCTCTCTATGTACATGGGTGGAATGACAATAATCTCTTGCTCTCTCTCTAGTTAATGGCTGGAATGACCACCAATCTCTTCTCTCTTCTATTTACATGGGGGGAATGACTACTAAATTTCTATCTCTCTCTATTTACATGGGGGAATGGCCACTAAGTCTCCTCTCTCTTTATTTACAATGGGGGAATGGACACCCCACAATTCTCTCTCTCTCTCTCTATTACATGGGTGGAAAGGACACTCATCTCTCTATCTCTCTCTATTTACATGGGGAATGACATATCTCTCTCTCTCTCTCTATTTACATGGGGGAATGACACTATCTATATCTCTCTCTCTCTCTTATATTTACATGGGTTGTGGTGTGAAGAATGAACTAATCCCTCTCTCTCTCCTCTATTTTACATGGGTGGTGGAAGACACTAATCTCCTCCTCTCTCTCTATTTACATGGTGGAGGGAAAATTGACATAGCTCTCTCTCTCTCTCTATTTACATGGGTGGATGACACCAATCTCTCTCTCTTCTAATTTTACATGGGTGAATGACACTATCTCTCTCTTCTCTCTATTTACATGGGTGGAATGACACTTATGCTCTCTCCTACTCTCTCTATGTACATGGGGAAGTGACACTAATCTCTCTCTTCTCTCTATTTAAATGGGTCGGAATGACACCAATCCTCTCCTCTCTCTATTTACATGGGTGGATGGTTGAATGACACCTAATCTCCTCTCTTCTCTCGATTTACATTGGGTGGGGTGGATGGAATGGACATAACTCTCTCGCTCTCTATTTACATGGGTGGAAATGACATAATCTTCTCTCTCTCTTTAGTTTACAGGGAATGAAGGACTAATCTCTCTCTACTCTCTCTTTTTACATGGGTGGAAAGCACATACTAATCTCTCTTTGTTTCTTCTCTTATTTACATGGGGGGAATGACACCTATCTCTCCTCTCTCTCTATTTACATGGGTGGAATGAATGACAAACCAATTCCTCTCTCTCTCTATTTTACGGGTGGAAATGACACGAATCTCTCTCTCTCTCTTATTTACATGGGTGGATGACCAACTAATCTTCTGTCTCTCTATTTACATGGGTGGGGTCTTGGAGGGAAATGACACTAATCTATCGCTCTCTCTAGTATTTACTGGGTGGTGTGGTGGGAATTGGAATGACACGAATCTCTCTCTCTCGCTCTATTTACAGTGGAGTTGCGAAAAATGGGACACTAATCTCTAGCCTCTCTCTATTTACATGGTGGAATGCCCCTAAATCTCTCTCTCTCTCTCTATTTAATGGGGGATGGATGACACTATTCTCTCTCTCTATCTATTTACATTGGTGGAATGACACTAATCTCTCTCCTCTCTCTATATTTACATGGGTTGAAGACCACTAATCTCTCTCTTCTCTCTTATTTACACTGGGTGGGAAATGGACCACTAATCTCTCTCTCTCTATTACATTGGGTGGAAGGGACATAATCTCTCTCTCTCTCTTATGTAATGGGTGTGGATGACACTAATCTCTCTCTCTCCTCTCTATTTCCAGGGTGGAATGACACTAAATCTCTATCTATCTCTTTTACATGGGGGAATCGAGCGAGGAGCAAGGCGACAGCGGCGAAGAGCAGGCGGACGAGCGAGCAGGGAAGCGGAGCGAGGCGAGAGAGAGCCAGCGAAGGCGAGCGAGCGAGGAGCGAGAGAGCGAGGAGCAAGCGAGCGAGCAGCGAGCGAGCGAGCGGAACGAGCGGCGAAGAGCAGCAGCGAGCTAGCAGCGAGCGGCGAGAGAGCAGCACGGCGAGCGAGAGAGCGAGAGAGCGAGCGAGCGAGGAGGAGACGAGCGAGAGAGAGCGAGCAGCGAGCGAGGAGCGGCGATGAAGAGCAGGAGACGAACAGCGAGCGAGCGAGCGCGCGAGCGGCGGAGCGGCGAGCGAGCGAGCGAGCGAGCAGACGAGGCAGCGAGCGAGCGAGCAGAGAGCGAGCGGCGAGAGCGAGCTAGCGGGGAGCGAGCGACGCGAGCGAGCGAGCGATGAGCGAGGCGAGAGCGAGCGAGGGAGAGAGCGGGAGCGAGCAGCGAGCGAGTCGGCGAGGAGCGAGAGCGAGCGTAGCGACTACATTCTAGTCTAGGGACATCAGTCGTAACGATCTATTCTACGAATTTCGTAGTCACCGCTATAGTATTAGCACGGACGAGTCGTATGCATCTATGCTATCTATCATCGATCTAGTCAATCACGTATTATACATATCATTAGCTCTACTTCACAATGGCTAAGGCTTGGGGCGGTTGTGGCGGTTGTCGTCAGTGGGGACATTGTGTTTGGTTGGTCATTCAAAGCCATTAACTTCCATAAAGATGCTGAAGATAGAGGTTGTGTCTGTGGAAAATGCAATTAGGATGTGTGAACAGAGACATGGGAACAGCAGGAGCCCTTCCTGCCTTCCTTGTACAACATGGTAACAATGTATACAGAAGGCAGAGGGGCAATTAAACTGGTAACTGGATTGTACTAATGTATACCCTTCTAACAGTAAGATTGTTCAATGTAAGCAATATGGCAGCTCCCACCCATATGTTAAAAATAATATACAGAGAATGAATGTTCTGTACACAAAAGTTATACCCTCATACTGTACTGTCTAAGGGAAACAATATGCAGCTCCCACCCATATGTATAAATATGAATATACAGAAGAAGGGAATGTTCTGTTACCACAGTAAGCTATACCCTCATACTGTACTGTCTAGGGAAACAATATGGCAGCACCACCCTTGTATAAATATAAATATACAGAGAATGAATTTTGTACAACAATAAGCTATACCCTATTACTGTACGTCTAAGGGAAACAAATATGGCAGCTCCCACCCATATGTAATAATATAAATTATGCAGAGAAGGAATGTTCTGTACACACAATAAGTATATACCCTCTTTACTGTACAGTGGGAAACAATATGGCAGCTCCCACGCATATGTATAAATTATAAATATCCGAGAAGGAATGTTCTGTACAGTACAATAAGCTATACCCTATACTGTACTGTCTAAGGGAAAACTATGGCAGCTCCCACCTATATGTATAAATATAAATATACAGAGAAGGAATGTTCTGTGACACAATAAGCTATACCCTCATACTGTACTGTCTAGAGAAACAATATGGCAGCTCCCACCCTATGTATAAAATATAAATATACAGAGAAGGAATGTTCTGTACAACAAAATAAGCTAGACCCTCATACTGTACTGTCTAAGGGAAAACAATATGGCAGCTCCACCCATATGAAAATATAAACTACAGAGAAGGAATGTTCTGTACACCAATAAGATATACCCTCATACTGTACTGTCTAAGGGAAACAAATGGCAGGCTCCACCCATAAGTATAAATATAAATATAGAGGAAGGAATGTTCTGTAACATACAATAAGCTATACCCTCATACTGTACTGTCTAAGGGAAACATATGGCAGCTCCCACCATATGAATAAATATACAGAGAAGGAAGTTTCTGTACACAAAATAAGATACCCTCATACTGTACTGTCTAAGGGAAACAATATGTCAGCCCCACCTATATGTATAAATATAAATATACAGAGAGGAATGTTCTGTACACACAATAAGCTATACCCTCTACTGTACTGTCTAAGGGAAACAAATGGCAGCTTCCACCCAATATGTATAAATATACAGAGAAGGAATGTTCTGTACCACAATAAGCTATACCTCATACTGTACTGTCTAAGGGAAAACAATATGGCAGCTCCCACCCATATGTATAATATAAATATACAGAGAAGGAATGTTCTGTACACACAATAAGCGATACACTCAAATGTACTGTCTAATGGGAAACAATATGGCAGCTCCACCCATATGTTAATATAAATATCAGAGAAGGAATGTTCTGTGCAACAATAAGCTATACCTCATACTGTACTGTCTAAGGGAAACCAATAGGGCAGCTTCCACCCCCATTGTTAAATATAAATATTACAGAGAAGGAATGTTTGCACATACAATAAGCTATACCTATACTGTACTGTTAAGGGAAACAATATGGGCAGCTCCCACCCTTATGATAAATATATAAATAACCGAGAGGATGTTCTGTACCACAATAAGCTATACCCTCATACTGTACTGTCTAAGGAAAACATATGGCAGCTCCCACCCATATGTATAAATATAATATACAGAGAGGAATGTTCTGTACATTACAATAAGCTATACCCTCATACTGTTACTGTCTAAGGGAAACAATATGGCAGCTCCCACCCTGCGTATAAATATCAATATAAGAAGAATGCTCCCACTCTTAAGCAGGGTACACACATAGTGATAAAGGGATGATTCAGTCAAATCCGGTGGAATAACCATTGTTATTGGTAAAGTGTGTAATGTGGGGAATGTCCATCCGAGCACAAAGAAGGTTCATTGTCGATTTGGGAATAATCATAATTTATCAAAAAGTCAGCGGGAGGTGGCAGTCTGGAATAATTTCAATATTACTTATATAATGCTTGTGATGGCCGTCACCTTTCAAACATTGTTCTAGTGGTATGTAGCTAATAGCAATCAGGTTTTAGTATGTCATTGAGTTATAATCAGGTTTAGTATGTTCATGAGTTAATAATCAGTGTTTAGCTACTGTCATCAGATAATCAGGTTTAGCTATGTCCATCAGTTACAGCAGTGTTTAGCTAGTCATGAGTTATAATCAGTGTTAGCTAGTGTCATCAGTTATAATCAGTGTTTGTCTGTACAGTAGATGTTTCAGCTATGCTGAGTTATTACAGTGTTAGCTATGTCATAGTTATATCAGGTTTAGCATGATATTCAGTTATATCGAGGTTTAGCGTGTGAAGGTTCTCATTCATCCAGGTCATGGTAATCTGTTGTATTCAATTAGATCAACTGGACTTGAAATGTAGTCTTGAACGGTTTCGCTAGTCATCCCGATGGCTTCTCAATCAGATGACTTGGACAAGATTGTGCAATTATGTACCCTGGAAAATCCCATTAGCAATATCACAGCCAGGTGTTAAGGGTGTGATTTAGATAGTGGCTAAGAGGGGTTTATGAGGAAACCCCAGAGTAAGGGTTGTTAAAACACCTTATCTCTGGGCCGTTCCTATAACACCTCTTAGCCACTATCTAATCACACCCTTAACACCTGGCTTGTGATATGCTTAATTGGGATTTTCCAGGGTACAAAGCCACAGATTCTTGTACAAGTAATTCTGAATGAGAAAGAAAGCCAGTCGGGATGACTAGCGAAACGTCGTTTCAAGAACTCCATGTCAGTTCCAGTTGATCTAATTGGAATACAAACAGATATATCAGTGTTAGCTATGTCATGAGTTATAATCGTAAGTGTTTAGCTATGTATCAGTTATTCTAATCAGGTTTTAGCTATTGTCATGAGTTATATCAGTGTTTAGCTAGGTCATCCAGTTATAATTCAGTGTGTAGGCTATGTCATCAGTATAATCACTGTTTAGCTATTGTTATTCAGTTATAATCACTGTTTAGCTAATTGTGCAGTATTCATGTATCCTATGTCCATGTTGTTTATATCGAGTGAAATAGTGTTAGCTATGGTCATGAGTGTATAATCAGTGTTTTTAGCTATGTTCTGATTATAATAGGGTTAGTATGTCATCAGTATAATCCAGTGTTTAGCTATGTCACAGTATAATCAGGTTAGCTATGTCATGATGTAAATCAGTGTTTACACTAGTCAGAGTTATAATCAGGTTTAGGGCTATGTCATGAGTTCTAATAGTGTTTAGCTATGTCACAGTTAAATCAGTTGTTAGCTAGTCACAGTTATAATCAGTGTTTATTTAGCTATGTCATCAGTTAAATCAGTGTGTAGCTATGTCTCAGTTAAATCAGTGTTTAGCTATGTCAATCAGTTATAATCAGTGTTTAAGCTATGGTATGATGTTAATCAGTGTTTTTAGGGCTATGTATCATATAATCAGTGTGTAGCTATGTCATCAGTATATCACATGTTTAGCTGTGTGCATCAGTTATAATCACTGTTTAGCTATGTTCTCAGTTATAATCAGTGTTTAGCTTATTTCAGAGTTAAATCATGTTTAGCATGTGCATGAGTTATAATCTGTGTTTAGACTATGGCATAAGTTATACATGTTTAGCTTGTCATTAGTTATAATCCATGTTAGCTCTGTAATCAGTTATACATCAGCGTTTAGATATGTCATCAGTTTACATACTGTTTAGCTTGTCATCAGCTTAGAATTAGTGTTTAGCTATGTCATTCACGTATAATCTTGTTGTTAAGCTGTGTCATGAGTATAATCAGGTGGTTAGATAGGTCTGAGATAATCGGTTGTTAGCTATTGTCATCAGTTATAATACTGTTTAGCTATGCATCCGTTATTGAATCAGGTTAGCTATGTCCTCAGTTATAATCAGTTTTTAGCTATGTCATTGATTATAATCAGTGTTTAGCTCATGTCAAGGAGTATAATCTGTCATCAGTTATAATCATGTTTAGCTATGTCATCAGCTTATAATCAGTTGTTGATCTATGCATCAGCTATAATAGTGTTTGCTCTGTATCAGTACTATAATCACTGTTTAGCTCTGTCATAGTTATAATCCGTTGTTTAGCTCTGTCATAGTTTAATCAAGCCTGTAGCTATGTCATCAGTTATAAGTCAACTGATTAGCTCTGTCATAGCTTATAATTAGGGTTAGCTATGTCATCACTTATAATCTGTTTAGCTGTGTCATCAGTTTATAATCGGTGATTTAGCCCGTGTTATCAGTAATAATCGGTGTTCAGCCGTGTCATCAGTTATAATCGGTGTTTAGCTATATTATCAGTTATAATAAGTGTTTAGCTATGTCAACAGTTATAATCAATGTTTAGCTATGTTATCAGTTATAATTAGTGTTTAGCTATGTTATCGGTTATAATCATTGTTTAGCTATGTTATCGGTTTAATAGGTTTAGCATGTTAGGTATAATCGGTGTTTAGCTATATTATCGGTTATAATCGGTGTTTAGCTATGTTATCGGTTATAATCGGTGTTTGCAATGTTATCGGTATATAATCGGTGTTTAGCTACGTTATCGGTTATATCGGTGTTTAGCTACGTTATCGGTTTATAATCGGTGTTTAGCTACGTTATCGGTTATAATCGGTGTTTAGCTACGTTATCGGTTATAATCGGTGTTTAGCTACGTTATCCGTTATAATCGGTGTTTAGCTATGTCATCAGCTATAATCAGTGTTTAGCTCTGTCATCAGTTATAATCACTGTTTAGCTCTGTCATTAGTTATAATCCGTGTTTAGCTCTGTCATAGTTATAATCAGCGTTTAGCTATGTCATCAGTTATAATCACTGTTTAGCTCTGTCATCAGCTATAATTAGTGTTTAGCTATGTCATCACTTATAATCGGTTAAGCTGTGTCATCAGTTATAATCGGTGTTTAGCCGTGTTATCAGTAATAATCGGTGTTCAGCCATGTCATCAGTTAAATCAGTGTTTAGCTATGTTATCAGTTATAATTAGTGTTTAGCTATGTCATCAGTTATAATCAATGTTTGCTATGTTATCAGTTATAATTAGTGTTTAGCTATGTTATCGGTTATAATCATTGTTTAGCTATGTTATCGGTTATAATCAGTGTTTAGCTATGTTATAGGTTATAATCGGTGTTTAGCTATATTATCGGTTATAATCGGCTTGTTAGCTTTGTTATCATAATAATCGGTGTTTCAGCCATGTCATCAGTATAATTCAGTGTTATTAGCTATGTTATCAGTTATAATTAGGTGTTTAGCTATGTCATCAGTATAGCAATGTTAGCTATGTTCTAGTTATAATGTGTTTAGCTATGTTATCAGTTATATCAGTGTTTAGCTATTAGCGGTTATAACATTGTTTAGCTAGTTATCGGTATAATCAGGTGTTAGCATGTTATAGGTTTAATCGGTGTTTAGCTATATTATCGTTTAATCGTTGTTGTAGTTATCTATCGGTTTAGCAGTTATCGGTATAATCGGTGTTTTGTTTAGCTACGTTTGGTATAATCGGTGTTTAGCTACGTTTATCGGTTATAATCGGTGTTTTTTAGCCTACGTTAATCGGTTATTAATCGGTGTTTAGCTACGTATCCGTTATAATGGTGTTTAGCTATGTTATCAGTTATATCAGTGTTAGCTATGTTATCAGTTATAATCAGTGTTAGCTATGTTATCAGTTATAATCAGGTTTAGCTATGTTATCAGTTTAGAATCGGTGGTTTAGCTATGTTATCGGTTATAATCGGTGTTTAGCTATGTTATCAGTTATAATCGGTGTTTAGCTATGTTATCAGTTATAATCGGTGTTTAGCTATGTCATCCGTTATAATCGGTGTTTAGCTATGTTATCAGTTATAATCAGTGTTTAGCTATGTCATCCGTTATAATCGGTGTTTAGCTATGTTATCGGTTATAACAGTGGTGTAGCTATGTATCAGTTATAATACTGTTTAGCAGTGTGTCATCAGTTATAATCACTGTTTAGCTATTGCATCAGTTATAATCAGTGTTTAGCTATGTCATGAGTTATAATCAGTGGTTAGCTATGTCAATGAGTTAGTAATACTCGTTTAGCTCTGTCATCATTTATAATCAACTGTTTAGCTCTGTCAATTAGTTATATACATGTTTAGCTCTGTCATCAGTAAATCAGCTGTTTAGCTATGTCATCAGTAAATCACTGTAGATCTGTCATCAGCATCTAGTGTTTACAGCATCACTTATAATCTTTAAGCTGTGTCATGAGTTATAATCAGTGTTTAGCTAGTCATGAGTTATAATCTGTGGTTTAGCAGTCAATCAGTTATAATCAAGTTTAGCTATGCCATCAGTTATAATCAGTGTTTTAGCTATGTCCTCATTATAATCAGTTTTTAGCTATGTTATGAGTTATATCAGTGTTTAGCTATGTCATGAGTTATAATCTGTCATCAGTTATAATCACTGTTTAGCTATGTCATCAGTTATAATCAGTGTTTATCTATGTCATCAGCTATAATCAGTGTTTAGCTCTGTCATCAGTTATAATCACTGTTTAGCTCTGTCATTAGTTATAATCCGTGTTTAGCTCTGTCATCAGTTATAATCAGCCTTTAGCTATGTCATCAGTTATAATCACGATTAGCTCTGTCATCAGCTATAATTAGTGTTTAGCTATGTCATCACTTATAATCTGTGTTAAGCTGTGTCATCAGTTATAATCGGTGTTTAGCCGTGTTATCAGTAATAATCGGTGTTCAGCCGTGTCATCAGTTATAATCGGTGTTTAGCTATATTATCAGTTATAATAAGTGTTTAGCTATGTCAACAGTTATAATCAATGTTTAGCTATGTATCAGTTATAATAGGTTATATGTTATCGGTTATAATCATTGTTTAGCTATGTCGGTTATACAGTGTTTAGCTATGTTATAGGTTATATCAGGGGTTTAGCTATTTTATGGTTATAATCGTGTGTTTAGCTATGTTATCGTTTAATCGGTGTTTGCATGTTATCGGTTATAATCGGTGTTTAGCTACGTTATCGGTTATAATCGGTGTTTAGCTACGTTATCGGTTATAATCGGTGTTTAGCTACGTTATCGGTTATAATCGGTGTTTAGCTACGTTATCGGTTATAATCGGTGTAGTACGTTTATCCGTATAATCGGTGTTTAGCTATGTCATCACTATAATCAGTGTTTAGCTCTGTCATCAGTTTATAATCACTGTTTTAGCTCTGTCATTAGTTATAATCCGTGTCAGTCTTGTCATCAGGTATAATCAGCGTTTAGCTATGTCATCAGTTATAATCACTGTTTAGCTCTGTCATCAGCTATAATTAGTGTTTAGCTATGTCATCACTTATAATCTGTGTTAGTGTGTCACTCAGGATAATAACGGTGTTTAGCCGTGTTTCAGTAATAATCGGTGTTCAGCCATGTCATCAGTTATAATCAGTGTTTAGCTATGTTATCAGTTATAATTAGGTTTAGCTAGTCATCAGTTATAATCAATGTTTAGCTCTTGTTATCAGTTTAATTAGTGTTACGATGTATCGGTTATAATCATTGTTTAGCTATGTTATCGGTTATAATCAGTGTTTAGCTATGTTATAGGTTATAATCGGTTTGTGTTAGCTATATTATCGGTTATAATCGGTGTTTAGCTTTGTTATCAGTAATAATCGGTGTTCAGCCAATGTCATCAGTTATAATCAGTGTTTAGCTATGTTATCAGTTATAATTAGTGTTTAGCTATGTCATCAGTATTAAGCAATGTTTAGCTATGTTATCAGTTATAATAGGTTTAGCTATTATTAGTTATATCATGCGTTATCGATCTGTTAGCTATGTTAGCGGTTATAATCATGTTTAGTATGTATAGGTTATAATCGGTGTTTAGCTAGTATATGGTTATAATCGGTGTTGTTTAGTATGTTATCGGTTTATCGTGTTTAGCAATGTTATCGGTTATAATCGGTGTGCTTAACGTTATCGGTTATAATCGGTGTTTAGATCTTATCGGTTTAATCGGTGTTTAGCTACGTTATCGGTTATAATCGGTGTTTAGCTACGTTAATCCGTTATAATTGGTGTTTAGCTATGTTATCAGGAATCAGTGTTTAGCTATGTATCAGTTATAATCAGTGTTTAGCTATGTTATCAGTATACATCAGTGTTTACTGTTTCAGTTTATATCGGTGTGTTAGCTATGTTATCGGTATAATCGGTGTGTAGCTATGTTATCAGTTTATAACGTTTGTTTAAGCTATGTATCAGTTATAATCGGTGTTAGCTATGTCATCCGTTATAATCGGTTTTAGCTATGTTATCAGTTATAATCAGTGTTTAGCTATTGTCATCGTTATAATCGGTGTTTAGCTAGTGTTAATCGGTTATAATCGGTGTTAGCTATATTATCAGTTTAATCGTGTTTAGTGTTTAGCTATGTTATCAGTATATCGGTGTTTTAGCTATGTCATCCGTTAAATCGTGTTAGCTATGTATCGGTTATAATCAGTGTTTAGCTATGTTATCAGTTATAATCGGTGTTTTACTCTAGTTATCAGTTATAATCGTGTTTAGCTGTCATCGTTATAATCGGTTTAGCATATGTTATCGTTAATTCAGTGTTAGCTATGTTAATCAGTTATAATCAGTGTTTAGTATGTTTATCAGTTATAATCGGTGTTTAGCTATGTTATGGTATAATCGGTGTTTAGCTAGTCATCAGTTATAATCGGTTGTTAGCTATATTATCAGTTATAATCAGTGTTTAGCTATGTTCTATCGGTTATAATCAGTGTTTAGCTATGTTATCGGTTATAATCGGTGTTTAGCTATGTCATCGGTTAACAGTGTTTAGCTATGTTATCGGTATAATACGGGTGTTTAGCTATGTCATCAGTTATAATCGGTGTTTAGCTATGTTAGCGGTTAATCGGTGTTTAGCTATGTCATCAGTTATAATCAGTGTTTAGTATATTATCAGTTATAATCAGTGTTTAGCTATGTTATCGTTATAATCTGTGTTTTACTATGTCATAGAGTTATAATCGGTGGTAGCTAATTATCATTTATAATCAGTGTTTAGCTATGTTATCAGTTATAATCAGTGTTAGCTATGTTATCGGTTATAATCGGTGTTTAGCTATGTTATCAGTATAATCAGTGTTTAGCTATGTTATCGGTTATAATCGGTGTTTTAGCTATGTCGTCAGTATTAATCGGTGTTAGCTTGTTATCGGTTATAATCGTTGTTTAGCTATGTCATCACTTTTAATCAGTGTTTAGCTATATTATCGTTATAATCAGTGTTTAGTATGTTATCAGTTAAATCAGTGTAGCTATGTTATCAGTTATAAAGTGTTTAGCTAGGTTATCAGTTATAATCAGTGTTTGCTATGTTATCAGTTATAATCCGTGTTTAGCTATGTATCGGTTATAATCAGGTGTGTTAGCTATGTATCGGTTATAATCGGTTGTTTAGCTATGTTATCGCGTTATAATCGGTTGTTAGCTATGTTATAGTGTATAATCGGTGTGGTTATCATGTAATCAGTTATGATCAGTGTTTATCTATGTCATCAGTTATAATCAGTGTTTAGCTATGTTATCAGTTATAATCAGTGTTAGCTATGTTATTAGTTATAATCGGTGTTTAGCTATGTCATCCGTATAATCGGTTGCTTAGCTATGTTATGGTATAATCATTGTTTAGCTATGTATCAGTTATAATCGGTGTTTAGCAGTGTATCAGTTATAATCGGATGTTTAGCTATGTATCAGTTATAATCAGTGTTTAGCTATGTTTTCAGTTATAATCAGTGTTTAGCATGTTATCATTTATAAGCGGTTGTTAGCTATGTTATCATTTATAATCGTGTGTTTAGTATGTCAGTTATGATTGTTACTATGTCTCAGTTAAAATCAGTGTTTAGCTTGTTATCAGTTATAATCAGTGTTTGCTAGGGTTATCAGTTATAATCAGTGTTAGCTATGTTATCAGTTAAAATAAGTGTTAGCTATGTTATCATTGATAATCAGAGTGTAGCTATGGTATCAGTTATAATCAGGTTTTAGGTATTGTCATCAGTATAATCAGTGTTTAGCTATGTCACAGTATAATCAGTGTTTAGCTATGTATCAGTTATCGTGTAGCAGTCATCAGTTATAATCAGTGTTAGCTATGTTATCAGTTATCATAGATCTTATAATCAGTGTTTAGCTATGTTATCAGTTATAATCAGTGTTGCTATGTTATCAGTTATAATCAGTGTTAGCTATGTTATCAGTTATAATCAGTGTTGAGCTATGTTATCAGTTTATATCAGTGTTTAGCTATGTCATCAGTTATAATCAGTGTTTATCTATGTCATCAGTTATAATCAGTGTTTATCTATGTTATCAGTTATAATCGGTGTTTAACTATGTCAGTTTTATTGCTATGTCAGTATTTAGCTGTGTAGTCAGTGATACATGGCTTATTAAAACCTATCTCCCTTTGTAGACTATAAGAATAGTGTCTGTGACCTGTATAACACTCTGTACTTTATGTGGTATTGGAACTCGTTGATGACATTCAATAGGTAGTAGATAATTTACTATTTAATCCATATTGGGCCACAATTACCCAGGCTTTACTTTTGTTAAAGTCGCACTGACTTTTTTAATATAGGTTTGCGCAACTTTAACAACGGGTTTGTAGCGGCTGCATGGAATGAGCGCAGGAGGCTCGTACCGATAGCGGCTCTGGGTAAATCGCCCTGTTTACGTTTTTGCCTAAATCCAATCTGCATTACAGTAAGTTTGAGGGCTAGGCCACACTTGCTAGCGTTTTTTTGCGCTTGCGCTTGCGACTGCGCTTGCGTTTTTAAAAAATCATTGAAAACGCGGCAATGCAAAAAAAACGTGCGTTTTTGGGTGCAATTGCCACTGCGTTTTGCGTTCTGCATTATTAATCGCAATCGCATGCGATTTCCTATACTTATTGAAGAAATCGCAAGCGCAAACGCAACAAAATCGCACATGAAATCGCATGCGATTGCGATTGCATTTGCGTTTCAGTGTGGCAGCCCTAAGACTATACTCCGTGAACACATGCAAAGGGGTCTAAGGGGAATGCGGAGGGGTTGGGGGACTACAGGAGAGCCGGTGAACAGCTGCGTCCAGTAGGAATCTCACCCCGGGTGCACCTGTAGTTATGGGGGAGAGGAGCCCGTCCATCCATCAATCTGTCAGGAATCCTGCATTGTCTGTCTGTGTCTTTCACAACTCTCCTCCATCCATCACATTGTGACTAAATCTCCTTTACCCAATTCACTCTCCCTCCCCAGTCATTCTCAATACCTGGAGCCTCGTAGAGTGACACAGAGTCAAACTATCAGGAATTCCCTAACGTGTCCCGTCACGCAGAGACTAAAACCTGCAACATTGTATCCAGTCACCGACACCATAAACCAAAACCTGCAACATTGTATCCAGTCACCGCCACCATAAACCAAAACCTGCAACATTGTATCCAGTCACCGACACCATAAACCAAAATCTGCAACATTGTATCCAGTCACCGACACCATAAGCCAAAACCTGCAACATGTATCAGTCACTGACACCATAAACCAAAACCTGCAACATTGTATCCAGTCACCGACACCATAAACCAAAACCTGCAACATTGTATCCAGTCACCGACCCCATAAGCCAAAACCTGCAACATTGTATCCAGTCACTGACACCATAAACCAAAACCTGCAACATTGTATCCAGTCACCGACACCATAAACCAAAACCTGCAACATTGTATCCAGTCACCGACACATAACAAACCTGAACTGTATCCAGTACCGACACCATAAACCAAAACCTGCTATAATGTATCCAGATATCGATACCAGAGACCAAAATCTGCTATAATGTATCCAGATATCAATACCAGACACCAAAACCTGCTATAATGTATCCAGATATCGATACCAGACACCAAAACCTGCTATAATGTATCCAGATATCGATACCAGAGACCAAAAACCTGCTATAATGTATCCACATATCGATACCAGACACCAAAACCTGCTATAATGTATCCACATATCGATACCAGAGACCAAAACCTGCTATAATGTATCCAGATATCGATACCAGAGACCAAAACCTGCTATAATGTATCCACATATCGATACCAGACACCAAAACCTGCTATAATGTATCCAGATCGATACAGAACCAAAACCTGCTATAATGTATCCAGATATCGATACCAGAGACCAAAACCTGCTATAATGTATCCAGATATCGATACCAGAGACCAAAAACTGCTATAATGTATCCACATATCGATACCGGAGACCAAAACCTGCTATAATGTATCCAGATATCGATACCAGAGACCAAAAACTGCATAATGTATCACATATCGATAC
Organism: Hymenochirus boettgeri; assembly: GCA_019447015.1. NCBI lineage: Eukaryota > Metazoa > Chordata > Amphibia > Anura > Pipidae > Hymenochirus > Hymenochirus boettgeri. Next base: position 243,586 of record JAACNH010000087.1, read on the forward strand.
CGAGACAAAACCTGCTATAATGTATCCAGATATCGTACCGGAGACCAAAACCTGCTATAATGTATCCACATCGATACCAGAGACCAAACCTGTATAATGTATCCAGATATCGATACCGGAGACCAAAACCTGCTATAATGTATCCAGATATCGATACCGGAGACCAAAACCTGCTATAATGTATCCAGATATCGATACCAGACACCAAAACCTGCTATAATGTATCCAGATATCGATACCAGAGACCAAAACCTGCTATAATGTATCCACATATCGATACCAGACACCAAAACCTGCTATATGTATCCAAATATCGATACCAGAGACCAAAACCTGCTATAATGTATCCAGATATCGTATGGAGACCAAAACCTGCTATAAGGTATCCAGATATCGATACCGGAGACAAAACCTGCTATAATGTATCAGAATCGATACCAGACACCAAAACCTGCTATAATGTATCCAGATATCGATACCGGAGACCAAAACCTGCTATAATGTATCCAGATATCGATACCGGAGACCAAAACCTGCTATAATGTATCCAGATATCGATACAAGACCACCAAACCTGCTATAATGTATACAATATCGATACCAGAGACCAAACCTGCTATAATGTATCCAGATATCGATACCAGACACCAAAACCTGCTATAATGTATCCACATATCGATACCAGAGACCAAAACCTGCTATAATGTATCCAGATATCGATACCAGAGACAAAAACCTGCTATAATGTATCCAGATATCAATACCAGAGACCAAAACCTGTTATAATGTATCCACATATCGATACCAGACACCAAAACCTGCTATAATGTATCCACATATCGATACCAGACACCAAACCTTCTATAATGTATCCACATATCGATACCAGAGACCAAAACCTGCTATAATGTATCCACATTCGATACAGACACCACAAACCTTGCTATAATGTATCCAGATATCGATACCAGAGACCAAAACCTGTTTATAATGTATCCACATATCGATACCAGACACCCAAACCTGCTATAATGTATCCACATATCGATCCCCGACACCAAACCTGCTATAATGTATCCATATCGATACCAGAACCAAAAACCTGCTATAATGTATCCACATATCGATACCAGAGACAAAACCTGCTATAATGTATCCAAATCGATACCAGACACAAAACCTGCTATAATGTATCCAGATATTCGATACCAGACACCAAAACTCTATAAGTATCCAGATATCGATACCAGAGACCAAAACCTGCTTAATGTATCCACATATCGATACCAGACACCAAAACCTGCTATAATGTATCCACATATCGATACCAGACACCAAACCTGCTATAATGTATCCAGATATCGATACCAGAGACCAAAACCTGCTATAATGTATCCACATATCGATACCAGACACCAAACCTGCTATAATGTATCCACATATCGATACCAGACACCAAAACCTGCTATAATGTATCCAGATATCGATACCAGAGACCAAAACCTGTTATAATGTATCCACATATCGATACCAGAGACCAAAACCTGCTATAATGTATCCAGATATTGATACCAGACACCAAAACCTGCTATACTGTATCCAGATATCGATACCAGAGACCAAAACCTGCTATAATGTATCCACATATCGATACCAGAGACCAAAACCTGCTATAATGTATCCACATATCGATACCAGAGACCAAAACCTGCTATAATGTATCCAGATATCGATACCAGACACCAAAACCTTATAATGATTCCATATCGATACCAGACACCAAAACCTGCTATAATGTATCCAGATATCGATACCGAAAACACAAAACCTGCATAATGTATCCACATATCGATACCAGGACCAAAACCTGCTATAATGTATCCAGATATCGATACCAGACAAAAACCTGCTATAATGTATCCACATATCGATACCAGACACCAAAACCTGCTATAATGTATCCAGATATCGATACCAGAGACCAAAACCTGCTATAATGTATCCACATATCGATACCAGAGACCAAAACCTGCTATAATGTATCCACATATCGATACCAGACACCAAAACTGCTATAATGTATCCACATATCGATACAGAACAAAACCGCTATAATGTATCCACATATCGATCCAGAGACCAAAACCTGTTATAATGTATCCAAATATCGATACCAGAGACCAAAAAACTGCTATATGTATCCACATATCGATACCAGACACCAAAACATGCTATAATGTATCAGATATCGATACCAGAGACCAAAACCTGCAAATGTATCAGTATCGATACCAGAGACTAAAAACTGCTATAATGTATCCACATATCGATACCAGACACAAAACCTGCTATATGTATCCAAATATCGATACAGAGACAAAACCTGCTATAATGTATCTAGATATCGATACAGACACAAACCTGTTATAATGTATCCACATATCGACACCAGAGACCAAAACCTGCTATAATGTATCCAGATATCGATACCAGAGACAAACCTGCTATAATGTATCCAGTCAGAAGCGAAGAGTGGTCAGGGGAAGGAGCTTTAGACAGTACAGTATGAGGGTATAGCTTACTGTGTGTATCTGTATATTTATATTTATACATATGGGTGGGAGCTGCCATAGTGTTTCCCTTAGACAGTACAGTATGAGGCTATAGCTTACTGTGTGTACACACATCCTCTCTGTATATTTATATTAACATATGGGTGGGAGCTGCCATATTGTTTCCCTTAGACAGTACAGTATGAGGTTATAGCTTATTGTATGTAAAGAACATTCCTTCACTGTATATTTATACATAGGTGGGGGAGCGCCATATTGTTTCCCTTAGACAGTACAGTATGAGGTTATAGCTTATTGTTGTACAGAACATTCCTTCACTGTATATTATACATATGGGTGGAGCTGCCATATTGTTTCCCTTAGAATACAGATTAGGTTATGCTTATTGTATGTACAGAACATTCCTTCACTGTATATTTATACATATGGGTGGGAGCTGCCATAGTGTTTCCTTAGACAGTACAGTTGATGGATAGCTTATTGTATGTACAGAAACATTCCTTCTCTGTACATTTATATTTATACATATGGGTGGAGCTGCTATAGTGTTCCCTAGACAGTACAGTATGAGGTTATAGCTTATTGTATGTACAGAACATTCCTTCTCTGATATATTATATACATATGGGTGGGAGCTGCCATATGTTTCCCTTAGACAGTACAGTATGAGGGGATAGCTTACAGTGTGTACAGAACATTCCTTCTCTGTATATTTATACATAGGGTGGGAGCTGCCATATTGTTCCCTTAGACAGTACAGTATGAGGGTATAGCTTACTGTGTGTACAGAACATTCCTCTCTGTATAATTATATTTATACATATGGGTGGAAGCTGCCATATTGTTTCCCTTAGACAGTACAGTATGAGGTATAGCTTATTGTGTGTACAGAACATTCCTGATGACATAGCTAAATACTGATTATAACTGATGACATAGATAAACACTGATTATAACTGATGACACAGTTAAACACTGATTATAACTGATGACATAGCTAAACACTGATTATAACTGATGACACAGCTAAACACTGATTATAACTGATGACACAGCTAAACACTGATTATAACTGATATAGCTAAGCACTGATTATAACGCTGCATAGTAAACACATGATTTAACTGATGACATAGCTAAACATGATTATAGATGACATAGTAAACACTGATTATAAACTGATGAAATAGCTAAACATGATTATAACTGATGACATAGCTAAACACTGTAAACTGATGACATAGCTAAACCACTGATATAAACTGATGACATAGCTACACACTGATTACAACTGATGACATAGCTAAACACTTATTATAACTGATATAGCTAAGCACTGATTATAAAGGATGACATAGCTAAACACTGATTATAACTGATGACATAGCTGCACACTGATTATAACGGATGACATAGCTAAACACTGATTATAACTGATGACATAATACACACTGATTATAACTGATGACATAGCTACGCACTGATTATAACTGATGACATAGCTACGCACTGATTATAACTGATGACATAGCTAGCACTGATTAAAATGATGATAGCTAAACATGATTATAACTGATACATATAGCACTGATTATAACTGATGACATAGCTACGCACTGATTATAACTGATGACATAGCTACGCACTGATTATAACTGATGACATAGCTACGCACTGATTATAACTGATGACATAGCTACGCACTGATTATAACTGATGACATAGCTAAACACTGATTATAACTGATGACAAGCTAACACTGATTATAACTGATGACATAGCTAACACTGATTATAACTGATGACAAGCTAACACTGATATAACTGATGACAAGCTACACTGATTATAACTGATGACATAGCTAAACACTGATTATAACTGATGACATAGCTAACACTGATTATAACTGAAACCTAGCTACACACTGATTATAACTGATGACATAGCAACACGATTATAACTGATGACATAGCTAACACTGATTATAACTGAGACATAGCTACACATGATTATAACTGATGACATAGCTACACACGATTATACTGATGACATAGCTAACACGATTATAGTGATAGCAAACACTGATTAAACTGATGACATAGCTAAACATGATATAACTGTGACATAGTACACACTGATTATAAACTGATGACATAGCTAAACACTGTTATAAACTCATGACATAGTAAACACTGATTATAACTGATAATAGCTAAACACTAATTATAACTGATGACATAGCTAAACACTTATTATAACTGAGACATAGCTAAACACTGTTTTTATGGTTATAATTTATGGGATACTCAGTCTGGTGTATTGTGTTTTTATTAAATTAGTTTTGGATACATTAAGAGTTTGGGGTATCTGGGTTTTGTTAATCTAGAGTGAACATTTAGCTTGTTGTCTGTGATCGTCATTGATGATAAGTGAGTTTGACTTTATGGGACATTCCCACAACCTCCACGTGATGTGAAGTTATTCTGAGCCATTGAGAGTGACAGATGGAGGGCGACTGCCATGGACCTTTCATGTTCATCCCTCAACGCTGGAAGGACCTGAAGGGAGAGAATGACAGATCTTCCCTTGTCAGTCAAGCAGTGCAGACACCTCATGCTGTGACAGCAATGGGCAGGATCCTGATTACTGCTGACATACACAGCCAGGCTGCTGGGAGTTTACCCAGGTGCACTGCATGCTTGTAAGTGATTATTGAGGAAGGAAAAATCCCATGAAATTGATATACAATGTTTAATTATGTTCTTCATGTAACCAGTTAAGAACAATAAAGGAGCCCTAAGGATTTATTAACAACTCGATCCTTATAATTTACAGTAGGGGATACATTATCCTCTATACATGAGTGGTACCCAGAGGTTCCCTTTATAACTCAGTCTGTGTCCTTGTACCTTATATAGACACAGAACTCCTCAGTGACTTCTAATACCTTATAATTTACAGTAGGGGATACATTATCCCTATAATACATGAGTGGTACCCAGAGTTCCCTGTATAACTCAGTCTGTGTCCTTGTACCTTTATATGGACACAGAACTCCTCAGTGACTTCTAATATCCTTATAATTTACAGTAGGGGATACATTATCCCTATAATACATGAGTGGTACCCAGAGTTCCCTTATAACTCAGTCTGTGTCCTTGACCTTATATAGAACAGAACTCCTCAGTGACTTCTAATATCCTTAAATTTACAGTAGGGGATACATATCCCTTATAATACATGAGTGGTACCCAGAGTTCCCTGTAAACTCAGTCTGTGTCCTTGTACATTTTATGGACACAGAACTCCTCAGTGACTTCTAATATCCTTATAATTTACAGTAGGGGATACATTATCCTATAATACATGAGTGGTACCACAGGTTCCCTGTATAACTCAGTCTGTGTCCTTGTACATTTATATGGACACAGAACTCTCTCAGTGACTTCTAATATCCTTATAATTTACAGTAGGGGATACATTATCCTTATAATACATGAGTGGTACCCAGAGTTCCCTGTATAACTCAGTCTGTGTCCTTGTACCTTTATTAGACACAGAACTCCTCAGTGACTTCTAATATCATAATTTACAGTAGGGGATACATTATCCCTTATAATACATGAGTGGTACCCAGAGTTCCCTGTATAACTCAGTCTGTGTCTTGTACCTTTATATAGACACGAACTCCTCAGTGACTCTTAATATCCTTATAATTTCAGTAGGGGATACATATCCCTTATACATGAGTGGTACCCAGAGTTCCCTGTATAACTCAGTCTGTGTCCTGTACCTTTATATAGACACAGAACTCCTCAGTGACTTCTAATATCCCTATAATTTACAGTAGGGGATACATATCCCTTATATACATGAGTGGTACCCAGAGTTCCCGTTATAACTCAGTCTGTGTCCTTGTACCTTTATATAGACACAGAACTCCTCAGTGACTTCTAATATCTTTAAATTTACAGTAGGGGATACATTATCCTTTAATACATGAGTGGTACCCAGAGTTCCCTGTATAACTCAGTCTGTGCCTTGTACCTTTATATAGACACAGAACTCCTCAGTGACTTCTAATATCCTTTAATTTACAGTAGGGGATACATTATCCCTTATAATACATGAGTGGTACCCAGAGTTCCCTGTATAACTCAGTTCTGTCCTTGTACCTTTATATAGACACAGAAACTCCTCAGTGACTTCTAATATCTTATAATTTACAGTAGGGGATACATTATCCATAAATACATGAGTGGTACCCAGAGTTCCCTGTATAACTCAGTCTGTGTCTTGTACCTTTTATAGACACAGAACTCCTCAGTGACTTCTAATATCCTTATAATTTACAGTAGGGGATACATTATCCATATTACATGATGGTACCCAGAGTTCCTGTATAACTCAGTCTGTGTCCTTGTACCTTTATATAGACACAGAACTCCTCAGTGACTTCTAATATCCTTATAATTTACAGTAGGGGATACATTATCCCTTATATTACATGAGTGGTACCCAGAGTTCCCTGTATAACTCAGTCTGTGTCTTGTACCTTAATGGACACAGAACTCCTCAGTGACTTTAATATCCTTATAATTTACAGAGGGGATACATTTCCTTATATTACATGAGTGGTACCCAGAGTTCCCTGTATAACTCAGTCTGTGTCTCTTGTACCTTTATATGGACACAGAACTCCTCAGTGACTTCTAATATCCTATAATTTACAGTAGTGGATACATATATCCTTAATACATGAGTGGTACCCAGAGTTCCCTGTATAACTCAGTCTGTGTCCTTGTACCTTTATATGGACACAGAACTCCTCAGTGACTTCTAATATCCTTATAATTTACAGTAGTGGATACATTATCCTTATAATACATGAGTGGTACCCAGAGTTCCCTATATAACTCAGTCTATGTCCTTGTACACAGAACTCATCAGTGACTTCTAATATCCTCTTGTCTCCCATATTAACCAAGTAACATTTCTCCCTACCCAGTCACTGGAATTCCAGCCACACCCGGACAGGAGTAAATATTATCCAGGTGACTGTGTAACGTCTTATGGGAACTACTGACCGCAGAGCTGATATAAAGGGACAGAAATGTAAGTCAGGTGAAGGGACGGATTTTCTTTTATCAGTGCTGGCAGCGATTGCACCATGAACAAGGGAGGGATACAGGGCGAGTCGCGTTGTATTACTGGTTTCCATGGCGACAGGAGTAAATATCTGGGAATGAAGTCATAAAGTCATGAGTCAGAAAAGAGTAAAGTTCCCCTTTAACAATATCAGAGCTGTAAAACAAACATCATTACTGTTACAACATCCGCATTGTCTCCAATGTATGTGTAACACACTGGCCCCACATTATATTTCTTATTCCCTCAATATATTTCATTGCTTCTTTTTGTCTTTTTCCTCTGAACATTCCCTTCATAGTTTTTATTGTTTTTCCAAACATTCCACCAATAGATTCAAATAATTCCAATGTCCTTTAACTATGAATTCTGTTACTGAGACTCGCCCCCAGCCCCACGCTAAGTTCTCTCACCCTTTGGCTTCCATATTAAAGGAAAAGTTCAATCTTAAAGGGACACTATACTGAAAAAATGTCTTTGCCTCATCTTAATCTATAATTAAATACAGGGCCCCTCTGTGTAGCACAAGATGATCTGGGGATATAATGATCAGTATGACCTCTCCCACCGGCTACATTCCCAACCGAGTGTTCACTACTAGCGGTCACGGCAATAGTGGTTTGAGCAACCGATCGTGGGGTCCCGATTGTGCTCGGCCGCGATTACCCACACGGTAAGATATTTTCAGCCAACTGACCAATACACGGCACTATCAGTCGGTCGCCCAAAAATATCTTACTGTGTGTACCCAGGCATAACACTATTACCTAGCGTTGAACAATATGGCAGCTCCCACCCAGATGTATAAATACAAATATACAGCAAATGTTTTGTACGCACACTAAGCTACAATACCCTCAAACTGTGTAAGAAAAACAATATGGCAGCTCCATGTGTATAATAATGGATCCCTGCACCCTGTAGCTTATCTGAGAGTACAGCATGGCAGCTCCCGTGACACGTGATTAGGTGATTATGGAGCGGTTACATTGGAAGTGATATGGTTGAACCATCATTGGGAATATTGACTCTGTGTCTCTGCCCAACCCAACCCTGGTCTGTTTCCTTCCTGCCAGAGCAATAAGTCATTTATGACCCTTATTATGAATGAATGACAATGGTTTATATTGGATTTAACAACCCAATGGTGCGACTTTCCCTGCCTGGGTGGGATTCTATTGGGGGTTTAATGTGCGAATGTCAAATTACATTTTGAACAATACCCTTTGATTTGCCCTTTAATATTGACCACCTTGGGTGTGTGGGTCAACGTTTTATTGGTTATCTCTGTTTCTATATAAAGGATTATGGTTACAGCTCAACGCAATTTCTGCTTGCACTTTCCCTTTAACACACCTGCAGCCCTGGTTAGTCCCATTCAATGTTCCCTTTAATTTGCAATCAGCTGTCTGCGTAGATGTATCAATAAATCTGTGTGTGTGTGTGTAGATATATTAATATATACATGTGTGTGTGTGTGTCATAGGAAAAATAAGAAGATGGGGGGCCCTTGGCCCCCCTGCGGTTGCCCCCCTGGTAGTTGTGCCCTGGATGTGTGTATCACTTTAACCTGCAGGGCAGGAAACACTTGTCACATTCACACCTGGGATTTCCCTGTGCAAGGGGGGGGGGCAGTGTTTTGGGGTTCAGGGAAGTGATGTCCCATTAACACACTGGGGTGATTGTCTCTGGCCCTGTAAATAGTTTGGCTGTGGACATTGTGTAATCAGTGACATTTCACACTTTCCTTCCTCTCCTACTAATCAAACACTCAGAATGGGACAGGATCTTCCTACATTCCAGGCGAGGAAGTGGGGGGGGGGGGGGTCACAGATTGTCAGGGACCCAGGTGACAGACACAACAGGGGACTGGGGAGGGGGAAGAGCGACCAATTGTGTTGCTGAGTGAGAAACATGGGGGGGCTTCTCTCTGGAAACAACAGTTTGGATGTTGGGTACTTGTATGTATGTGTGTATGTATAGATATATATATATATGTATGTATGTATGTACTGTGTGTGTATGTATAAATATGTATGTATGTATGTATGTATGTATGTATGTACTGTGTGTGTGTGTATGTGTGTATGTATATATATATATATATATATATATATATATGTATGTATGTATGTATGTACTGTGTGTGTGTGTGTGTATGTATATATGTATGTATGTATGTATGTACTGTGTGTGTGTGTGTGTATGTGTGTATGTATATATATCTATGTATGTATGTACGTACTGTGTGTGTGTGTGTTGTGTGTGTGTGTGTATGTATGTATGTATGTATGTATGTATGTACTGTGTGTGTGTGTGTATGTGTGTATGTATATATATCTATGTATGTATGTACTGTATGTGTGTGTGTGTGTATGTATGTATCTACTGTGTGTGCGTGTGTGTATGTATGTATGTACTGTGTGTGTGTGTATGTATGTATGTATGTAAGTACTGTGTGTGCGTGTGTGTATGTATGCATGTATAATTTTATTTATAAAGCACCATTTGGGTACGCAGCGCTGTACATTATAAAATGAATGGGGGATTAGTACAAGTCATTATACAGATAAATTAAATTGACATAAATAAAGTTTGAAAGGTAAGAATACATATCTATCTATATATAAAATAAGTGAGGTGTGCCGTGACATATTAGGAAAGAGATCCCTGCCCCGAAGAGCTCACAATCTAAGTTGTATCTAAGTCACCTGTTGGTTGTTTGTAAAAAAAAAAATAAAAAAATAAAAAAACCTAAATATTTGTGAGATTTACTTTTTTCAAGGGGAAATAAAGTGTGGCCCCAAAATACGAATTTGCAGCTTCTCCAAATGTTACCATAATTTTCCCCATTGTAAAATTCTCCCCCATTCCCATTGATAAAGTGCTGGATATTTTCATCAACACCAGCCAATATGCAGTGTAACCTGCTGAGTGTTGAACTTGCCCTTGAATATTGAACTGGTCAGTTCTTCTCTTTACATGTTTATGAATGGGATTCACACTTAGCCTATTTAACAAGCTGTCGCCTCCTTCATTCCCATAATTCCCTTTATTATCACATGACCAGGCTAAAAAGAACAAGGCACTCACCTCATTAACTTTCTCTTTGATCCAGCATTATGGTCCCCATACACATGCAACTAGCGTCCATTGGAATCTGATGGCAATACATGGTGGGAAACACATACCCCAACCCAACCAACCTCCAACACTTATTGGGGATCATTAGATATAAAGGGATTTGTGTACTAATGGTAAGGTGTATGGCTACCTTAGTGGATTGGATCTCTTACTGCGGGCTGTTTTGTCCCCCATCATAAATGGTCCAATAAGTTGTTTAAGGGCCCCTGGGGGCCCCTGGGGGTGCTGATTACTACATTCTGCTTAAAACAATTTCATGGAGAGATAATATCGACCCTAGGGAACATGATGATTCCAATGTTTCAATCTCTTACCTAATTCTCTCAAGGGTGACGTGTTTGGTTTCAATGAAACACAAGTCATTCTGGGAAAATTACATGGCAGATTATAATCTGTCCATAGTTCGAGAGTCTCCTCCTAATGTGTTTTTCCTGATTAATAACCCGGAAATGCCTCAATTTAAAAGTTTATGTCTTCCCAGTAGACACAGCCCCTTGAGTCCGCCCCCTCTCCTGTTATATGGCCAAATGACATGCTCAGTGTGAGCTTCATCCAGGAAAGTTTAAACACCATTGATACGTTTTTAACAAATACGTATTTTCATAATTATGGTAAAGTACACATCTCTGCATGGCTACAGGCTGCCAAGCCCTGAGTTAATATAAAATATCCGTTAGTGGCTACACTGTGTTGGGACGTATGAGAATGAGTTTTGATATCAATGGATAGACTGCGGCTGAGGCCACACTGCAACGCACAGGAATCGCGCAGAAAACCGCGAGCATTATCGCATGCGATTCTGTGCACTTTTCTTGTGCGTTTTGCGTTCGCGTTTTGCGCATGCGTTTTCACCATTTTGTGTTATGGAAACGCAGGCGTTAACACCAAAACGCGAACGGACGTGCAATCGCATGCGCATCGGAAATCGCGGGAATTTTCGCGTTCCCGCGATTTCCATTTTAGCGAAATGCGTGCGCAAACGCACGAAAAACACGCTAGTGTGGCCTAGCCCTAAAGCTAGCTTTAAACCTCATTGTTTTTTCAATTGGATTTACGTTAGGCAAAAAGAATCCTAAATCCAATAGTAATTCCCTAACTTGTGCCGCCAATCTTCCGTAGATTTCGACTTGAAAAAAGGAAGAGGTTCTGGATTACGGGGTTAAGGGAAGATTCTCCCCCGACGATTGGTCTATCATATTCCAATAGATACGATTGAATTTGCCAAATTGGTCGGAATATCGATGCAGTGTATGGGGAGCTTTAGGTCACGTTTATCGGGTTTTATATTGTGTTTATGGTAACGCACTCAAAGAATGTCTATGGGAGGGCACAACAAATCATCTATAAACAGAAACGCCACCACAGATGCATTAAATATGCATTGCAAAAATGCTTTAAATGGCGGTGCTGTTTATTGCGTTTTTTTCCTGTGCATTTTGCGTTGCGTAGCGGGAACGTAGGGCTGTATAAGTAAATAAATACATCGTTATGTGCAAAATCTTCTCCTATGATGCCAAAAAGAATTTCCCACAATTAAGTTTGTTCATTGGATTAACGTGTTATTTACTGACAATTATTCGTTTTCTTCATTTATCTTGAATTCTTGTTAAAACCCAGAAAATATTCGGAAAATTCCTGAAACAGCCGCATTTCGCCCAAATCGTTTTCACCATCTGAGCTGACCGCCTGGAAACTGAATTTGTATCATCGACTTCCATACACAAAGGCTCCACACCAGCCCCACTCTACGTCCCCTTCCAGCCTGACTATGTGATCACTGGAGCAAGAAACATTCCACTTTACAGCTTTCAGCAGATCTGCATTTTATTACAACAGACCCACAATCCGGTGCACAAAACATCTCACAATTGTCGTTCAGTCTGGCACCTCCAGCTGTGTTATCTATAGGCCTCCTATTCATTGTACGGTCAATGACATCATGTAATTACTCTGTGACTACCTTGGGAATCTCATTCTTTGATTCAGACGACATAACACCCACACCCAGATTGGAATGTGCAATTAAATGGTCATTTGGAAAAATTAAAAACGTGTCTCCAGAAAACGATGAAAATTAGAGAATTTCGACTCTTTGACCCTTTGATGGAGACAATTAATATGTGTCTCTACCAACTTGAGGTTCTCCTAACAAGGAACGTGACCTTTCCGACATCCAATAGATCAGACAGGCCATCGACTGTGATTTCAGACATGCCTGATCCTACCAGACTGATTTTTTAGAAAAACGGTTGTTCCAGACATTGGGAATAAATCTAAATACACACGTGAGGAGTTGGACCAATCAGCCTGAATACTAGAGACAAGTTTCGGAACCAACTTGGTTTGTATTCAGAACTGACAGTTCTTAAATTCCGAGAGTCGAGAAAGTCAGGAAATTGTGGTCGAAAATTCGCCGGTCGTTGTCAAAAAGTTTTAAAAAATCTTCAGAAAGCCCCCAGGTGTTCTGTCCGAGGAAACTGGCCATGTGAATGGGCCTTTAGCCATCCTGAGAATTCCACTGAGAGCCCTGTACGATGTAGATTATAAATGGGGCTTATTCAATAAGAGGTGGTCTACGACATTCGACAACATCTGGTTGGTTGGTTGAATAAGCCCCAGTGTTTGCCTATTGCCTGCAGTAAGAACTTTGCATGATCATAAGTCAAACACAGTAAGTCACTTAAAGGAACTGCCTCCTGAAACTGCAAAAACAATGTCAGCTGACGTGGGACATATTTATGGTGTTTTGGTAACATCAAGGGGAGACGTCTGCAAACCATCAAAATCCTCCTTTGCTTAAACTACATCTCTCAGCATCCCCCAGGGGGTTAGAACAGGGGGGAATGATGGGAACTGTAGTTCTGTGAAAGCTGGTGAGCTAGGGGACAATTATTACTGGCAGTGTGACCACCTGATGGTTGGGTCAGTGCCACCGATTAGTAACAGGCATCAGGCCGGTGGGGATCACATATGGCAGCACCAAATTATCTGGACAAGATTCGAGAAAGTGAGTGATTGGCAGCCTTTCCTGAGTGATGTCAGTAATGGGGGCGGGAGGGTATTTACTTTAGCTAAGGGTAAGTGGTACTGACATGTAAATAAATACTGAACAAACAAACACAGGCCAGGAACACAGGAAACTCTAATGGGGAATTTGGATCAGACTAGGGGATTTATTTCACATTAAACCTGCCAGGGTCCTGTTTGAAGTGTTGGGGGGAAGCACAACGAACGTTTAATGAAGACTTCATTCATTTGGTGTAATTACTCATGTTATTATAATGTACATGGATCCTGATTGGTCCTAGTTATATATAAAAACAGATTCTGATTGGACGTTGAATCTTTATAAACCCCACCCTATAAATAAATTATAATATAATGTTCATTTGGCTGATGTTGGGATGATTTGTGGATAGATGTGGGGAGATGTGTCCAGGTGAGTCAGTTCACAATCTACTACACAATGCAGGTGTAAAGGTGAATGGGATACACCAGAGATGCAGGTAATGGTCTGATCACTCAGGTGAGTGCAGGTAGATTTTCCTATAGTAGAAGGAAACAGATGTCAGTGCGTCTCTTGTCCCCAAACAGGGACCCCAGGGAAGTTTGATGCAGTTAATATGTAGCACAGGAAGGTGTTTGTACACCTGGTGCCAGGTATCTGACATCAATAGACCAGCGTTACCATAGATGTTACCAAGGCCCCAGAGTGTCACCGGTGGGTCACAGGTGGGAGATCATCATCAGGACAGAGATGACTGAACCTTGTATCAGCAACGAGGGAGGTACCATACTGCTTCCTCCCAACCACATACACTAAGGGGGTCCCACAGGCAGAGATGGAGGTTACAGGGTGGTGCAGAGAGGGAAATCCAGGCAGAATATTGAGGATAAACTGGTCACCTGGGAAGGAATTTTACATCATCTGATGAAAAATGCTGTTATTTCTTTTTATTCCCATGGAGAGTAGGAACAGAATCAGCTGCAGTGATTGGTTGGCGGAGTCCCCATTAGATAGAGAATCACCTGAACAAATGTTCAGACGAATCCCAACCAAAGAAACACATGTGCAAAGTCAGTAAAATCTTTAACAACAGCAAAACATGCAAGTTAGGCTCCTTTTATGCGTTTCGATAAGCGAAACCTACATTCTGATTGGCTAATCCAATCCAGTAGGATCCTTCCCACTATAAAGTGTTTGTTGAGAGATAGATGCAAAAAAAAAAAACAGAAAAATTCACAGAAATTCATTGCAAAAAATATATTCTTGGGCATTTAAACAGGTTCTCAGCCTCACTTACGTCTCTCTCCTGTCTCTCTCCTAGATTAAATCACTCTGAGCATGTCGGAGTCAGTGATTGCTGGAGGAGGAGGAGTTATAAGTGAGATGGTATGCTGGTTCGGAATAATTAACAAAGTCAAAAGAATGCATGGCTTGTATCCTGGAATATCATTCAAGGAAGTTGTGTTTAGGGCTGAAATTATGGCCCAATACATAAACCACCTGCTAAATTATTACATTTGTGATGGGACATGGACCAACCTTCTGGAAGCCTGGGGGATCTCTCTATTCCATGGACCTTAACTAAAACAAACCCCATTAGCACCTGACAATGGCCCAGTAACCAGCAGGACAAACAGGCCACATAAAACACAACTTCTTATGGTTTTTATGAATGAAACCAACTATCAAGCAGGTCAAGAAGAGGGGAATTTCCCTTCCATTCACTTCCCCATTGTAATAAATTCCCCTACTGGTGTCAGGTTTGGTAAATCCAGATTTGGCCATTCACCATTCAACCTAATTCCCAAACCGGACCTTGGAATCGGTACATTCAATGCAAAAGAACGTCGCCTCTCTGCCTGGGACCTTGTCACACCTGTATTTACAGGTAAAGGTGAGTCACCGGTGCCAAGACTAGGCAGACAGACCATAATATCTAATGTCATGGGGACAATAAAAGGAAACAATAGGCAGATCAAGGAAATGTCAAGAGTTTGATATCAGGAGAGGGAAATGGAAGGTTCCTGGACCGACTTCAAAGGGCGAGAAATGAGAGAGGAAGAAGAGGGATAAAAACCTAATACCAATGTAAATAACATCCTGTAATGGCAGGAGAAGGACGCAGGGAGGGGTCAGAAAAGGGACAGATACTACTGAATCGGCTGGGAGTGAATGCTGGGAGATGTAGTTGGATTACAGCTCTGCCCTAAAATTCGCCCTTTCCGAGTTTGGAATGGTACAGTCCGGCACTGAGAAAACATCCAATGGCCCTTAGAATGAACAATGAAGGAATAACGCAGTCAATGGGCAGGAAATGATCTGGTGTACAGACCTACAGACAGACAGATATCTGGACCACCCATAAGCTGCGTACACTCCGACTTACGGCACTTTCGGTTAGTCGGCCGAAAATATCTGCTGGTGTGGGGCGGCCGGATTGGATGAACGGTCGATCGGACATGTCGGTAAATTCCAATCGATCGTGCGGTTCTCTATGGGACTGCACGATCGACCGTTCGCATTTTCGACTGCGGACGACTTTCCCGCGACTGATGGACAGGGGGGCCCAGGAGCCAAGGGGGCCCCATCTTCTTATTTTCCCTATGACTCCTATGACAGATTTAGGCTCGTATTTATAAAGCCGTGGAATCGCTTTTTAGCCATATCTCACTTTTAACAATCGCTAAAATGATCTTTAAACCGATTTCCGACCGTGATTTAACGGTAACGAAACAACCGATAACGAAATAGTAGATCCCCATAGAATACCACGTTAATGCACGTTAATTACCGAACATTCAGTCGTAAATGTAAATTAACTAACCAGCAGTAACACTAAAAAGAAATACCGCAGCTTTATAAATACGCCCCTTACCCTCCTCCCAGAAAACCTCTGTGGATGAAGCACGGAATGGGGCCCCATCATAGTTTTGCAGGGGGCCCCAGTGATTCCTAGTTACGCCACTGGTTAGCTTGGCATCATGTGTCTTTATTCAACCTTGACAACTACGATACTGTGTCAGCACCAGGGAGAGAGATTCCCTCCTGCCCAGTCAGGCTGCCATATTGGGGAGGGTTCCCACCTCTTCCCCTCAGTCCATGAACCTTTGTGAACATTCCTGAGCTCAGGTCTGGCCGGTCAGACTGTCCGCCCCAGGCGCAGGATTGGCACCGTCCGTCCGGTTTAACAACTGAACATTAGGGGCAGGTTCCGGTTACAAGTAGGAAGGACCTGGGACCTTTAACGTGTTGTCAATGGGATCGTTTCATGGTTTGTTCTAATGAACCGTCTGACATTCAAAGAAAAAACAAATCCCCAATATGAAACCTTTCCATAAACTAAAGCAGGATCACTATATCCGTCTGGTTAAAGTAAAGGGCACATTAAAACATAGAGTAACCCCATATTCACAATACCCACCTTCCTAGGCCTACTAAGGCCAGATACCTTATTACACGGTACCTCACCGCCCACAGCTGCCTCCATTACGGCTTTGTGAGCTGTGTGTGAGCTGTGTGTGAGCTGTGTGTGAGCTGTGTGTGAGCTCTGTGTGAGCTCGGGCAGCGAGTCATTGGCTGTGACATCACCATCATGGCTGGAGATTTAAATAAATGGATGAAAGGAAGAAAACGTTAGTCCTGGTTCACGTGGGCAGACGCCTGCCCGATATTCCCATAATTCTAGGAGGTAAGGAAAGGGACATGGATGGGGCTATAGTCCTGGATCATCCTAGTCCTGACCAACCCCAGGTCTATATGTAGATGGTCTGGGGCCCTGGTTGTCCCGGTGGCTATTGGAATGTTGGGGGATTTTTCTCCCCCCTGACTTGCCTGGAGGAAAGTCACAATAAATGTCATGTCCGATTCGGATGAACAGAAGGTGGAAAGTCGGTAGCAGCCTGACGCAAATCCATGTAATCTATCCGGCCGATCGACTGATACACTGAACTATCGATCGCCCGGACAGTGACAAGGTGTACACAATGTCACATTTCTAGCTGCATTTTACTGGCGGCAAAACATCTGGAAATCAGGTAAAATGACAGTGAAACCAACACAAGACAGCGAACTATTCAACTTGTTACCGCCTTACGGCTTGTCTATGGGGCCGGAGGGTCAGGTCACTGCCAGCAGTGTGAACAAACCAGACACCAGAACCAGGTCCCTAATTATAACTGCCGGGATCAGGTGATAGATCCGCGTTAATCCTGTAATAATGAAACCACCCCCCCCCAGTGCCGTGTAACCGGATGGATTGGAACACACACAGCCAAAGCTCTTAATACCTTCCCTAACCTGGCAAGGCAGACTGTCCCACCATGGATTTCCCAGCAGACATCATAATAATATTAATAATCATTTATAATAACAACAATAATTATTATTATTATTATCATTATCATTATTATTATTAGCATCATGTATTAATTATCATTATTCTATTATATTATTATTATCATTATTATTATTATTATTATTATTATTTATTATTATTATTATATTATTATATATTTATATATTATCATTATTATTATTAATCCATATTATTACAATTATTACTATCATATTTTTTACTTTTTATTATTTATCATATTATTATTATCATTAATATTATTATTATCATTAATATTATTATCATTATTATTATTATTATTATCAATATTATTACTATTATTATTATTATCAATATATTATCATTAATTTATTTATTATCATTAATATTATTATTATTATCATTATCATTATTATTATTATCATTATCATTAATATTATTATTATTATCGTTAATATTATTTTATTATCATTATTATTATTATTATCAATATTATTACTATTATTATTATCATATTATATTATTATTATATTTTATTACATATTATCATTATCATTAATCTTATTATTATTATTATCATTATCATTAATAATTATTATTATATTATCATTAATATTATTTATTATCATTATTATTATTATTATCAATATTATCATTATCATTAATATTATTATTATCATCATTAATATTATTATTATTATTATTATTAGCATTATTTTATTATACATTATCATTAATATATTATTATTATCATTAATATTATTATATATCATTAATATTATTATATCATTATCATTAATATTATTATTTTATCATTAATATTAGTATTATTTCATAATATTATATTATCATTATCATTAATATTATTATCATCATTAATATTATTATTATTATCATTAATATTATTATTATCATTATCATTAATATTATTATTATCATTAATATTATTATTATTATCATTATTATTATTATTATTATCATTATCATTAATATTATTATTATCATTAATATTATTATTATCATTATTTCTTCATCTTTTTTTATTATTTTTCTTATTTGGACTGTGTCTCCTCCCACAGAAAGTTCGGTAGAGACGTGCGGGACACATAGGAGAACTGAGCTGTTACCGAGCTAAGGAATCCGCGGAAGTGTTACCGCTTTATAGGGAATTTTCAGCCATTTTCCCATTGACTATAGTGGGTACAATCCTCAAACATGTACATTCCGAGGTTTCAGAGTCAGGAAGATCCCATGGGATGAGTCTCCTGTCTCTGGATATAAGGTGGGTTCAGATTTACAGTCGGCCTCACGGTCATTCGATAATTTCTCCCTGTACAGTTTTGGCTGTGTCGGCTGTGGCTTTACATAAGGAGGAGGCTCGGGACTGTGTGTAGCGCTCGTTATAACATGACAGACAGATTCGCCATGGAATCATGTGTGTACCCAGCTAAAAGTACAGATCTTATTGCCATAGTTAATCTCATTTCCCAGAATGCTCTGCATCACTTGCACTACTATGGCCTGTACCGGTAATGGGACTACCGGTGCTGGGATCAATCGTCTGGCACTGTCCCCCCTGCAGGTTAATGGGACACAGGTTCTGTGGGTGACAAAGGGAACAGTCTAGATATTTTCTGTTAATACCACGTTACAGGGTATATACTACATGGCTGGGGAAGGATTGGGGATTAGGAAGTAGCAATGGATGTGAAAGTTTTCCCTGACTTTACACAGGTGAATCTCTGCTTAGGAATCGCTAGTTCAATCTATGGTAGCAAGCAAGTAATTTGCAATCCAATGTAATTGTTGGGACGGCGGTGAATTTTAGAATTTTAGCCAGTCAGGCGGTGACACATTAACCGGGACAATCCTGACCCAACATGGTCCAGAGTCCAGAGTCCAGAACTGACCCCTGAACTTCCTTTTTGACTTCCCATCACAGAGTAAAGTGGCTGACAGTGCGAAAGGCTCCAGTCTAGTGGGGGAATTATCAGTCCGGTCCCTGCGTCGGGCTTTAGGCCTTTCACATCAATAAACCCACTAGATTCCAGACTATTGTCCACTAACACAACAGGACACCAGCTTCTCCCAGAATGCACGGGGAGGGGGCTATTTAGAATATTGACACTATTAACCCTTTCCTGAGGTAGCGACAGCACACAGCATAACATATTCAGCACTAAGCTAGTCTGGGGTTATGATAAGGGAGAGTCTGGGGAACTCTGAGTAGTTGATCTTGTCCTTTAACCAGGGGATTTGGTTTATCTGACATTATATAGATATTTCAGCTGTGTTTTATGATTCATTTCTGTGTGTTGACATCCCTGGTGTAGATTGTAAGCTCTGCACGGGCAGATAAACCATAAATTTATTTTTCATATTTCAATGAAGACCAGAAAAGAAACTGTCGATGTAACTAGGAAAACTAGGAATCACTGGGCCCCTCAGCAAAACTATGATGGGGCCCCTAATTTTGCTTCATCCACAGTGGTTTTCTGGAAGAAGTCTAAATCTGTCATAAAATAATAATACCCCCTGATTCCCTATTAGTTACACCCCTGAGTGGAGAGATGGAAATCAAATGGATTGTAATTAACTAGTCACTGAAAAACACAAATTAATCCCAGCAAGTCAAGTGTTAACTATACTGGACAGAATATATTCCGTATATATGTATGTTCATATGGGTGGGAGCTGCCATATTGTTTCCCATAGACAGTACAGTATGAGGGTATAGCTTATGGTATGTACAGAACATTCCTTCTCTGTATATTTATACATATGGGTGGGAGCTGCCATATTGTTTCCCTTAGACAGTACAGTATGAGGGTATAGCTTATTGTGTGTACAGAACATTCCTTCTCTGTATATTTATATTTATACATATGGGTGGGAGCTGCCATATTGTTTCCCTTAGACATTACAGTATAAGGGTATAGCTTACTGTATGTACAGAACATTGCTTCTCTGTATATTTATAGTTATACATATGGGTGGGAGCTGCCGTAGTGTTTCCCTTAGACAGTACAGTATGAGGGTATAGCTTATTGTGTGTACAGAACATTCCTTCTCTGTACATTTATACGTATGGGTGGGAGCTGCCATAGTGTTTCCCTTAGACAGTATAGTATGAGGGTATAGCTTATTGTGTGTACAGAACATTCCTTCTCTGTATATTTATATTTATACATATGGGTGGGAGCTGCCATATTGTTTCCCTTAGACAGTACAGTATGAGGGTATAGCTTATTGTGTGTACAGAACATTCCTTCTCTGTATATTTATACATATGGGTGGGAGCTGCCATACTCTTTCCCTTAGACAGTACAGTATGAGGGTATAACTTATTGTATGTACAGAACATTCCTTCTCTGTATATTCATATTTATACATATAGGTGGGAGCTGCCATATTGTTTCCCTTAGACAGTACAGTATGAGGGTATAGCTTATTGTATGTACGGAACATTCCTTCTCTGTATATTTATATTTATACATATGAGTGGGAGCTGCCATAGGGATTCCCTTAGACAGTACAGTATGAGGGTATAGCTTATTGTATGTACAGAACATTCCTTCTCTGTATATTTATATTTATACATATGGGTGGGAGCTGCCATATTGTTTCCCTTAGACAGTACAGTATGAGGATATAGCTTATTGTATGTACAGAACATTCCTTCTCTGTATATTCATATTTATACATATAGGTGGGAGCTGCCATAGTGTTTCCCTTAGACAGTACAGTATGAGGGTATAGCTTATTACGTGTACAGAACATTCCTTCTCTGTTTATTTATATTTATACATATGGGTGGGAGCTGCCATATTGTTTCCCATAGACAGTACAGTATGAGGGTATAGCTTATTGTATATTTACAGAACATTCCTTCTCTGTTTATATTTATACATATAGTGGGAGCTGCCATGTGTTTCCCTTAGACAGTACAGTAGAGGGTATAGCTTTAGTGTACAGAACATTCCTTCTCTGTTATTATATTTATACATATGGGTGGGAGCTGCCATATTGTTTCCCATAGACAGTACAGTATGAGGGTATAGCTTATTGTATGTACAGAACATTCCTTCTCTGTATATTTATATTTATACATATAGGTGGGAGCTGCCATAGTGTTTCCCTTAGACAGTACAGTATGAGGGTATAGCTTATTATGTGTACAGAACATTCCTTCTCTGTTTATTTATATTTATACATATGGGTGGGAGCTGCCATATTGTTTCCCATAGACAGTCACATTATGAGGATAAGCTTATTGTATGTCAGAACATTCTCCTCTGTATATTCATATTTATACATTAGGTGGGACTGCCATAGTGTTTCCCTTAGACAGTACAGTATGAGGGATAGCTTATTTGTACAGAACATTCCTTCTCTGTTTATTTATATTTATACATATGGGTGGGAGCTGCCATATTGTTTCCCATAGACAGTACAGTATGAGGGTATAGCTTATTGTGTGTACAGAACATTCCGTCTCTGTATATTTATACATATAGGTGGGAGCTGCCATAGTGTTTCCCTTAGACAGTACAGTATGAGGGTATAGCTTATTGTATGTACAGAACATTCCTTCTCTGTATATTTATATTTATACATATGGGTGGGAGCTGCCATATTGTTTACTTTAGACCGTACAGTAGGTGGGTATGTCTCAAAGGGAGCTGCCCAACTGCTTGTTTCTGCTGAGAAACCTTATAAAGAGTGTTCCATTGCTACGTGCTTCCCTGTATACGGACGTGCTGTCTGGCACGATGGCAGGTAGAGTCCCCCTTGGAGTTCTGGCCAAGGGCAGCAGATCTGGCCGAGGCCCATTGGTTCCCTGATCCGGTAGGCGCCGCGCTGGTTGGGTCGGTGATAATGTTAATAGAAGGAATTACGCACTTGACATTATCTACAGGTTCCTTATCTCCACGTCCCTCTCACTACCACAAAGTCATTCATATTAAAGGGGAAATTAACCCTACAATCTCTATTAACCCCTTGGCTCTAGAAATGTCCTTGACATCCCAGGGATTTAATTCTGAGAGGCAGTGGGGTGTTAGTATGGCAGCTCCATAAACTGAGATTACCGGTAAGATGTATCTATGTATGTATAATTTTATTTCTAAAGCGCCAATTGGGTACGCAGCGCTGTACATTATAAAATACAGAGTATACAAACAAGGGGATAAGCGCCATTATACAGATAGATAAAAATTAAATTAAATACAATTTCATACATTGGTTAAGAGAGCACATATATAAATTATGTATAAATGGATATAAGTGCAACAAGCCGTGACACATTAGGAATGAGATCCCTGCCCCGAAGAGCTTACAATCTAAGTATGATAATGAACTGGGGCTCTCCATGTAGGACCAAGTCCAGGTCTATCCTTAATAAGCCAATCCAAATTCTGCCAGTCGGAATTAAAAATGTCGCAGACAATATTACAACTGATTGCGCAGCGTATTGTATCGACCCAGCCAATCAGAATTAAAATATTGTCTCACGTGAACCAGGAATTTATGGGACAGTAAACGATCGCACGTTAGTCAACCCCCTGTATGGTGCACGCTGGGGGATGGGGGGAATGCCTTAATGGTCTCCAGTAGGGATTATGCACAGTTTGGTTTATCTTGTACCAGACATAAAGGGAGTGATTCCCCTAACCACACCTCATTATCACTAGGCCTTTGCATGTCTGTAGCTTTAATGGGGTCCCACACATTTAACTATTTCACTGCTAAGCAGCCCAGCTCCTAACAAGAGCATCAATGGACGTGTACTGCTTTATTTCCCCTTTAGATTTCACAGTGGAAGCTGCCCTACTGCTTATAGTTCATCAATACCTGATAAATGTACATTCCAGCTACAAATGTCCCTTTAAACAAACTAGCCTCTCCCCTTACTAATGAATCAATGTAATTGCTTTAAAAACCTATAAAGGGAACAGCAAACCTTTATTTTATAAAGAAAAGTTTATTTAATAGTAAAATGAAAGAGTTGTATTACAACACAGATGACACATATTGATCCCTGTCCCTTTAAATACGTCCCGGGGGTCCCTTTCATCCTCTATAAATTGCCCATTACAGTAATTGTCCCCTATTCATTCAGGAAGCAGAGAACAGATGGAGAGAAGCACCAGGCTCCTGCTGAACCAGCCATAGCACATAATTGTGAACTCACCGATAGGAAAGTGACATCTGTGCAAAGGGGCAGTTTGTCCCTCCGACACAAACAGAGACATTTATCAGCAAGTTGTGAGTTTCTTTTGTGACTTTACAAAACAAAATTCTGGATCCCTAATTCCCAAAACTTTACCAAGACTTAACCCGCATTAACTTGGCCTTTCACTGGGGTTCAATTCAAATGTTCGGATTGGCTGGCAGAATAAAATGCGCCGGTTTTATTTGATAATCGATATAAAAAGAGACAATAAGTTAAAGCTGAAGTTTGTTTTAATTTAAACTATTCGGTAGCTGAGGAAATTGATGAATATGTTAACATTGTTATACTGGAAGATGTAAACAACCTTGGCCAATCAGAAATGAGCTCTGATCACTCAACATCAGATAGGATAAATAAGGCAGAATTATGATTGGTTCAAACAAGTTCCAGTTTGGAACCCCCTAAGTTTATTCATTTAATTCTTTTGGACCTAAAGATTGCTATAGAACCATTAATGTCATTCTGCGATCGATTATAACATATATATATATATATTGATTATTAAAGACGTATTTAGACTGAGGTTTTATGTTTTGGTTTTCCTTTTTATTGTATAATCTAGTTGTCTAGTATTGGATGGGAGACCCCTGCCTGTATCCACTCCTTTTTTATTGTATAATCAAGTTGTCCAGTATTGGAGGGAGACCCCGTATCCATCTCCTTTTTATTTGTTAATCTAGTTGTCAGTATTGGATGGGAGACCCCCGTATCCATCTCCTTTTTATTGGAATATTCAGTTGTCTAGTATTGGATGGGAGACCCCCGTATCCATCTCCTTTTTATTGTATAATCTAGTTGTCCAGTATTGGATGGGAGACCCCCGTATCCATCTCCTTTTTATTGTATAATCTAGTTGTCTAGTATTGGATGGGAGACCCCCGTATCCATCTCCTTTTTATGTAAATCTAGTGTCTATTGGATGAGACCCCGTATCCATCTCCTTTTTATTGTATAATCTAGTTGTCCAGTATTGGATGGGAGACCCCCGTATCCATCTCCTTTTTATTGTATAATCTAGTTGTCTAGTATGATGGGAGACCCCGTACCATCTCCTTTTATATTGTAATTAGTTGTCTAGTATTGGATGGGAGACCCCCGTATCCATCTCCTTTTATTGTATAATCTAGTTGTCCAGTATTGGATGGGAGACCCCGCGTATCCATCTTCTTTTTATTGTATAATCTAGTTGTCCAGTAATTGGATGGGAGACCCCCGTATCCATCTCCTTTTTATTGTATAATCTAGTTGCCCCCGTATCCATCTCCTTTTTATTGTATAATCTAGTTGTCCAGTATTGGATGGGAGACCCCCGTATCCATCTCCTTTTTATTGGATAATCTAGTTGTCCAGTATTGGATGAGAGACCCCCTATCCATCTCCTTTTTATTGGATAATCTAGTTTGTCCAGTATTGGATGGGAGACCCCCGTATCCATCTCCTTTTTATTGTATAATCTAGTTGTCCAGTATTGGATGGGAGACCCCCGTATCCTCTCCTTTTTATTGTATATCTAGTTGTCCAGTATTGGATGGGAGACCCCGTATCCATCTCCTTTTTATTTATAATCTAGTTGTCCAGTATTGGATGGGAACCCCTGTATCCATCTCCTTTTTATTGTATAATCTAGTTGTCCAGTATTGGATGGGAGACCCCCTATCCATCTCCTTTTTATTGTATAATCTAGTTGTCTAGTATTGGATGGGAGACCCCCGTATCCATCTCCTTTTTATTGTATAATCTAGTTGTCCAGTATTGGATGGGAGACCCCCGTATCCATCTCCTTTTTATTGTATAATCTAGTTGTCCGTATTGGGATGAGAGCCCCCGTATCCATCTCCTTTTTATTGTATAATCTAGTTGTCCAGTATTGGATGGGAGACCCCCGTACATCTCCTTTTTATTGTAATCTAGTTGTCTAGTATTGGATGAGAGACCCCCGTATCCATCTCCTTTTTTATTGTATAATCTAGTTGTCCAGTATTGGATGGGAGACCCCCGTATCCATCTAATCTAGTTGTCTAGTATTGGATGGGAGACCCCCGTATCCATCTCCTTTTTATTGTATAATCTAGTTGTCTAGTATTGGATGAGAGACCCCCGTATCCATCTCCTTTTATGTATATCTAGTTGTCAGTATTGGATGGAGACCCCGTATCCATCTCTTTTATTGTAAATCTAGTTGTCAGTATTGGATGGAGACCCCCGTATCCATCTCCTTTTTATTGTATAAATCTAGTTGTGCCCCCCCGTATCCATCTCCTTTTTATTGTATAATCTAGTTTCCAGTATTGGATGGAGACCCCCGTATCCATCTCCTTTTTTTATTGATAATCTAGTTGTCCAGTATTGGATGAGAGACCCCGTATCCATCTCCTTTTTATTGTATAATCTAGTTGTCCAGTATTGGATGGGAGACCCCCCGTATCCATCTCCTTTTTATTGTATAATCTAGTTGTCCAGTATTGGATGGGAGACCCCCGTATCCATCTCCTTTTTATTGTATAATCTAGTTGTCCATATTGGATGGGAGACCCCCGTATCCATCTCCTTTTTATTGTATAATCTAGTTGTCCAGTATTGGATGAATCTAAATGCTGTAACATCCGATTGTCCTGAAATTCCTTTGATGAACTGAGGATGAGGAGAGAGGAAAATAAACTGAACCTTTATCCTCCATCAGTTTCCTGGGAATCAGATGTAAAAGGGAATGGTCTCATTACGGATCACATTTAAACAGCTCCATGACCTGAGGCCCATCCCACAGTGCGGACCCCCTGAGGGGGGGGGGGGGGGGGGGGGGAATTCACCGCCAGTATTTTTGCTTTGTTATAAATCAAAGGAACAGAAATGTAAAATCCCATCTTTCCACATTGTAAGAAATGTCCAAACCCTGCAGAGCCATGCATGTTAGAGTGTGTGTGGGGGGGGGGCACATCCGTTCTCTTGCGAGAACGTTACCATGTGAGAGAGCAGGGCATGTCAGTGTCATATCATATTACACGCACTGAACTTGGATCCGTTTTCAGAGCGCATGCGATCGTTATTTAGCGTAAGGCCACACATTCGAGTTCACGCGTTTGTGCGCGCGTTTGCACCCGCGATTTTCGCTAAAATGGAAATCGCGGGATAACGGAAATTCCCGCAATTTCCACTGCGCATGCGATTGCGTGTCTGCTGGCACGTTAACACATGCATTTCTATAACGCAAAACGGCAACAACGCATGCGCAAAACGCACAGGAATCGATAACGTTCGCAATTTTGTGCGCGATTTCTGTGCATTTCAGTGTGGCCTCTGCCTAACTCTCCGCAGCACTGATAGCTGGGTATTCTGGGAAAGGCAGATTTCACTCTGGTCTATTGAGTTCAGCAGATCAAAGCGCCGCAGAATTATAAAAACACAATGGTGTGTACGGCCTCACCCAATTGGGAAAAAGCCAGTTCATGGTTATTTTGGGTCCCGGCCCCTGGTAGCTTCCCCAGGAGACGTTATAATATTATATCATCTACTGAATCGTGTCAAGGAGCTTGTAGTTTTTTATTTCACAGGATGCAGCTACACAATCACACAGTCACACAATCACACACCCACACAATAACATAGTCACACAATCACATTGCCTCACAATCACACAGCCACAGTCGCACAATCACACAGCCACACAATCAGTCTCACAGCCACACAATCACACAGCCAAACAATCAGTCACACAATCACACAGACACACATCCACAGTCACACAATCATCTCCATATAACTGTATTACATGGGACACCTCTATAAACGCTCCATATAACTGTATTACATGGTACACCTCTATATAACGCCCCATATAACTGTATTACATGGGACACCTCTATATAACGCCCCATATAACTGTATTACATGGGACACCTCTATATAACGCTCCATATAACTAGTCAACAAGAGTTTGATGGACCATAGAAGGTACAAGAAAACAGGGCTATCAGGTCAACAAAACCCCCTATTATACAGTTATAGGGATGCGTTATTTATAGAGGGGTCCCATGTAATACAGTTATATGGAGCGTATATAGAGGTGTCCCATGTAATAAGTTATATGGAGCGTTTATTATAGAGGTGTCCATGTAATACCGTTATAGGGAGCGTTTATATAGAGGTGTCCATGTAATACAGTTATATGGAGAGTTATATAGAGGTGTCCCATGTAATACAGTTATTATGGGCGTTGTTATATAGAGGTTGTCCAATGTAATACAGTTATATGGGGCGTTATATAGAGGTGTCCATGTAATACAGTATATGGAGCGTTATATAGAGGTCTGTCCATGTAATACAGTTATATGGAGCGTATATAGAGGTTTGTACATGTTATACAGTTAAGGGAGAGTTTTTATAAGAGGGGT
Source organism: Hymenochirus boettgeri (assembly GCA_019447015.1). Lineage (NCBI taxonomy): Eukaryota > Metazoa > Chordata > Amphibia > Anura > Pipidae > Hymenochirus > Hymenochirus boettgeri. The sequence goes on from JAACNH010000087.1 coordinate 272,414, forward strand.
GGGTCCCCATGGAAACAGTTATATGGAGCTTTATATAGAGGTGTCCCATGTATACAGTTATATGGAGACGGTATATAGAGGTTCCCATGTAATACGTTATATGGAGGGTTCTATAGAGGTTGTCCCAGTAATAAAAAACCAGTTATATGGGAGTGGTATATAGAGGTGTCCATGTAATACAGTATATGGACGAGTGTATATAGAGGGGTTGTCCCATGTAATACAGTTATATGGAGAGTTCTATAGGAGGTTGTCCCAATGTATTTACGTTATATCGGAGCGTTATATAGAGGGTCCCATGTAATAGTTTATGAGAGGATAGAGAGGTTGCCCATGTAATACGTTATATGGAGGGTTAATCGGGTTGTCCCAGTAATACAGTTATCATGGGGAGTTTATATAGAGGCGGCCCATGTTAATACAGGTATATGGAGCGTTATTATAGAGGTGGTCCCATGTAATACAGTTATACTGGAGCGTTAGATAGAGGTGTCCCATGTAACAGTTATATGGAGTGTTATATAAGGTGTTTTTTTTTTTTATTTCCATGTATAGTTATATGGAGTGTTATTAGAGGTGTCCATGAATACATTATATGGAGCGTTATTAGAGAGGGTTCCCCTGTAATACAGTTGTAGGGAGCTTATATAGAGGGTCGTCCCTTTGTAATTACAGTATTATGGAGCGTTATAGTATGATAGAGGCTGTAACAGGTAATCAGTTATAGGGAGTGGTATAAGAGGTGTCCATGTAATACAGTTATTATGGCGCGTTATATAGAGGTGTCCCATGTAATACCACTTATATGGAGCGTTATATAGAGGTTTGTACATGTGTAATACCGTTATATGGGCGTTATATAGAGGTTGTCCCATGGTAATACAGTTATATGGGCGTTATATAGATGGTGGCACATGTAATACAGTTATGATGGAGCGTTAATAGAGGTTTTCCCATGTAATACATTTATATGGCGTGTTATTAGAGAGTGTCCATGTAATACAGTTTAATAGGGTCGTTATATAGAGGTGTCCATGTAATACAGTTATATGGAGGGTTATATAGAGGTGTCCCATGTTACTAGTTATATGGAGTGTTATATAGAGGGGTGTCCCATGTAATACAGTTATATGAGTTTGAGTCCAGTAATACAATAGAGCAAGGGTGTGCTGATCAGTAAGAGCGATAGAGGTGTCAGTATACAGTTATATGGAGTGTTATATAGAGGTGTCCCATGTAATACAGGTATATGGAGTTATATTAGGAGGTGATCCCATGGAATGAGTCGAATGTTTATAGGTGTTTAACAACAGATGAGTTATATAGAGGTGTCCCTAAACTAGAGGGTTATTTGAGGTGTCCCATGTATACAGTTATATGGTAGCAAGTGTACATATGTTGATGCTGTGGATGTGTGTCTGTGTGGATTGTGATGATTGTTTGGCTGTGTGATTGTGTGGATGTGAAGACTGATTGTGTGGATGCTTTGTGTGATTGTGCGGACTGTGGCTGCTGTTGTGTATTGTGAGGCAATTGATTGTGTTGGACTATGTTATTGTGTGGGAGGGTGTGGTGATTGTTGTTGTGACGTGTTGTGTATTTGTGTAGCTGCATGCATCCTGTGAAGATAAAAAACTACAAGCTCCTTGACACGTTCAGTAGAGATATATTTATAACGTCTCCTGGGGAAGCTACCAGGGGCCGGGAGCCAAAATAACCATGAACTGGCTTTTTCCCAATTGGGTGAGGCCGTACACCATTGTGTTTTTATAATTCTGCGGCGCTTTGATCTGCTGAAACTCAATAGACCAGAAGAGTGAATCTGCCTTTCCCAGAATACCCCAGCTATCAGTTGCTGCGGAGAGTTAGGCAGAGCACACTGAAATGCACAGAAATCGCGCACAAATTGCGAACGTTTCGATTCCTGTGCGTTTTGCGCATGCGTTTGTGCCGTTTTGCGTTATAGAAATGCATGTGTTACGTGCCAGCAGACACGCAATCGCATGCGAGTGGAAATTGCGGGAATTTCCGTTATCCCGCGATTTCCATTTAAGAAAAAATCGCGGGTGCAAACGCGCGCACAAACGCGTGAACTCGAATGTGTGGGGCCTTAACGCTAAATAACGATCGCATGCGCTCTGAAAACGGATCCAACGTCAGTGCGTGTAATATGATATGACACTGAACATGCCCTGCTCTCTCACATGGTAACGTTTCCGCAAGAGAAGGATGTTGCCCCCCCCCCACACACACTCTAACATGCATGCTCTGCAGGGTTTGGACATTTCTTACAATGTGGAAAGATGGATTTTACATTTCTGTTCCTTTGATTATAACACAAGCAAAAATACTGGCGGCGTGAATTCCACCCCCCCCCCCCCCCCAACACCTCAGTCGGGTTCCGCACTGTGGGATGGGCCTCAGGTCATGGAGCTGTTGAAATGTGATCCGTAATGAGACCATTCCCTTTTACATCTGATTCCCAGGAAACTGATGGAGGATAAAGGTTCAGTTTATTTTCCTCTCTCCTCATCCTCAGTTCATCAAAGGAATTTCAGGACAATCGGATGTTACAGCATTTAGATTCATCCAATACTGCGACAACTAGATTATACAATAAAAAGGAGATGGATACGGGGGTCTCCCATCCATACTGGACAACTAGATTATCCAATAAAAAGGAGATGGATACGGGGTCTCCCATCCAATACTGGACAACTAGATTATCATAAAAAGGAGATGGATAGGGGGTCTCTCATCCAATATGGACAATAGATTATACAATAAAAAGGAGATGGATACGGGGGTCTCCCATCCAATACTGGACAACTAGATTATACAATAAAAAGGAGATGGTACGGGGGTCTCCATCTAATACTGGACAACTCGGATTATACAATTAAAAAAGGAGATGGATACGGGGGTCCTCCCATCCAATACTAGACAAACTAGATTAGACAAAAAAGGAGATGATACGGGGGTCTCCCATCCAATACTGGACAACTAGATTATACAATAAAAAGGAGATGGATACGGGGGGTCTCCCATCCAATACTGGACAACTAGATAACAATCAAAAAAAGGAGATGGATACGGGCGTCTTCCCCCTCCATACTGACAATAGATTATACAATAAAAGGAGATGGATACGGGGGTCTCTCATCCAGATACTGGGACAACTAGATTATACAATAAAAAGAGATGATACGGGGGTCTCTCATCCAATACTGGACAACTAGCATTTACAATAAAAAGGAGAGGATACGGGGGTCGTCCCATCCATACTGGACAACTAGATTATACAATAAAAAGGAGATGGATACGGGGGTCTCCCATCCAATACTGGACAACAGATATAACCATAAAAAGGAGATGGATACGGGGGGTCTTCCCATCCAATACTGGACAACTAGATTTATACAATAAAAAGGAGATGGATACGGGGGTCTCCCTTAAATACTGGAACAACTAGATTATACATAAAAAGGAGATGGATACGGGGGTCCCCACATCCAATACTATGACACTAGATTATACAATAAAAAGGAGAAGATCGGATACGGGGGGTCTCTCATCCAATACTGGACAACTAGATTATACAATAAAAAGGAGATGGATACGGGGTCTCTCATCCAATACTGGACAACTAGATTATACAATAAAAAGGAGATGGATACGGGGTCTCTCATCCAATACTGGGACAACTAGATTATACAATAAAAGGAGATGGTACGGGGGTCTCCTACATCCAATACTAGACAACTAGATTAACAATAAAAAGGGAGATACGGGGGTCTCCCATCCAATACTAGACAACTAATTACAATAAAAAGGAGATGGATAAGGGGGTTCTATCCAATCATAGACAACTAGATTATACAATAAAAGGAGATGGATACGGGGGTCTCCCATCCAATACTAGACAACTAGATTATACAATAAAAAGGAGATGGATACGGGGGTCTCTCATCCAATACTAGACAACTAGATTATCCAATAAAAAGGAGATGGATACGGGGGTCTCCCATCCAATACGGACAACTAGATTATCCAATAAAAGAGGATTGATACGGGGGTCTCCCATCCAATACTGGACAACTAGATTATACAATAAAAGGAGATGGAGACGGGGATATTCATCAGAATACTGGACAACTAGATATCCTAAAAGGAGATGGATACGGGGGTCTCCCATCCAAGACTGGCAACTAGATTATACAATAAAAAGGAGATGGATACGGGGTCTCCCATCTAATACTGGACAACTAGAATTATCAATAAAAGGAAGAGATACGGGCGTCTCCCATCCAATACTGGACAACTAGATTATACAATAAAAAGGAGATGGATACGGGGGGGTCCCATCCAATACTAGACAACTAGATTATAATAATAAAAAGGAGATGGATACAGGGGTTGCCCATCCAATACTAGACAACTAGATTATAAATAAAAAGGAGAGTTGGATACGGGGGTCTCCCATCCATACTGGACAACTAGATTATACAATAAAAGGAGCTAGATACGGGGGTCTCCCCATCCAATACTGGAAACTAGATTATACAATAAAAGAGATGGATACGGGGTCTTCATCCAATACTGGACAACTAGATATCCAATAAAAAAAGGAGATGGATACAGGGGTCTCCATCATAAGGACAACTAGATTATACAATAAAAAAGGAGTGGATCGGGGGGCAACTAGATTATACAATAAAAAGGAGATGGAACGGGGGTTCCCATCCATACTGGACAACGTTATAAAATAAAAAGAAGATGGATACGCGGGTCTCCCATCCAACTGGACAACTAGATATAATAAAAAAGGAGAGATGGATACGGGGGTCTCCATCCCAATACTAGACAACTAGATATACAAACAAAGGAGATGGATACGGGGGTCTCCCATCCAACTAGGAAAACTAGATTATACATAAAAAGGGATGGATACGGGGGGTCTCCCATCCAATGACTGGACAACTAGATTATACAATAAAAAGGAGATGGATACGGGGGTCTCCCATCCAATACTAGACAAGTAGATTATACAATAAAAAGGAGATGGATACGGGGGTCTCTCATCCAATACTGGACAACTAGATTATCCAATAAAAAGGAGATGGATACGGGGGTCTCCCATCCAATACTGGACAAACTAGATTAATCAATAAAAGGAGATGGATACGGGGGAGCAACTAGATTATACAATAAAAAGGAGATGGATACGGGGTCTCCCATCCAATACTGGACAACTAGATTATACAATAAAAAGGAGAATGGATACGGGGGTCTCCCCATCCAATAATAGACAACTAGATTAACAATAAAAAGGAGATGGATACGGGGTCTCCCATCCAATACTGACACTAGATATACAATAAAAGGAGATGGATACGGGGGTCCTCCCATCCAATACTGGACAACTAGATTATACAATAAAAAGGAGATGGATACGGGGTGCTCCCATCCAATACTAGACAACTAGATTATACAATAAAAGGAGATGGATACGGGGGTCCTCCCATCCAATATAGACAACTAGATTATACAATAAAAAGGAGATGATAAGGCGGTCTCCTCCCACAAATGGACAAACTAGATATACAATAAAAAGGAGATGGATACGGGGGTCTCCCATCCAATATGGACAAACTAGATTATACAATAAAAAAGTGATGGATACGGGGTCTCTCATTCCAATCTGGAACAACTAGATATACAATAAAAAGGAGATGGATACGGGGGGGCCAAAAATCTCCCATCCAATACTAGACAACCAGATATACAATAAAAAGGAGCTGTATAGGGGGGTCTCCCATCCAATTCTAGAAACTAGATTATACAATATAAAAGGAGATGGGATACGGGGGTCTCCATCCAATACTAGACAACGAGATTATACCAATAAAAAGGAGATGGATACGGGGGTCTCCCATCCAATACTAGACAACTAGATTTATACAATAAAAAAGAGATGGATTAACGGGGGTCTCTCATCCAATTCTAGACAAAACTAGATTATCCAATAAAACAGGAGATGGCTACGGGGGGTCTCCCATCCAATACTAGACAACTAGATTAACAATAAAAAGAGAGATGGATTACGGGGGTCTCCCATCCAATAACTAGACAACTTAAGATTTCATATACAAAGGATATGGATAGGGGGTCTCCCATCCATACTAGAATAACTAGAGTATACAATAAAATAGGAGATGGATACGGGGGTCTCTCGACCTATACTACAAAACTAGATTATACAATAAAAAGGCGACTGATACGGGGGTCTCTCATCCCAATACTGGACACTAGATTATACAATATAAAAAGGAATGGATAAGGGGGTCTCCCATCCAATACTGGGACAACTAGAATTAATACAATAAAAAGGAGATGGATACGGGGGGGTCTCCATCCCAATACTAGATAACTAGATTATACAATAAAAAGGAGATGGATACGGTGGTTCTCCCATCCAATACTAGATAACTAATTATACAATAAAATGGATGGATACTGGGGGGGTCCTCTCATCCAATACTGGACACTAGATTACGACATAAAAAGGAGATGGAGTACGGGGGTCCGTCATCCAATATATCAACTAGAATTATACAATAAAAAGGAGATGGATACGGGGTCTCCCATCCAACTACTGGACAACTAGATTATACCAATAAAAGGGTGGATACGGGGTCTCTCATCAAATCTGACAATCTAGAATTATACAATAAAAAGGAGAATGGATCCAAGTGGGGTCTCTCACCAATACTGGACAACTAGATTATACTAATAAAAAGGGAATGGATACGGGGGTCTCTCATGCCAATACTATACAACTAGATATATACTAAAAAGGGGATGGATACGGAACGGGGTCTCCCAGCCCAATACTAGACACTAGATTTACAATAAAAAGGAGATGGATACGGGGTTCTCTCACCAATCTAGACCAACTAGATTATCCCATAAAAAGGAGAATGGCTACGGGGGTCTCCCATCCAATACTAGACAAACTAGATATCCAATAAAAAGGAGATTGATTACGGGGGTCTACCCATCCAAACTGAACAACTAGATTATACAAAAAAGGAGTATGGATACGGGGGTCATCCCATCCATACTAATAACTAGATTAACAATAAAAGATGATTGGATTACGGGGGGTCTCTCATCCAATATGGACAACTAGATTATATCAATAAAAAGGACTAGTGGATACGGGGTCTCTCATCCCATGGTAGAACAATGGATTATCCAATAAAAAGGAGAGGATACGGGGGTTTTTCTTCCCCTCCAATAAGACAAACTAGGATATCCAATAAAAGGAGATGGATACGGGGTCTCCATCCAATAAACTAGACAACTAGAATCCAAATAAAAGGAGATGGATACGGGGGGCTCCCATCCAATATCGGACAACTAGATTATAACAATAAAAAGCGAGTGGATACGGGGGGTCTCTCTCCAATACTGGCAACTGAGGATTACCAATAAAAGGAATGATACGGGGGTCTCTCATCCAATACTGGACAACTAGATTATACACTTAAAAGGAGTATGGATTACGGGGGTCATCTCTTCCAATAACTGGACAACTAGATATCCAATTAAAAGGAGATGGATAGGGGGTCCTCTTCCACATACTGGACAAACTAGATTATCCAAATAAAAAGGAGATGGATACGGGGGTCTCTATCCAATACTGACAACTAGATTATCAATAAAAAGGAGATGGATCGGGGGTCTTCACCCAAATAGACAACTATTATCCAATAAAAAGGAGATGGATACGGGGGTGCAATTCCGCATCACATCTAGACAAACTGATATTAGATGGCATACGGGGGCTCTCTCAACCAATCTGACAACTTAGATTATAACTAATGATAAAAGGAGATGGATAGGGGGTCTCCTCCATCCAAACTAGAACACTAGATTATCTCAATAAAAGGAGATGGATAACGGGGTCTCCCAGCCATACTAGACAATAGATTATCATCAAAAGAGAAGGGAGATACGGATAGGGGTCCTTCATCCATAACAGGACAAACTAGATTTTCCAATAAAAAGGAGGATGGATACGGGGGTCACTCTCTCCAATACTGGACAACTAGTATATACAATAAAAAGGAGTATGGATACGGGGTTCGCTCATCCAATACTACACAACTTTAGTATTTATACATAAAAAGGAGATGGATACGGGGGTTCTCATCCCATACTGGACAACTAGATTATACAATAAAAGGAGATGGATATAGGGGGCTCCATCCATACTGGACAAACTAGAGTTATACAATAAAAGGAGAGGATACGGGGTCCCCATCCAATACTAGATAAACTAGATGAATACAATAAAAGGAGATGGATACGGCGTCGGTTTCCCCACCAATACTAGATACTAGATGTATAAACAATAAAAAGTGAGATGGATACGGGGTCCTCTCATCCAACCTGGACAACTAGTATTACATAACAAAAAGGATGATGGATACGGGGGCCTCTCTCCAAACTAGACAATAATTATACAATAAAAGGAGATGGATAGGGGGGGTCTCCCATTCCAATACTGTGAGACAACTAGGTAATAAATTTTAAAAGGATGGATACGGGGTCTCTCATCCCTAATGGACAACTAGATTATACAATAAAAAGGAGATGATACGGGGTCTCTCATCCATACTGGGACAACTGATTATACAATAAAAAGGAGATGGATACGGGGGTGTCTCCTCATCAAACTAGACAACTAGATTTACATAAAAAGGGGATGGATACGGGGGTCTCCCATCCAATAATAGACAAATAAGATTATACAATAAAAAGGAGATGGATACGGGGGTTTCTATCAATCAATACTAGAAACTAGATTATCCAATAAAAGGAGATGGATACGGGGAACTGTATTACATGGGACACCTCTATATAACGCTCCATATAACTGTAGTAAATAGGGGGTTTGTGACCTGAATAGCCTGTTTTCTTGTACCTTTCTATGGTCATCAAACTCCTTGTTGACTAATATCCTTAGGTAGCAACACACAGATCAATTTTCCCTGTAGGTTAGATTGAATTTACTGAAATAATTGACCCGTATGTGGGTTCCATACCCTGCCTGGCAATATCAGTCAGACTATTGAATGAAAGCTGGTGAAGAGTGGGTCAGTTCTGTCTGTCCCTCTATCCATGTTCTGCTTTATATTCTATAGTTAATATCACATGTAGTCTCTAGTCTATAACATTGTAACTAAAACCTTTTCCCTTCTGACAGTAGAATAAATATTGACACCCATAAACAGATCCCCATCACCCTATGTCCTGTCCAGTGCAGATTGACCACCTCCGGCCAATTGCCCGAGTAGGTGCTGGAAGCCATAATCCTGACATGATGGGCTGATTGCAGTGCAATAACTAAAGAGCTTTATTATCCCAGAGAACAAACAAGTACAGGAAGTAACCACATGTTTAACTTCCCAAACCTGTCAAACCTTTATATGGGAGACTCTCCCCTCCCCCAGCTCATTCAGTAACAAGGGCTTGTGAACAGCCCAGAATGTCCTGCATTTTATTAGTAGCAATCAGCACCTACGTCCCCTACTATCATACTATCAGCACCTACATCCCCTACTATCAGCACCTACGTCCCCTACTATCAGCACCTACGTCCCCTACTATCAGCACCTACGTCCACTACTATCAGCACCTACATCCCCTACTATCACATCTGCTCCCCCCTTCTACGCACCTCGTCCCTACGATCACATCTGCATCCCCTCCCCGTCTATCAGCACCTACGTCCTCCCCTACTACAGCATCGCTCCCTTCTATCAGCACCTACGTCCCCTACTATCATACTATCAGTACCTGCATCCCCTTCTATCAGCACCTGCATCCCCTAACTATCAGCAACCTACGTCCTCTACTATCAGCACCTATGTCCCCTACTATCAGCAACTACTTCCGTTACTATCAGCCATAATGCCTCCTACTATCAGCCCTACATCTCCTACTATCAGCACCTACGTCCCTTAATATCCCCGCCGTCCCCTACCAGCACCTACATCCCCTACTATCAGCACCACGTCCCTTAATATCAGCCTCCCCTACCTAGCACCTTACGCCGCCCTTCTGTCATAAACCTACTCCTCCTACTACTCAGAACCATGTCCTCCTACTATAAACAACTACGGTCCTCTACTATCCAGCACCTACTTCCCTACTATCAGCACATACCTCCTACTATCAGCACCTCGTCCCCCTCTATCAGCAAGCACCTATGTGCCCTACTATCACAACTACTTTCCTACTATCCACACATATGCCTGCCTACCAGCACCTACGTCCCCTTCTATCAGCACCTACCTCCCCTTCTATCACCCTACATCCCCTACTATCAGACAACTACATCCCCTACTATACAGCAACCTCGTCCCTTAATATCAGCCATCCGTCCCTACCAGCACCTACGACCCCTTCTAAATCAGAACCTACGCCTCCTTTATCACACCTACTCTCCCCTACTATAACACCTATACCCGCCCTTCTATAAGCACCTCGCTCCCCCTATTTCTCTATCAGCACCTACCTCCCCTTCTATAAGCACCTACCTCCCCTTCTATAAGCACCTACCTCCCCTTCTATAAGCACCTACCTCCCCTTCTATAAGCACCTACGTCCCCCTACTATAAGCACCTACCTCCCCTTCTATAAGCACCTACCTCCCCTTCTATAAGCACCTACGTCCCCTAATATCAGCACCTACACATACAATGGTTGTATCAATATACAATAATATAAAGAGTCTGAACTCCTGTTATTTGTACAGTTTGCCATTAAAGTTTCATCTACGGCCTGGTCCTGGTTTTAGCTACTAACAGGCCTTCTCATTCTTGGATCTCATGGGTCAGCACTGCCCCCGCAGGATGGGAATAAGGCAAAACATTTATTGTTTTATAACGTCAGGCAGCTCTGGTCACTTTCTTGGTTGGGCGAATTGATAGTCAGGTAGACAATCAGTGACCCTTGTACAGTTCAGAGGGGACAATAGGCAGGTAATTACGGTACTGATTAGCATCCCTTTGATCCACCAATGAATAAGAGTCTGTACGGGATAAATACGGCCCCTGGCAATTTAAACTGAAAGAATGTAAAGATCCATTATCTCCCCATAACAGCTATATGATCAGGGAAGCGTTAGGACATTGTACACACGTATGATTGTGGCAAATGAAGAACAACCAATAAACAGCCGGTTCAGCTGACTAATATGTATGGCAGCTTCCATCAGTGGCATCTGTGATTTGTCTTGCCACATCAACAAATGGAGGGGATATGGGATTAAAGGGGAACTGTCACTAAATAAAAATTGTGTAATGGAGTTTACTGGTTCATTACAGGGACTTTAAATAAATAAGGTACAGGGTAAACATACAGGGAGATTTAATTAAAGTTCTTATCGTTTGAAAAGGTGCTAATTTTGTCCCAACCAATCAGATGTTAGCTTTCAAATATTAAATTAGATCTGATTGGTTGGGGCAAAATTAGCACCATTTTAAACGATAAGAACTCTATTTAATCTCCCTGATAGACTGTAATGGACAAATCTCATTGGATCGGAAAGGGATTCACATTTATATTCACATATATGTATGTATGGCAAGAAATTGGTTGTTCCTGTGGCGGAACAGACATTGTGAGACTTGCAATGAAACATTTCTGACAATCCTAATAACTGCCAATAGCAATTACTGCTTAATGATTTCCCAATACATCCCTATACAGAGCACCGCCCCCAACCACCAAGGCCCCACCCCCCACGGTACACCAGGACCCTTCACATGTCCTCATAGATGGCGTGCACCTCTATAGATGGCGAGTACCCCATAGACAGCGTGTAACCCATAGACGGCGTGTACCCCATAGACGGCGTGCACCCCATAGACGGAGTGTAACCCATAGACAGCGTGTACCCCATAGACAGCGTGTACCCCATAGACAGCGTGTAACCCATAGACAGCGTGTAACCCATAGACGGCGTGTACCCCATAGACGGCGTGTACCCCATAGACAGCGTGTAACCCATAGATGGCGTGCACCTCTATAGACGGCGAGTACCCCATAGACGGCGTGCACCCCATAGAAGGCGTGTACCCCATAGACGGAGTGTACCCCATAGACGGCGTGTACCCCATAGACGGCGTGTACCCCATAGACGGCGTGCACCTCTATAGACGGCGTGTACCCCATAGACGGCGTGTACCCCATAGACGGCGTGTACCCCATAGACGGAGTGTACCCCATAGACGGAGTGTACCCCATAGACGGCGTGTAACCCATAGACGGCTTGTACCCCATAGACGGATTGTACCCCGTCTTAGTTAAAGAGACCGTAAGTAATATTAAAATATACGTACACAAGCAATTCTATTCACACTACACTGTGGTAGAAAAACACTATGGCAGCTCCCACCCATGTGTATAACTACAGATTATCTCCTGCACATACAACCAGCTAAACACACGGGGTGATATTTGTCCAAACTGACCGTTCGCCACTAGCATCCAGGACAAATCAGTCGGTCGCGGCAATAGTAGCCATGGCCGACAGTTTTTGGACATGTTGGTTGGAAATATTGAATGGTGTGTACCCAAGCCTAAGGAAAACAATATGGTAGCTCCCACCCATATGGATGGATAATATTTGCATTCCCCCTCCTACTGAATGGGTTAATTGTCCCCGCGATGATCAATCACAGAGGATAATGAGCAGTGAACACTCAATGGACCTTGTACACAATTTACCAAACACACAGATTTCCCCATCAATCTGATCTGTAACCACGAGTACAATTGGACATTCACTTTCTACAACTGTCAGTCACATTTTCTATTCCCCTGCAGGGATAGACCTAAATATGATGGATCAGGACCACCTTGTCTCATCCATCACTACGTCCCCTTTCTCCCTGGAAGAATCTGTTCCTTTCATTCCCTCTTCTCTCTCCACAGGTCCCTGACTGTCCATCCAGACATCTGTACAACACCGGACCCTTCCTCCATAGCTCTCTAACACACATAATGGTGGGAGCTGCCATGGTGATGTTTCCCTTAGACAGTACAGTATGAGGGTATAGATTGTGTGTCCAGAACATTCCTTCTCTGTATATTTATACATATGGGTGGGAGCTACCATATTGTTTCCCTTAGACAGTACAGTATGAGGGTATAGCTTATTGTATGTACAGAACATTCCTTCTCTGTATATTTATACATATGGGTGGGAGCTGCCATATTGTTTTACCTTAGACTGTACAGTATGAGGGTATAGCTTATTGTGTGTACAGAACATTCCTTCTCTGTATATTTATACATATGGGTGGGAGCTGCCATATTGTTTCCCTTATACAGTACAGTATGAGGGTATAGCTTATTGTATGTACAGAACATTCCTTCTCTGTATATTTATATTTATACATATGGGTGGGAGCTGCCATAGTGTTTCCCTTAGACAGTACAGTATGAGGGTATAGCTTATTGTATGTACAGAACATTCCTTCTCTGTATATTTAAACTTATGGGCGAGAGCTGCCATACTGTACTTATGGTGGAATCTCAGAGTAAACAGACCGACGGCCCATAGAGATGAAGTTTTATTGTCTGATAATGAATAGGATGGGGGGGGGGATATGATTAAATAAACAGACAGAGAAAATTATTTTGTTCTGTGATTTTTTTTCCCCTTTAAACAGAAGATGGAAATTCTCCGCCTGGAGCCATTATTTTCCTTTAACTTGAAAGATGAATTCCTGTCACATGGAAAGTTAAATCCCTGTATTAACCGTCTCAGCGCTGGAACTTGCCCTTGGGAAACTCCTATTGTCTATATTATGTTTAACTCTGTCAGACCCACGGATCACAATGGGAACTACATTTGTTTTACTCCGACACACCGTTAAAGGGAAATGTGACCTTGCAATAATCAGAAAATATCATTAAATGGAACCCAAATTGTGTGGAACCAATTGGACTGACCCGCTCTCGTCTTTCCTAGAAAACCAGCAATGCCAAACTCTGGCACTACAGATGTTTTCAAACTACAACTCCCTGCATGCCTTGTTAGCAGAATGGTTCACTGCTATAGTCAATAAGCGAGACCTGGTACACAAATCATTGTTATACCTTTAATTTCTGATCAACAAACTACCAATTGGTATATTGATTTTAGATCTGTGTGCACTAGGCCTTACAGGGCCCATACATGCAACAATGGCAACCATACAATCCGGGTCTCAAACCGACGCACACAGGCAGATGGACATACAAAATAAAACTGACCTTTAGGGGCCTTTTTCAATGTTACCCAATGTGAAAATATTCCTGTGATGGGACAGGGGCTCCCTCTGCTGGCCATAAAAAAATAATACACACAGAATATTTTGCTTGAAGGAGAACTACCTTAAATGCATATAAATTTTCATAAACAGTTAAAACATAAAGTACCTGGGGCAGGGAGGTAGGTTTGGTAATTTCTACCTCCCAAAATCATTTCAATGAGGCAGCACGAATAAAACTGCTTCTGCCAGGCTTCCTGGGTGTTCAGCACTATCTTTAACACAGGAAGGCCCAGGGCACTAACCCGGCAGATGAAAACCATACGTGCTGTAGCTCCTCAACAAAATAATATTGGGAGGTAGGAATAATCAATCCTACCTCCCTGTCCAAGGTTCTTTTCATTTCTAAGAAGTAACATTTTTTATCACCTTTATACCACTTGTTATTTTTTATTTCAAAAGGGTTACCCTGTAAACAATGGCTAACACGGTACACCATCTTTTCCTAAGCTAATTAGGGCTACAAACTGACCTTTGTGCTGCCATCTAGTGGTGAAACGAGAAATCACCTAAGATAATTGGGCATTAAAGGAGAACTAAATCCATTTTTTATACTCCAGAATCTGAAAACAACCCCCCTAAAAATACCAATAAGCTATATAATATGACTTCAGTAAATTGTATTAAAGTAAATGTAAGCCTGTTAAGAACTGAATTAAGTATCTGTGTGTATGTGCAGTGTCAGACCACACCTCCTGACCTCAGTCACATGCTTCCTTGCTTTATCTGTCCTGTAAAAGGATTGGCTAGAGGTTATTAATGGGTGTGACCAACTGTAACAAGTTTCTGCCATAGCTAAGGACTGAGCATGTGCAGAACATAATGGTCGTTGACCAAACTGTGTGATGCTAGAATGCTGTGAAGTAAAGCACAAACCACATATTTAGGTAAATTTCCCAGCACCTGTATCAAAATGAGAGGTAAGACACAGATTACTGGTTTTATATCAAGGTGTTCTGCCTTCTGGTTCAGTGTTGTTCTGTGGCTTTAGTTGTCCTTTAAGCATGATGAAGTCAGATAAAACGCTTTTTATTTATACAGCTTCATAGTATTTGTAATTTTGCTATATGTATATATAAGTAGTTATGGTAGTTATGCACTTTAAAGTATGTATGTTACTATTGGCACTTATATTGATTTAGCATTTTTTTCTATAGGTCCACCAATATAGAGGTAGTTTTCAAACTACTTAAGTCTCCTAGTGACAGCCGTGGGAGGGGGGGAAGTAGAGTGGAGGTGCCAAAGGAAGGCAGAGTAGCAGGAGAAGCAGAGAGTCATGGGAAGGACACACTCTCTGCTCTCCGCATGGAGTCTGCATCTCGGATAAAAACGATCACTGAGTACCAGGGGATTAATCCTGGTTGACCCGAGTTAGGGAAAAGAAAGTAAATCACAGTCAATTTCTTCTACTTATTAACCTACAAAATGACAGTTTTATTTTTGGGGTTGGTACAGTGGAAGGGCCAGAACAGAACGCAACCTTCCTTCTCTGTATATTTATACATATGGGTGGGAGCTGCCATATTGTTTCCCTTAGACAGTACAGTATGAGGGTATAGCTTATTGTATATACAGAACATTCCTTCTCTGTATATTTAGACATATGGGTGGGAGCTGCCATATTGTTTCCCTTAGACAGTACAGAAATAGGGTATAGCTTATTGTGTGTACAGAACATTCCTTCTCTGTATATTTATATATATGGGTGGGAGCTGCCATAGTGTTTCCATTAGACAGTACAGTATGAGGGTATAGCTTATTGTATGTACAGAACATTCATTCACTGTATATTTATACATATGGGTGGAAGTTGCCATATTATTTCCCTTAGACAGTACAGTATGAGGGTATAGCTTAATAGCACTGTCTTGGGTTCCTGCTATGTGGTTATTTCCCTTCTATGGGTTCAATCCAAACTCACTGTGATGTGATTCGCTAAGGAAAAATGCCACCAAACCATCATTGAACCTCATTTTGATTGTATAAGAAAAAAATAAAAGTGGAGGGTTAAAGGATCAGAGATGGTGCAATTTTTCATAAAACATACTAATGCACCAAGGGGCCACACACAATACACAGTATTTACTATCTCTATAACAAACAACTTTTGCGTGCAACGTGTAAAACAAATGCAGTAATGTAAAATTAAATAATTTGTTTATTGTTTCACTGATCATTCTAAGAAGATACTATGGTCTGTCTTAACATGCCAGAAATTCCATTACACAAAGTTTAACCTTAAAATACTGAGTGTTTAGTCGCTATTACTAGTAAACATTACCATCCAATGCCACTAAATAGTCATTTAAACAGTTTTCTCTCTGGCCCCTCCCAGTATACCCTCCCCTTCATTTATATTTATTCACAGAGATAAAAGAAGTGCCAGGGGCACTTATCGTAGGAGGAGCCAAAGAGCAATTTGATAACAGTGTCCCTTTAAGACAACGTGACTATAAAAACTGCACTTACTTTGCATCTGTAGGGCATGTAAATGTTGATGATGTAACTGACTTTACCAACAGTTCATCAGTCCAAAGAGACAAAGATTAAGAACTAGATGGATTGTGGTCCACGTTTTTTATTCTATATAATGTTTGTATAAAATTATTTTAAAGACAAAAAGTCCAAACGCTTGGTGCTCCATCTTGTCAGTTCCCTGAAGACGCAGGTGGGAGTAGAAGCCTCAATTTCCATGAACAAGACTGACAAAGAGAGTCAGACAGCTTAGCGACAGGACGCCAGTGATTACGGCTTTCAACAGGAGAGCCATCCAGCTTCCCAGAAGGAAAACATGTACAAAACAACTAGAAAAGAGAAAAAGAAATAATTTTGACAAACTGGAGATAAACATGCAGGTGGGAATTAGCATAAGGATTGCACCAAACAAAATACAGGATGGTGTATTTTACTTTGTCTGAAAACGTCTTGATATGTATATTTAAGCTGACCTATTGCTTAGGTATATTGAGCTGCTTCCGCCTCAGAGATGGTATAGAAATCTACTCTGTAAAACTAATAGTTTGTTAAGAAGCTTTTTTCCACCAGCTGTTAATACCATCAATGCAAGTATGTGATGCAGGTTTTACAATTTTTCTGCACAATATTTTTGTAAAAATGATTTATGTGACACAATTTCATTGGCTAATATGCGATATAAATCGCCCAAAGACGGAACTTAAAATGTTCCCCATTGGTTAGCACTCACAGCATTCTTTAAAGGGAATGTCCACCCCTCTTTTCAAAAATGAATATATTGTAGATTACCCCCCAAAACCTAAGGATCGTTTTAGTCAAAAGCTTTAAATCTGCTCCCACACAGAGCTATTATACTCACAAGCTCCTCGCTCCACCGCCGCTTCTGGGTTCCTCACTCAGTCTCAACTGTGGCTGCTCTGTTCTTTTTGTGTTCTTGAGCAGCCGCAGTGGAGACTGGTCCGGTAATGGCAGCCAGTGATTGGCCATGTCGTCACTGTCACGGCCGACACTGACTGCCTTACCCGGAAGTGCAGAGCCACAGCGGTGGATCGAGGAGAAGCTTGTAAGTATCATAGCTCAGTGTGGGAGCCGAATTAAAGCTTTTGACCAAAACGAACTTTAGGTTTTGGGGGGTAATCTACAATATATTCATTTTTGAAAAGAACGGTGGACATTCCCTTTAAAGGGCATCTATGTGTTCTATAATTCCCCCCAACCACCTTTATTTTCTTCAGTTTCCTCCTCTGTCCTCTAAGTTAAAAGAAGTCAAGATTTCAATACACCACTCCTGCTTGAGCTGTCAATCAAATCCCCTAACAGCATGCCGATGTAATGTGTAGGCTTACAGAAGTTTTACAGAAAGTCTCCCAATGACTCCTTCCTGCGCACTAAAATGCTTGGCAAATAATGTGTTAAAACCAGAAGTAAAGGAAAGGAGAATGAAGCAGCTTTCACCAATTTATTACCTGTCAAAGGGAGATCGGGCTGCAGTGATAAGACAGGACTCGTGCCTCTCCTAACTCACCCCCCTCCCACATCTTACATAGCAAGTATCTCCAGAACAACAGAGAAGTTTTCTCTCTACAGTCTTACATAGAGGTTTTTTTATGTTTACAAAGGTTAAGGTGCCCATACACTACGTAAGACATTAGACAGATGTCCAATCTCTCATAAGATAAATGCCTAATCTATCTAGAACGGCCTAGCCTATTCGTTCATACAATCAATTTGAGACCACAAAATGAATGGGTCAGATAGGAACATCTCAAGATAGAAACCGCTGCTTGTAAAATGTGTTCTTTAGACATTAGATACCTCAAATCTAATGTCTGCCTAGTGTATGGCGAGCTTTAAAATTATGTGTAGGAGGATTAATGTGCATGAGCGGCTTGTTTCACAGGCTTGATTCACAGCAAGAGGGAGGGGGAGGGGGGAGGTCTGCAGTAAATCACGGAGCCACAGAGGAAGGTGGAAATAAGGCAGCATGCACTAACCTTTTTTTATACTTAACTATAGATGCCCTTTAATTTTAATAACAAAGCATACCATGTATTCGAATATTAAATTAAAGGTCCAAAAATGACTTGATAGGAATTGCTCTCCTGAGAATTTTTGCAGTGAATTGTCATTGTTTATTTTGCATAGTTTTGAAGATATTTACATTTTTGTGTGTGATATGGAAGCAGCATCACCAGGTCCCCTGCACTTCCTGCTCTGAAACCATGTCAGTCTGCCCTGTCTCCTCCTCCCCTTGTAGCCCCCCTGCTCTTGCAAGCTCAACTGGTCCCTCCCACTCATGGACTCCATTTGCAGGCCCCCCTTGGCCCCTTCCCTTACAGCCCCATGTGGCCCCGCAGAATAGTCGATACCTTAGCCCTGCCCATCCGCGAGTATGCCATTGTGTATGCCATTGTGCCGTCCACTCGCGGGTACCTTGTGCCACTCAGACCCCCACACAGAGAAAACTGTGTGAGAACTCTGCCTGAGAGAGAAGAGCTGTTGATTCCCTTCCCTTTACAGTGGGGATCTTCACACAGAAGAGAGGAGGAGGGACTTCCTGTCTCTCTCACACTCTGAGGGAGTCTGAGGCTGTGCTCGCCGGCGGCACTGTGCAGGAGAAGCCTCAGGAATGTCACATGTCACCCTCCCACCCATTAACTTTCTGGTCAGTCATTTCTTTATATCTTGGGCTGTGGAGCACGTAGAGAGGTGGTTGATGGCTCGTTTTAAAGGTAGGAAACTGGCCTTTCATTTAAACTCAACTTGTTTGGAGACCACAGTTCCCCTTTAAGGAATGCTGTGAGTGCTAACAAATGGGGAACATTTTAAGGTCTGTCTTTGGGCCTATACAATAATGTGCTAGATGTATCGCCCGCAAAAGTGTTGGCAGCTTTAAAGTGGTTTATATTTACAACACAATACTTGTTATAGAGTCATTCTCCCTGATCCCCAACACCCCTTTCTACTCCTGTAAGTGCTGTCAGAGAGCTTTACACATGCTCAGTTGTAGAATCCCAGGGAATAGCCTGCAGTCATTGGTAATGTTGTCAGCCATTAGGGCCGTTACACCCAGAAGAGCTGGAGCACATATTTATATGGTTATACAGTTTTCTATTACCGAATGTTGCCTAATTATCTCTTGGCGCTGGGTTTGGGGAAGCCCAGCATTATTATAGGAACAACGGGCAAACACCAAACCTAAGAAACCAATCTGACTGCATCAGGCACATGTGGACAGTTTGGCATTAAAGAGGGAAATACTTACTCCATAAGAAAGGCTTTGTACATGCTCAGTCCCAGCAAAACGGTAACGGGCAGTCGGTAATGGGTGGGGAGATCGTACCGTGTCCACATCCACACAAGGGCGGCGACTGCCATGTAATGAACCTGAAAATAAAGTTTGTTTTAAATGAGCAGATCTGCTGAGCTCAGATTCCCCCCAGACAGACAGTGGCCCCTTCCCACAAGGTCAGATTTCCCCCAGGCGGACAGTGGCCCCTTCCCACAAGGTCAGATTTCCCCCAGGCGGACAGTGGCCCCTTCCCACAAGGTCAGATTTCCCCCAGGCGGACAGTGGCCCCTTCCCACAAGGTCAGATTCCCCCCCAGGCGACAGTGGCCCCTTCCCACAAGGTCAGATTCCCCCCAGCGGACAGTGGCCCCTTCCCCCAAGGTCAAGATTTCCCCAGGCGGACAGTGGCCCCTTCCCACAAGGTCAGATTTCCCCCAGGCGGACAGTGGCCCCTTCCCACAAGGTCAGATTTCCCCCAGGCGGACAGTGGCCCCTGCCCACAAGGTCAGATTTCCCCCAGCCGGACAGTGGCCCTTTCCCACAAGGTCAGATTTTCCCCAGCCGGACAGTGGCCCCTTCCCACAAGGTCAGATTTCCCCCAGCCGGACAGTGGCCCTTTCCCCCATTGCCTTACCAAACTGATGTTGGAGTCGATGCTCATCTGAATGTATTTCCAGTCAAACTCTATTCCTCTAGCTCCGACCCACAAGGGGAGACACCTGACATACATAAAGGAGCAAAGTAACACGTGTACATACTGTATAGATATCCCATTACACGGAGGACATTACTAGCCAAGTGCTCTAACATACATGGATCCTGATCCCAGTCAATTCCCCATTTGGCCCTGTCCCCTGACTGAACTTGTGCCAATCATTTCTGTCCATTCCCAGCACAGCTAGCAGGACAAGCCCCCAGAGCTGGGACAGTTGGGAGAAAGGAGTATCCATCTTGTGAAGAAGCCTCCAGACCAAAGGGTTTATTGGCAGCAAAATAAACACTCTACGGTTTACTTGCTAACCATGGTCAGAGACGCTGTTGGGCTTGTTCAATACGTGTTCTTAATCTGCAGCCAATCATATGTCATTATGTTTCTAACTTAAATAGACAAGTAAATAAGGTATCATCTGATTGGTTGCTGCAAATTAAGAGTTTTGATCCTCATATTACATAAGCCCTATATATAGGATTGTTAGAAGGGGGTGGTTAGTCTAAGGACAGACAGGATACAGACTAGGATTCCCTACATCCTGGGGCAGACATCCACATGGTGAAAGGCTGGTCAGAATATCCATTAGAAGCAGGACGCAGTCTGTACCGGTTTCATTGTAGCCATACAGGATGGATTTAATTAACTATTTAGCCTATTTAAAGGGAACCCTACAACCAGTACTACACAGTGAATAAAACACCTGCAACACACTTTACTAGGATCCCTCAATCTGAATTATCACGTTAATATATTGACAGTTAATGAACAGCAAGAGAAACCAGTAAGTGACCAGTGTGAAGGAGGTGTTTAGTGGGATACCTGGTGGTGTGATTAGGAGGTAGGAATCGTATTGAGCAACTCGGGATTCTTACCTGGACATGACAAGTTCTGCAGTTGCCCAACCCATCGCTGCCACCATGATCTTATATTCTCCTTTTCCAGCATTTCTGGACATAACTAAATGGAGCCCCAGTAAGTCTGCAAGGTCTACAGTGGATTTCATGAACTCCTGGTCCGGAAAAAAAGAAAACCCGGAGATTACAAACCCCGCCCCTCACTATAGGAGAACTTTAGTGAACTTGGGAGAGGACAGTGACAATGTGATCATCTTACCCCAATAAAGTCGAATGCGCCAGCAGCACCCTCCCATGTGGGGAAAAACGTTGCAAGGAAAAGCATCTGAAAAACAGGAAATCAATAATATTCCAGTCTGTCCTTAAAGGACAAGTCCAGCCCTGAAATGAAAACTTACATACAGGTAAATCATCCCCTAAACTGTAATAGTTTGAAATGTGACCTATATA
Source organism: Hymenochirus boettgeri (assembly GCA_019447015.1). Lineage (NCBI taxonomy): Eukaryota > Metazoa > Chordata > Amphibia > Anura > Pipidae > Hymenochirus > Hymenochirus boettgeri. Next base: position 294,589 of record JAACNH010000087.1, read on the forward strand.
AGTCTAACCTGAAATCCTGCACAATGTCCTGTTTCCCCTGTTTCTGCTTCCTGGTTCTTCCAGTTAGTAACTGTCAGTTATGGATTTGACAGTTGACATCACAGCCAATGGCTGAATGTTAATCCCGTCTGCCTCTTCTGAGCATGCCCAGGCTCAGTACAGGTTTCTAAATGGCTCAGTTTCCAGGAGGCATCCAGAAGCATAGCAGGCATACAGTAATGAATTCATAGGACAAACTATGATATATCAACATATTATAAAGAGGCCATTCTTTCTAAACAATGTTCTTATGAGGGTGGAGTTGTCCTTTAAAGACATTAAGTAACAGTAATAAACCTTGGAGTATCAGTTGATTATACAGCAAATTGGGTGCAGGTAACAGCTTTGAAATATTTTACCCATGCAGGACCTCAATCTGACCTGTGTACTGCCATCTGGTGGTGACTCAAATAATCGCCAGCTAAGAGTCCGACAAGGTTTTGATTGGCAAGAAGAGAAACACTGGGTACTCTGCTAGTTCATTATACAGGTGATAATTGTATATTTTAATTTTAGCTTTTGATAATTTGCATTAAAATATGAAATGAGCTTATAATACATAAGGCTAGGCATTTTCAATGGGAAGGTGCAGTGGCGAGAATCTATAATACAATCACTTAGTGATGTCACCGAGTGACTTCCTGTATTCTACTGCCCCTCCCACTGTCTCCCCATCCCTGTATTAGTCATTTATATAGGAATCCCTGTTTATTCTTGACAGACAATGTTCGGTCCTTCTTTCTCTTTTCAATAGGAACAGTAATTAATTATTTATACATTAAACAGGGATTCCTATATAAATGACTAATACAGGAAGGGGGAGAGACAGTGGTAGCGGGCAGGTTGTTTTTTTTTAGGCTGGCCTTATGTATTATCCTATATAATAAAAGCCTAAGTGTGCATCCCTGTGTCCGTGTGTCACTGCAGTTCCTATGGACTTACCACTAGAGGGAGTCTCTGCAGTTCCTATTGACTCACCACTAGAGGGAGAGTCTCTGCAGTTCCTATTGACTCACCACTAGAGGGAGAGTCTCTGCAGTTCCTATTGACTCACCACTAGAGGGAGAGTCTCTGCAGTTCCTATTGACTCACCACTAGAGGGAGAAACACAGGAAACACACGAAAGGCAGAACAGCAATTAAACAGACTGCAGGTAAGGTTGCTTGGGACAGGCGCCCCTGGATTCGGGACAGACGGGGGGCCCTTGGATTCGGGACAGACGGGGGGCCCTTGTATTTCGGACAGAATGGGGGGCCCTGGATTCGTGACAGAAACGGGGGGCCTTGGTTCTGGACAGACGGGGGGCCCTTGGATTCGGGACAGACGGGGGGCCCTGGATTTGGTACAGAGGGGGGCCTTGTATTTGGGGCAGAGGGGGAGCCCTGGATTTGGGACAGAGGGGCCCCTGGCCTAAGGACACTAAGGGGGGACAATGGCCTTGGGACACTAAGAGGGTACTCTGTGCTTCTAGCGCCCTTTATTGTAGCGGGCTTAATGTCTAGTAAGAAATAATATGCTACCTACAGTGTAATATAGGGATTACCTTCACCTCGGAGTTTATGACCTTTATAAAAGCACGAGGCCGCATGGTTATGGAGCTCCTCGGTGCCGTAATATCCTTATATTACACTGTAGGTAGCGTATTATCCTTTATATTATAGGATTTTCCTGGAGACATATCTCTATTAATTTATAATGGATAATGGTCTCAGATACCACATTCAAATTTCATTAGAGCAGATACTGGACTGTCAAGTCTTCATTAACGTGGATCTCCACTTTATGAACTCAGCAAGTCTTAACATGGAATGCTGGGAAGTGAAGGTTTTAAACATCCAGAGGGGTCACAGGATGGATAACACTGGTTTATGTACAGTGATGTTTTTCCAAATATCAAGCACATGCCGATAATTGCCACAGCACAAATGCATTTCTGTGCACAGGTCAGCCACTTAAAGGGCAATGGTGGTCTCCAAACAAGTTAGGGTTAAATGAAAGCCCGCAGTATTTCCTTTATAATGAGCCGACAATCACATCTCTGGCTTCACCCTGTGAGAAATGATATTGAGTTGATTGTTCAAACTTCCTGCTTCCAGTAGGTTGAGTGACATCACCTGACCTCTGCTAGCCCCTCTGCCCCGGGGGAGAAGCATGCTCAGTTGAGACTAAGGGCACGGCCACACTGCAACGCAAACACACATGGAATCGCATGCGATTTCGTTGTGTTTGCGCATGCATTTTTTTTATCAAGTATTGAAAAACGCATGCGATTGCAATTTAAAATGCGGAACGCAAATCGTGCGTTTTGGTGCGTTGCCGCGTTTTCAATGATATGAAAAAAACGCAAGTACAAACGCAAAAAAAGCGCAGCAGTGTGGCCTTGCCCTTAATGCTGGGGAAATCAGTAAGTACCTGGAGGGAAAGTAGCAGTTGAGAAGGGGAGCCTATTAATGCAGACAGGCTGGTCACATGACTTCGAGCTGGTCACATGGTTGAAAACAAGAAGTGTTCAAGCAGGAAGTAACATTGCTGAACCTTTCCAGCAATAACTTCTCACGAGATTTATCTAGAGATGATGGAAGGATTTTTATATAATCCTTACTAGTTTGGAAGAATTCAAAACCACTTATATCCTTTAAGTGTAATGAATCACTGGATAATGAAAATGACTAGAAACAATGAGTGGATTGTTAACTTAATGAGTGGAAATACAAGGCTACAGAGTGGAACAGATTGAGAAACACGTGGGAATGTGAATGGCCCTAAAACAAATGCACGTGAATCTTGCCCCGTGCAAACACTGGAAAAGCCAAGGTTTACCAAGGCTGCCAATCTGCAGTATCCAATCACCGATTGGCTTTTTACGAATACACTGTAGCAATAATGTTTAATGTTGACATTTCTTATTATTCAGTGAAATAGGAAGAAGCAGTCAGGAGTTTTTTCTATTTGTTAATGAATCAGAGACTGAAACCCTCAATATGACCTCTAAACCTCCTCCCTAATCCCTACAATGATGATGATCCTACCACACTAGGAAAACTTTAAACTGCACTGAATGGAAGTAAAGGAGACAGTGAATTGTGCATTGAGATGGATCATGTCATAGAATTAGAATAGTTTTAGAATAACCAGCTAAAACAAACATTCTAGCATGTGTGAGCCAACATTGTGTATAATTCCCTCATCTAATCCCAGCATGCATTCTAGGTAGTGTTTAATCCCAGTGTGTAGACTGCAACCAGTCCTGTCTCTGCGAACAGATGTCATGTGGACAGTTGGTGAATGAATGTCTGAACCTCCTACTCTGCACTTTCATCAAAAAAATAATAATCCTGCTGATTTAGGGACCGGTCACTTCCCCGTTTACTCCCCAGAACCAGCTGCCTTCCTGGTACAATTTTATGTTCAATTCCTACAGCCACTGACTGTACAGAATGTCCCACCACTTTACAATTCTCTTACACAGATATACAGCCAGACACACAGATGTATATATAGATAGATATACATCTAGATAGACAGACCCACAGACATATAGACAGACAGACCCACAGACATATAGAAGCATAACCAGGTTCCTCCTGAGGGTTATCCGGTCTTTCTCTCCATCTCTCACTATCTGACACTTCCGTAAACATGAGTCGCAGCCGGTCCGGCCCGCACATGCGCATTAGGAAAGAGGGGAGGCGCCATATGGTTTAGCCTGGAAGGGTTCAGGCCGTGTTTGTGACGTAGTTGGATGGCAGCGCTGCGCAGAGTGTCTAGTTCTACCTCAGGTCTGTGCGGTGACAGGAGATCCCGGTCGGTCGGGGAAATGACTTTATTCCACTTCGGGAACTGCTTCGCACTCGCCTTTCCCCTATTTCATTACATACAAATGCAGCGGACTGTAAGTCACCCTGGCGGAGGTCGGTAGGTGGGTGGGGGGATGGGGCCGGTAGGTGGGTGAGGGGAACTGACCGCTCTGTGTGGTTATAGGTCCGAGTATAACGCCTTTGGAGATGTGTGCAGGCTGGAGCCCCTACCTGTGTGTGCAGCTATGTAAGGTAAGTACCTGGGCTATGGTGGGGACATGGGGGAGGGGTATGTCTAATAGTGGGAACCATGGGACTTCTGGTGTCTGGAAACTACAAACCCCAGCATGCCCTGCTCTCCAGAACTTTGTAGTTCCTAAACATCTGGAGTGCCAAGTTTTGTTATCAATGTGTGTCAGCTTAGTCTATTAATCAATCAAATCTATCTGTCTGTGTCTATGTGTCTGTCTGGGTGTGTCTATCCGTCTGTCTGTCTATGTGTCGGTCGGTCTATCTATCTGTCTGTCTGTCTATGTGTCTGTTATCATATCTCTATCTGTGCATCTATCTCTTTAATTCTCTATCTGTGCATCTATCTCTTTAATTCTCTATCTGTGCGTCTATCTCTTTAATTCTCTATTGTGCGTCTATCTCTTCTCTATCTATGTGTCTGTCTGTCTGTCTGTCAATCTATGTGTCTATCTATCTATCTATCTGTGTCTGGCTATCTATCTCTCTATCTGTGTCTGTCTGTCTATCTGTGTGTGTCTATCTATCTCTCTGTGTGTTATCTATCTCTATCTATCTGTGTGTGTGTGTGTCTATGTCTGTGTGTGTGTCTGTCTGTGTGTCTGTCTAGTGTCTGTCTGTCTATCTGTCTATGTGTCTGTCTGTGTGTCTGTCTGTGTGTCTCTGTCTGTGTGTCTGTCTATGTGTCTGTCATGTGTCTGTCTATTTGTCTATGTGGTCTGTGTGCTATCGGTCTGTGTGTCTGTCTGTCTGTGTGTTGTCTGTCTATCTATCTTGTCTGTATCTTCTATCTGTGTGTCTGACTGTCTATTGTGGTCTGTCAACTTACACACTAGCAAACAGGTAAGTGACCCAACTCAGGATTCCTCCCTTGGGAATACAGAACAAGGTAGAGAGTCACACTCCATAGTGACCACACATACACTCACAACGTTTCTGAGGTTCAAGGGGATCACCTGAAGAAGGGGGCAGATGTGCGTCATCTCTTTATTCTCTATCTGTGCGTCTATCTCTAATTCTCTATCTGTGCGTTATTTCTTTAATTCTCTATCTGTGCGTCTATCTCTTAATTCTCTAATGTGCGTCTATCTCTTTAATTTTCTATTGGTGGTCTGTCTCTTTAATTCTCTGTCGTGCATCTATCTCTTATCTATGTGTCTGTCTATGTGTCTGTCTGTGTCTGTCTGTCTATCTATCTATCTATCTATCTATCTATCTATCTATCTATCATCTATCTATCTGTGCGCCTATCTCTTTAATTCTCTATCTGTGTGTCTATCTCTTTAATTCTATCTGTGCGTCTATCTCTCGTCTATCGTGGTCTGTCTACTATCTGTCTGTGTGTCTCTGTTATGTGTTGTCTGTCTGTGTTGTCTGTCTATCTGTCTGTGTGTCTCTGTTTGTCTGTGTGTGTGTCTGTCTATCTGTTGTTGTGTCTGTCTTGTCTGTCTGTGTGTCTGTCTATGTCTGTCTGTGTGTTGTCTGTCTATCATCTGTCTTGTGTCTTTCTGTCATCTATCTGTCTGGATCTCTCTATCTGTGTGTCTGACTGTCTACTGTCTATCTATCTGTCTGTGTGTCTGTCTATATATCTATCTGTCTGTCTGTATCTCTCTATCTGTGTGTCTGACTGTCTATCTGTGTGTCTGTCAAACTTACACACTAGCAAAAAGGTAAGTGACCCAACCTCAGGATTCCTCCCTGGGAATACAGAACAAAGGTAGAGTCGCACTCCATAGTGACCACACATACACTCACAACGTTTTGAGGTTCAAGGGGATCACCTGAAGAAGGGGGCAGCTGTGCGTCTATCTCTTTAATTCTCTATCGTGCATCTATCTCTTTAATTCTCTATCTGTGCGTCTATTTCTTTTCTTTCTCTCTCTTGCGTCTATTTCTTTAATTCTCTATCTGTGCGTCTATCTCTTTAATTCTCTATCTGTGTGTCTGTCTCTTTAATTCTCTGTCTGTGCATCTATCTCTCTCTCTATCTATGTGTCTGTCTATGTGTCTGTCTGTCTGTGTCTGTCTGTCAATCTAGTGTCTGTCTATATATATATCTATCTATCTGTGCACCTATCTCTTTAATTCTCTATCTGTGTGTCTGTCTCTTTAATTCTCTGTCTGTGCATCTACTCTCTCTTATCTGTCTGTCTATGTGTCTGTCTGTCTGTCTGTGTCTGTCTGTCTTGTGTCTGTCTGTCAATCTATGTGTCTATCTATGTGTCTATCTATCTATCTATCTATCTGTGCAACTATCTCTTTAATTCTCTATCTGTGTGTCTGTCTCTTTAATTCTCTGTCTGTGCATCATCTCTCTCTCTGTATGTGTCTGTCTGTCTGTCTGTTGTGTCTGTCTGTCAATCTAGTGTCTCTCTATGTGTCTGTCTATCTATCTATCTATCTGTGCGCCTTATCTCTCTGGTATCTGTCTGTCTGTCTATCTATCTGTCTGTGTGTCTTGTCTATGTGTCTGTCGTGTGTCTATTGTTGTCTGTCTATTATCTGTCTGTGTGTCTGTCTGTGTGTCTGTTGTGTGTTGTCTGTGTGTCTGTCTGTGTGTCTGTCTGTGTGTCTGTCTGTGGTTGTCTGTGTGTCTGTCTGTGTGTCTGCTGTTTGTCTGCCTGTTGGTGTTGTGTGTCTATCTGTCTGTGTGTCTATCTGTCTGTGTGTCTGTCTGTCTGTCTGTCTGTCTGTCTGTCTATCTGTCTGTGTGTCTGTCTGTCTGTGTGTCTGTCTGTGTGTCTATTGTCTGTGTGTCATCTGTCTGTGTGTCTGTCTGATTATCTATCGTCTGTGGGTCATCTGGCTGTTGCTATCTATCTGTCTGTGTGTCTGTCTATATATCTATCTGTCTGTCTGTATCTCTCTATCTGTGTGTCTGTCAACTTACACACTAGCAAACAGGTAAGTGACCCAACCTCAGGATTCCTCCCTTGGGAATACAGAACAAGGTAGAGAGTCGCACTCCATAGTGACCACACATACACTCACAAGTTTCGGAGGTTCAAGGGGATCACCTGAAGAAGGGGGCAGCTTGAACCCCTGAAACGTTGTGAGTGTGTGTGTGGTCACCATGGAGTGCGACTCTCTACCTTGTTCTGTATCCCAAGGGAATACTGTATTCCCCTCTACCTTGTTTCTTGTTGTCGTCAGCTTAGTCTATTAGCCAATATGTGTTGTATATTTGTGTCTCTGTGTGTCTATCTCTATGTCTGTCTATCTTTGTGTGTGTCTGTCTATCTTTGTGTCTGTCTGTGGTCTGTCTAATATCTGTGTCTGTCTGTCTATATGTCTGTGTGTCTGTATATGTCTGTGTGTTGTCTATATGTCTGTGTTGTCTGTCGTCTGTCTGTCTGTGGTCTGTGTGTCTGTTGTCTGTGTCTGTGTGTCTGTCTATATGTCTGTCTGTCTATATGTCTGTCTGTCTATATGTCTGTGGGTTCGTCTGTCTATATGTCTGGTCTGTCTGTCTATATGTCTGTGGTTGTCTGTCATATGTCTGTGGGTCTGTTGTCTATATGTCTGTGGGTCTGTCTGTGGGTCTGTCTGTGGGTCTGTCTGTCTATATGTTGTGGGTCGGTCGTCTTAATGGCGAGAGGTGTCACTCTGTGCACTGATTCTATTGACTCACCACTAGAGGGAGAGTCTCTGCAGTTCCTATTGACTCACCACTAGGGAGAGTCTCTGCAGTTCCTATTGACTCACCACTAGAGGTGAGAAGAAACACAGGAAACACACGAAAGGCAGAACAGCAATTAAACAGACTGCGAGGTTAGTTGCTTGGGACAGGCGCCCCTGATTCGGGACAGACGGGGGGCCCTTGGATTCGGACAGAGGGGGGCCCTGATGACGGAAGATGGGGGCCCTTGGATTCGGGACAGACGGGGGCCCTTGGATTCGGGACAGACGGGGGCCCTTGGATTCTGGACAGACGGTGGGCCCTTGGATTCGGACAGAGGGGCCCTTGGATTCGGGACAGACGGGGGGCCCTTGGATTCGGGACAGACGGGGGCCCTGGATTTGGTACAGAGGGGGGCCTTGTATTTGGGGCAGAGGGGAGCCCTGGATTTGGGACAGAGGGGCCCCTGGCCTAAGGACACTAAGGGGGACAATGGCCTTGGGACACTAAGAGGGTACTCTGTGCTTCTAGCGCCCTTTATTGTAGCGGGCTTAATGTCTAGTAAGAAAAATATGCTACCTACAGTGTAATATAGGGATTACCTTCACCTCGGAGTTTATGACCTTTATAAAAGCACGAGGCCCCATGGTTATGGAGCTCCTCGTGCCGTAATATCCTTATATTACACTGTAGGTAGCGTATTATCCTTTATATTATAGGATTTTCCTGGAGACATATCTCTATTAATTTTAAGATAATGGTCTCAGATACCACATTCAAATTTCATTAGAGCAGATACTGGACTGTCAAGTCTTCATTAACGTGGATCTCCACTTTATGAACTCAGCAAGTCTTAACATGGAATGCTGGGAAGTGAAGGTTTTAAACATCCAGAGGGGTCACAGGATGGATAACACTGGTTTATGTACAGTGATGTTTTTCCAAATATCAAGCAATGCCGATAATTGCCACAGCACAAATGCATTTCTGTGCACAGGTCAGCCACTTAAAGGGCAATGGTGGTCTCCAAACAAGTTAGGGTTAAATGAAAGCCCGCAGTATTTCCTTTTAAATGAGCCGACAATCACATCTCTGGCTTCACCCTGTGAGAAATGATATTGAGTTGATTGTTCAAACTTCCTGCTTCCAGTAGGTTGAGTGACATCACCTGACCTCTGCTAGCCCCTCTGCCCGGGGAGAAGCATGCTCAGTTGAGACTAAGGGCACGGCCACACTGCAACGCAAACACACATGGAATCGCATGCGATTTCGTTGTGTTTGCGCATGCATTTTTTTATCAAGTATTGAAAAACGCATGCGATTGCAATTTAAAATGCGGAACGCAAATCGTGCGTTTTGGTGCGTTGCCGCGTTTTCAATGATATGAAAAAAACGCAAGTACAAACGCAAAAAAAGCGCAGCAGTGTGGCCTTGCCCTTAATGCTGGGGAATCAGTAAGTACCTGGAGGAAAGTAGCAGTTGAGAAGGGAGCCTATTAATGCAGACAGGCTGGTCACATGACTTCGCTGGTCACATGGTTGAAAACAAGAAGTGTTCAAGCAGGAAGTAACATTGCTGAACCTTTCCAGCAATAACTTCTCACGAGATTTATCTAGAGATGATGGAAGGATTTTTATATAATCCTTACTAGTTTGGAAGAATTCAAAACCACTTATATCCTTTAAGTGTAATGAATCACTGGATAATGAAAATGACTAGAAACAATGAGTGGATTGTTAACTTAATGAGTGGAAATACAAGGCTACAGAGTGAACAGATTGAGAAACACGTGGGAATGTGAATGGCCCTAAAACAAATGCACGTGAATCTTGCCCCGTGCAAACACTGGAAAAGCCAAGGTTTACCAAGGCTGCCAATCTGCAGTATCCAATCACCGATTGGCTTTTTACGAATACACTGTAGCAATAATGTTTAATGTTGACATTTCTATTATTCAGTGAAATAGGAAGAAAGCAGTCAGGAGTTTTTTCTATTTGTTAATGAATCAGAGACTGAACCCTCAATATGACCTCTAAACCTCCTCCCTAATCCCTACAATGATGATGATCCTACCACACTAGGAAAACTTTAAACTGCACATGGAATAGAATGGAAGTAAGGGACATGAATTGTGCATTGAGATGGATCATGTCATAGAATTAGAATAGTTTTAGAAACCAGCTAAAACAAACATTCTAGCATGTGTGAGCCAACATTGTGTATAATTCCCTCATCTAATCCCAGCATGCATTCTAGGTAGTGTTTTAATCCCAGTGTGTAGACTGCAACCAGTCCTGTCTCTGCGAACAGATGTCATTGGACAGTTGGTGAATGAATGTCTGAACCTCCTACTCTGCACTTTCATCAAAAAAATAATAATCCTGCTGATTTAGGGACGGTCACTTCCCCGTTTACTCCCCAGAACCAGCTGCCTTCCTGGTACAATTTTATGTTCAATTCCTACAGCCACTGACTGTACAGAATGTCCCACCACTTTACAATTCTCTTACACAGATATACAGCCAGACACACAGATGTATATATAGATAGATATACATCTAGATAGACAGACCCACAGACATATAGACAGACAGACCACAGACATATAGACAGACAGACCCACAGACATAAGACACAGACCACAACAGACACGACAGACCCACAGACATATAGACAGACAGACCCACAGACATATAGACAGACAGACCCACAGACATATAGACAGACAGACCCACAGACATATAGACAGACAGACCCACAGACATATAGACAGACAGACAGATAGACAGACAGACATATAGACAGACACACAGACACACAGACAGACACACAGACACAGACAGACAGACAGACAGACACACAGACATATAGACAGACACACAGACATATAGACAGACACACAGACATATAGACAGACAGACACAGATATAGACAGACACACAGACGACACAAAGATAGACAGACACACACAAAGATAGACAGACATAGAGATAGACAACAGAGACACAAATATAGACAGACAGACAGTTGATTGGCTAATAGACTAAGCTGACAGACACAAGAACAGTAGACAAGTAGAGGGAATACAGTATTCCCTTGGGATACAGAACAAGGTAGAGAGTCGCACTCCATGGTGACCACACACACACTCACAACGTTTCAGGGGTTCAAGCTGCCCCTTCTTCAGGTGATCCCCTTGAACCTCCGAAACGTTGTGAGTGTATGTGTGGTCACTATGGAGTGCGACTCTCTACCTTGTTCTGTATTCCCAAGGGAGGAATCCTGAGGTTGGGTCACTTACCTGTTTGCTAGTGTGTAAGTTGACAGACACACAGATAGAGAGATACAGACAGACAGATAGATATATAGACAGACACACAGACAGATAGATAGACAGACAGACAGATAGACACACAGACAGATAGATAGATACAGACAGACACACAGACAGATAGACACACAGACAGATAGACACACAGACAGACACAACAGCACGACAGACACACAGACAGATAGACAGACGACAGACAGACAGACAGACAGACACAGACAGATAGACACACAGACAGATGACACACAGACAGACCACACAGGCAGACAAAAGCAGCACACACAGACAGACACACAGACAGACCACAACAGACACACAACAGAGACACAGACAGACACACAGAACAGACACACAGACAGACACACAGACAGACACACAGACAGATAGATAGACAGACAGACAGATAGACACACAGACAGACACATAGACAGAGACACACAGACAGATAGATAACAGACAGACAGATAGACAGAGAGATAGGCGCACGATAGATAGATAGATAGACAGACACATAGAGAGACACATAATTGACAGACAGACACAGACAGACAGACAGACAGACACATAGACAGAGAGAGAGATAGATGCACAGACAGAGAATTAAAGAGAAGAACACAGATAGAGAATTAAAGAGATAGGTGCACAGATAGATAGATAGATAGATAGACACATAGATAGACACATAGATTGACAGACAGACACAGACAGACAGACACAGACAGACAGACAGACACATAGACAGACAGATAGAGAGAGAGATAGATGCACAGACAGAGAATTAAAGAGACAGACACACAGATAGAGAATTAAAGAGATAGGTGCACAGATAGATAGATATATAGATAGACAGACACTAGATTGACAGACAGACACAGACAGACAGACACATAGACAGACACATAGATAGAGAGAGAGATAGATGCACAGACAGAGAATTAAAGAGACAGACACACAGATAGAGAATTAAAGAGATAGACGCACAGATAGAGAATTAAAGAAATAGACGCAAAGATAGAGAATTAAAGAAATAGACGCACAGATAGAGAATTAAAGAGATAGATGCACAGATAGAGAATTAAAGAGATAGACGCACAGCTGCCCCCTTCTTCAGGTGATCCCCTTGAACCTCAGAAACGTTGTGAGTGTATGTGTGGGTCACTATGGAGTGCGATCTCTACCTTGTTCTGTATTCCCAAGGGAGGAATCCTGAGGTTGGGTCACTTACCTGTTTGCTAGTGTGTAAGTTGACAGACACACAGATAGACAGTCAGACACACAGATAGAGAGATACAGACAGACAGATAGATATATAGACAGACACACAGACAGATAGATAGACAGATAGACAGTCAGACACACAGATAGAGAGATACAGACAGATAGATAGACAGAAAGAAACACAGACAGATAGATAGACAGACAGACACACAGACAGACAGATAGACAGACACACAGACAGACAGATAGACAGACACACACACAGACAGATAGACAGACACACAGACAGATAGACAGACACACAGACAGACAGACACATAGACAGAGACACACAGACAGATAGATAGACAGACACACAGATAGACAGAGAGATAGACGCACAGATAGAGAATTAAAGAGATAGACACACAGATAGAGAATTAAAGAGATAGGCGCACAGATAGATAGATAGATAGATAGATAGATAGATAGATAGATAGATAGACTAGATCGATAAGTATGCAGAACAGACACATACCGACCCTAGACAGACACATAGATAGAGAGATAGATGCACAGACGAGAGAATTAAAGAGACAGACCACAGATAGAAAATTAAAGAGATAGACGCACAGATAGAAATTAAGAGATAGACGCACAGTAGAGAATTAAAGAAATAGACGCCAGATAGAGAATTAAGATAGACGCACAGAATGAGAATTAAAGAGATAGACGCACATCTGCCCCCTTCTTCAGGTTCTCCCCTTGAACCTCAGAAACTTTGGTAGTGTATGTGTGGTCACTATGGAGTGTGACTCTCTACCTTGTTCTGTATTCCCAAGGGAGGAATCCTGAGGTTGGTCACTTACCTGTTTGCTAGTGTGTAAGTTGACAGACACAAGATAGACAGTCAGACACACAGATAGAGAGATACAGACAGATAGATAGACGACACAACACAGACACAACCACAGACCGATAGACACAACACATAGACAAATAGACAGACACATAGACAGACACATAGACAGACACACAGACAGAGACACACAGACAGACACACAGACAGACACATAGACAGATAGACAGACAGACACATAGACAGACACACAGACAGACACACACACAGACGATAGACAGACACACACACAGATAATAAGATAGATAGACCACACAGAGAGATAGATAGACAGACCACAGAAGACAGACAGACAGATAGAGAGATAGATAGACAGACACAGATAGATAGATAGTAGACACATAGATTGACAGACAGACAGACAACAGACACATAGATAGAGGAGAGATAGACGCACAGATAGAGAATTAAAGAGATAGACGCACAGATAGAGAATTAAGAGATAGATGCACAGATAAATAAAGAGATAGAGCACAGATGAGATAGATACAGACACATAGAACGCCAGACAGATAGATAGACCGACCGACACATAGACAGACAGACGGATAGACAAGACACACGACAGACACATAGACAGACAGACAGTAGATTTGATTGATTATAGACTAAGCTGACACACATTGATAACAAAACTTGGCACTCCAGATGTTTAGGAACTACAAGTTCTGGAGAGCAGGGCATGCTGGGAGTTGTAGTTTCCAGACACCAGAGTCCCATTGGTTCCCACTATTAGACATACCCCTCCCCCCATGTCCCCACCATAGCCCAGGTACTTACCTTACATAGCTGCACACACAGGTAGGTGGCTCCAGCCTGCACACATCTCCAGAAGGCGTTATACTCGGACCTATAACCACACAGAGCGTCAGTTCCCCTCACCCACCTACCGGCCCCATCCCCCCACCCACCTACCACCTCCGCCAGGGTGACTTACAGTCCGCTGCATTTGTATGTAATGAAATAGGGGAAATAGGCGAGTGCGAAGCAGTTCCCGAAGTGGAATAAAGTCATTTCCCCGACCGACCGGGATCTCCTGTCACCACACAGACCTGAGGTAGAACTAGAACACTCTGCGCAGGGCGCTGCGCATCCAACTACGTCACAAACACGGCCTGAACCCTTCCAGGCTAAACCAATATGGGCCCTCCCCTTTCCTAATGCGCATGTGCGGGCCGGACCGGCTGCGACTCATGTTTACGGAAGTGTCAGATAGTGAGAGATGGAGGAGAAAGACCGGATAACCCTCAGGAGGAACCGGGTAGTGCTGGTTCAGACCCTGCGGGTTACAGATCTGTGGGACCCCATGGTGGCGAGAGGGATCTTCACACCGATGACATGATTGAGGAGATCAAGGTCGGTTGGTCAAGGCAGGAATGGAACTTCAGTCAGATCGATCTCTAAACCAGATGGTTTGAAACCTACACCTCCCAGCATGCTTTTCTGCTCCACCGAGGCATGCGGGAGTTGTAGTTTCCAAAACCATCACTGTTACCTGTTATTGAATAGCCATGGGGCTCTCCATCATTCCCTGGCTTCCTCTGTAGTTGAGGCATGCTGGGAGTTGTATTTTCCAAACCATCTGGAGGGCCAAGGCTCCCCATCACTGTTACTCTGTTATTGAATAGCCCAGGGGTTCTCCAACATTCCCTGGCTTCCTTCTGTAGTTGAAGCATGCTGGGAGTTGTAGTTTTTAAAACATCTGGAGGACACAGTTTGAGAGCCCATGGAATATCCCAGTCAGATAACATTCTATAGTAGCAAGTGTGCAACATGTGTGTCTATAGGCCCGTTCCTGTGAGCATTGTTATTAAACATGAAATCAACATGGATAACCCACATTTCCAATTGGGTTCAGCTGGGTAAATGTTAAAAACTTTTCAGGCAAAGAGCTCTCCGGACTATACAGCAATGCGACCCATACAGCTTTCTTTTTCTATTATGGTTTACAAGTGCTGGGTTAGTTTTCATTCTTCATTTATCATGTTAAGGGTGTATGTCAGGGTGTGTACAACCTGCAACTACAACTCCCGCACTCTCTGTTTTCAGTTTGGACATCTCTAATAAAATATATATGGGTCCGAAAATCTCAGCTTCGAAAGATATAGTATACAGTAAGAGTATAATTAAGGCACTAGTAATAATAATAATGCTGCCAGGTACGTACACACTCTGGTGGTAGGCACTCATTCAAGTGATAGTGTTTATTTGACAAGTGTTGTGCACAACGTTTTGGGGTCACCCCCTTCCTCAGGTGCATCCTATAAATCCACCTGAATCATTCACCTCATGTTAAACTCAAACTGGTCTGCCCAGTTCATACAAATCAAGTTAGAATTGACCTATTTAAGAAGAACTTGAATATCTATCGAATTTTGAGGTGGTCTCCTGCTCTCCTATGAGACCACCCCAACTCCCTTGACTTACGTACCACGTACCTGTATTCCTACTCTGCCTCTGCTCCACCCATTTGATGACGTGGTCTACGTCACGCCACCACGCCCCCGTTCCGCCATGCCCCCTTCTCTCCACCCCCGGCCCAAGCCACATATGGGAGGGTGGGATGTCTGGACAAAGGGGGTTTCATATGGTCCATAAACCATCAAGAATACACAGTGTCAGAGCAGGGACAACATATTCTCAAGTAACCCCCCCAAACCTACCTTACATAATGACCCGAGTGATGACATAAACTGCTCTGTATAAATCCCATTACAAGATCAAAAAATTTCAACTCATTTACCTGCCCCCCTCCCACGGACTGGCCAATGGGCAGATGGCCTCCTTCACAGAGCTCGTCTTCCCTTGGCCAATTCATGGACCCTTCAAGGAGGTGGGGAGATAGTGGTGATACTGGACAGACTTTGATGGGGCTTATAAAGAGAACCCAGGGATGGAGATCGATCTTTTAGGTATACCCTGGGTACAATCAGTGTAAGGGGGTTATTTACAGTATCGTTGTCCCTTATAAACCACACAATAGTTTAATCTATTGGAATGTAATACAACTGCTGTTGGTGCATAGTGGGGACAACGCAGGGCGATAGCGGCTCTCTGTATATTTCCTGATAAACCCCCCATTTTATTCCTTACAGGAGCAGGTACACGAAGGGATCAGGCCCGGCAGCTGTTGATTGACCTGGAAACACGTGGTAGTCTGGCATTTCATCTTTTCCTGCAGTGTCTGAAAGACACAGGCCAGCGCGACACGGCAGATTTACTTCAAACCGCAGCAGCAAACCAGTTCTGTTACCAGATCCAGTACCCTCCTTACCCAGTGAAGCCGTCTACACCAGTGGGTAGGTGTCATTTAACACTATGTTTGACAACTCTTCATTTTTACACTGAACATGGGAAATCTTTATTGTGCAAGGCTAAGTACTACTTCATTAAAACCCATGATTTAATAATTGGTTAAACTTAATACATTCCTATGAGAACTTCATTGCTCTGATTGCTCTGACGTACTGTGAATTAAAACAGCTTTGGAATCAAGGGACTTGTTTTAATAAAAGGTGCAACATTTGTCCCTTGTTGCTAATTTGCTTTAACCAATCAAGTGTTATCATACCGTATGTTTTTCTAACTGTAATAGACCAGTCAAAAGGTATCACCTGATTGGTGCTGCAGATTAACAGCTCAGATATATTAAAAGGTATGTCCACCTCTTCTACAAAAATTCATTGTGTTTATGTAGCACCCTCCAAAACCCTAGTGGCCAGTCTAGGAAACCAACCAATCGGGCTGGATTATTAGGAATTATTGGATGGTGGGTACCGGAGTTGAAACAATTCCGTGATTTGTCACACTATTAAAACCACCAGGTTTTGTCCTTCTTTTTCTCTTACAACGTTTTGTTTAAACTAAAATTTCCATCAGCCCTAGAAAGCCTGATATAGCTTGTCATGAACACCAGTTTGCTGGGCACGTGATCTGACCAATCCATCGGTAAAAGCTGCCACTCACTGACTATTGCACAACCCCTGTCCTGGCAGCTAAATGGTTAACACTACACCTTTCACTCTAGCAACTAACTGGTTAATTAGCATCCGACCTCCACAAGCAGTCACAGAGTTAATTAGCATTTACACAGCAAGCATTCAATACACTTCAATACACAGCGGAAGCTAGGTACACACAGCACAGATTTCTGAAAGATGACAGACAGATCTGCAAGATCCTGTCTGCCATCTTTCAAAGATCTGCATACACACAGTCCCAAGCGTTCTCCCTGAACTTCATAAGGAGAACGCTCAGGACTGTGTGTTTCCATCGGCCACGCTAGACTCCTCTATAGGAAGTCTAGCCGGCCGATGGAAACTTTCGGCCTTTCCCGAACGAGCGTACGGCCGACCCGTCGTTCGCGCCGCGCCGTTCGGGAAACGAGCGTACACACATAACGATAAGCCCGATACCCGTCGGATCCGACGGTATCGGGCTTTATCGTATTGTGTGTACCCACTAACTGAGTTCTTTTAGAGCATCAAAGACAAAACTTATTTAATTTTATTTAATATTCCAAAAGGTGGACAGTGCATATAATACAAATATAAGAAAATGGTGTTATAATAAACTGACATACAATAGGTACAACAACAGTTATAGAAAATAAAAAGGATAAAATATTCACAGACCCTAGTCACTAGAAAGTCCTGTATCCCAGGGCGAGAAGGAATATGATCAATACACATTTAGCATGTCCCTCAGTATGAACACAGTTAAAGGGACAAGAATTTTTAAGCCCCTTGTTGACACCCCCCCTCCTGGCTATGCATGAGGTGGGAGTGTCTAGGAATGTCCAGATTTACGACTAGCCAAAAGCATTCATTCCCCTCAGGCAGATTCCATATAAATGTAGCTATGTACATTGTATTGGGATATTGACCATATATTCCTCTCCTGTATTAATTATCAATTCCTCCATACCAAACATGACCTGTGTGTTATCCATATTTCCCAAGATATTAATAACTCACCTTGGCAAGGAATAAGGTCTCCATATGTGGGTATCATTTTATGGTCCTACCTTCCCATTCACAAATATAATATTGGTTTCTGTCTTACATATTCCAATACTGAAAAAATTATTTTCCATGTATGGTTGTCCTTAAAATGACCTCTTAGTCCCCACCAGACCCCTAGCTGTAGAGATTTCCAGATACACGTTTCGTCCCCACATTGTCTGGAAAAGAAGATCTGGCTCCATACTTCAATAACCCTAATATAACACTGGGGACCGATTCCAGGGTGGAATGGCATTTTTATGGTCCTTTAAATAACGAATACCATATTAACCCATTCCTGCCAAGTCACAACACACCATTTCCTGACATAAATGTATTTGGCAACTCTTTTGGCCCCTTGTCAGGGGTTTAACTACAAGAGCAGTTTGTACCCCTCCCACAGATCTGTCTTAGCCAATCACAGGAGCGGCTGCCTGTCGAGCCCCTTCTGTTTGCTTCTGTGCGTGAAAAGTCACGTAAGACAAGCAGAAGGCAGCGGGAGAATGAAGGCTGGTAGGTACATTTGGGGCAGCTTTCAGTGATATAAACCTTGTGAGGTTAAGGTTTCATGGGTTCCCTACAAGATACAACAAATTTTTTGGTGTTGGACATACCCTTTAAAGGTTGCACATTAGCCCAGAAAGAGATAGGACACATGTTTAGACAGTGATCCTAGGACAGTGCTTGCTTGGTACAATAATAACAATTGTAAGTTTGATAATATCTTTAAGTGTCTACTTTAGTTCTGCCACTAGGGGAGTGAGATTTAACTTTCGCTCTTAGAAATAAAACTATGCAGCTCCCACTCGTATGGATAAAAATGAATATGCAGGTAAATAAGCCTTACAGTGTAGAATAACACAGATACGTCTGTTTTAATGGAATGTTATTTTTATTAATAGATCGAGCAGTTATTCCTGAAAAACCAAGAAAAAGGACCCACTGAACATCGAAAACGGTCAGATTGATGTCTTAGAAATATTTGTTTTTTAGATTGTGTCGGTTTTACGTGCACTTGGATGTACTTTCTGGACTTTTAGTTTGTATGATAGAAATCATAAATCCCCAGAATTGCTTATAGAAGTATAGTATTGGAGGTGGACAAAAGACATACGTCCATCTAGTCCAACCTTATACCCTACCCCTAATGTTTGTATAACAGTTACATATATAACATAGTATTGGAGGTTGTATAAAGACATACGTCCATCTAGTCCAACCTTTATACCCTACCCATAATGTCTGTATAACAGTTACATAGTAACATAGTATTGAAGGTTGTTAAAGACATACGTCCATCTAGTCCAACCTTTATACCTCCCCTAATGTCTGTATAACAGTTACATAGTAACATAGTATTGGAGTTGTATAAAGACATATGTCCATCTAGTCCAACCTTTATACCCTACCCATAATGTCCTGTATACTTACATTACGATAGTAACATTGTATGGAGGTTGTATAAGACATATTCCATCTAGTCCAACCTTTATACCCTACCCATAATGTCTGCATAACAGTTACATAGTAACTAGTATTGGAGGTTGTATAAGACATCGTCCATCTAGTCCAACCTTATACCCTACCCATAATGCTTCGTAACAGTTACATAGTAACATTGTATTGGAGGTTGTATAAAGAATATGTCCATCTAGTCCAACCTTTATACCCTACCCATAATGTCTGTATAACTTTACAGTAACATACTATTGGAGGTTGTACAAGACATACGTCCATCTAGTCCAACCTTTATACCCTACCCATAATGTCTGTATAACAGTTACATAGTAACATAGTATTGGAGGTTGATAAAGACATACTTCCGTCTAGTCCACCTTTATACCCTACCATAATGTCTGTATAACAGTTACATAGTAAATAGTATTGGAGGTTGTATATAGACCTACGTCCATCTAGTCCGACCTTTATACCCTACCCATAATGTCTGTATAACATTACATAGTAACATAGTATTGGAGGTGAACAAAAGACATACGTCCATCTAGTCAAACCTTTATAACCCTACCCTAATTCTGTCTACAGTTACATAGTAACATAGTATTGGAGGTGGACAAAAGACATACGTCCATCTAGTCCACACCTTTATACCCTACCCACATAATGTCTGTAAACAGTTACATAGTAACATAGTATTGGAGGTTGTATAAAGACATACGTCCATCTAGTCCACCTTTATACCCTACCCATAATGTCTGTATAACAGTTACATAGTAACATAGTATTGGAGGTTGTATAAAGACATACGTCCATCTAGTCCAACCTTTATACCCTACCCATAATGTCTGTATAACAGTTACATAGTAACATAGTATTGGAGGTGAACAAAAGACATACGTCCATCTAGTCAAACCTTTATACCCTACCCATAATGTCTGTCTAACAGTTACATAGTAACATAGTATTGGAGGTTATATAAAGGCATACGTCCATCTAGTCCAACCTTTATACCCTACTCATAATGTCTGTATAACAGTTACATAGTAACATAGTATTGGAGGTTGTATAAAGACATACGTCCATCAAGTCCAACCTTTATACCCTACCCATAATGTCTGTCTAACAGTTACATAGTAACATAGTATTGGAGGTGAACAAAAGACATACGTCCATCTAGTCAAACCTTTATACCCTACCCATAATGTCTGTCTAACAGTTACATAGTAACATAGTATTGGAGGTGGACAAAAGACATACGTCCATCTAGTCCAACCTTTATACCCTACCCATAATGTCTGTATAACATTTACATAGTAACATAGTATTGGAGGTGGACAAAAGACATACGTCCATCTAGTCCAACCTTTATACCCTACCCATAATGTCTGTCTAACAGTTTACATAGTAACATAGTATTGGAGGTGGACAAAAGCATACGTCCATCTAGTCCAACCTTTATACCCTACCCATAATGTCTGTATAACAGTTACATAGTAACATAGTATTGGAGGTGGACAAAAGACATACGTCCATCTAGTCCAACCTTTATACCCTACCCATAATGTCTGTCTAACAGTTACATAGTAACATAGTATTGGAGGTGGACAAAAGACATACGTCCATCTAGTCCAACCTTTATACCCTACCACCTAATGTTTGTATAACATTACATAGTAACATAGTATTGGAGTGTATAAAGACATACGCCATCTAGTCCAACCTTATAACCCTACCCAAAATGTCTGTCATAACAGTTACATAGTAACATAGTATTGGAGTTGGACAAAAGACATACGTCCATCTAGTCCAACCTTTATACCCTACCCATAATGTCTGTATAACAGTTACTATGACATAGTATTGGAGGTTGTATAAGAAATACGTCCATCTAGTCCAACCTTTATACCCTACCCATAATGTCTGTCTAACAGTTACATAGTAACTATAGTATTGGAGGTTGTATAAAGACATACGTCCACTAGTCCACCTTATACCTATTCCCCTACCATAATTGTCTGTATAACAGTTACATAGTAACATAGTATTGGAGGTTGTATAAAGACATACGTCCATCTAGTCCAACCTTTATACCCTACCCATAATGTCTGTATAACAGTTACATAGTAACATAGTAATTGGAGGTTTTAAAAGACATACGTCCATCTAGTCCAACCTTTATATCCTACCCTAATGTCTGTAAACAGTTTACATAGTAACTGTATTTGGAGGTTGTATAAAGACATACGTCCATCTCTAGTCCAACCTTTATACCCTACCCATAATGTCTGTATAACAGTTTACAGTACATAGTATTGGAGGTTGATAAAGAATACGTCCATTAGTCCAACTTTATACCCTACCCATAATGTCTGTATACAGTTACTATAGTAACATAGTATTGGTGGTTGTATAAAGAACAATACGTCATCTAGTCCCAATCCTTTATAACCCTACCCCCATATGTCTGTATAACAGTTACATAGTAACATAGTATTGGAGGTTGTAATAAAGACATACGTCCATCTAGTCCAACCTTTATACCCTACCCATAATTGTCTGTATAAACAGTTACATATACAAGTATTGGAGGTTGTATAAAGACATACGTCCATCTAGTCCAACCTTATACCCTACCATAATGTCTGTATAACAGTTACATAGTAACATAGTATTGGAGGTTTATAAAGACATACGTCCATCTAGTCCAACCTTATATCCTAACCCATAATGTCTGTATAACAGTTACATAGTAACATAGTATTGGAGGTTGTATAAGACATACATCCATCTAGTCCAACCTTTCTCATACCTACCCATAATGTCTGTATAACAGTTACACAGTAACATAGTATTGGTGGTTGTATAAGACATACGTCCATCTAGTCCACCTTTACCCTACCCATAATGTCTGTAAACAGTTACATATTTACATATTATGGGAGGTTGTATAAAGACATACGTCCATCTAGTCCAACCTTTATACCCTACCCATAATGTCTGTATAACAGTTACAGTAACATAGTATTGGAGGTTGTATAAGACATACGTCCATCTAGTCCACCTTATACCTACCCATAATGTTCTGTATAACGTTCACACAGTAACATAGTATTGGGTTGTATAAAGACATACGTCCATCTAGTCCAACCTTTATACCCTACCCATAATGTCTGTATAACGATTACATAGTAACATAGTATTGGTGGTTGTATAAAGACATACGTCCTTCTAGTCCAACCTTTAATACCCTCACCCATAATGTCTGTAATAACAGTTACATAGTAACATAGTTTGGAGGTGAAAAAGACATACGTCCATTAGTCCACTTAGTATACCCTACCCATAATGTCTGTATAAACAGTTACATAGTAACATAGTATTGGTGGTTGTATAAAGACATACGTCCATCTAGTCCAACCTTTATACCCTACCCATACTGTCTGTATAACAGTTCATAGTAACATAGTATTGGAGGGTTTATAAAAGACTACGTCCATCTAGTCCAACCTTTATACTCCCTACCCATAAATGTCTGTATAACCGTTACATAGTAACATAGTATTGGAGGTTGTATAAGAGACTACGTCCATCTAGTGCCAACCTTTATAACCCTACCCATAATGTCTGTATAACATTACATAGTAACCTGTATTGGAGTGTGTGTTAAAGACATGTACGTCCATCTAGTCCACCCTTTATACCTACCTATAATGTCTTGTATAACAGTTACATAGTAACATAGTATTGGAGGTGTATAAAGACATTACGTCCTCTAGTCCACCTTATATCCCTACCCATAATGCTGTATATACCGTTACATAGTAACTAGTATTGGTTGTATAAGACAACGTCCATCTAGTCCAACTTTATACCCTACCCTAATGTCCTGTATAACAGTTACATAGTAACTAGTATGGAGGTGGTGAAAAGACATACGTCCATGTAGTTTAGATACCTACCCATAATGCTGTATACAGTTACATAGTAACATAGTATTGGAGGTTGTATAAAGACATACGTCCTAGCTCCCTAATACCACCTACCCATAATGTCCTAGTATACATTTACTATAGTAACATAGTATTGGAGGTTGTATAAGACATACGTCCATCTAGTCCAACCTTTATACCCTAACCCATAATGTCTGTATAACAGTTACATAGTAACATAGTATTGAGGTTGTATATACAATACGTCCATCTAGTCCAACCTTTATACCCTACCCATAATGTCTGTATAACTTACATATAGTAACAAGTATTTGGAGGTTGTATAAAGACAACGTCCCATCTAGTCCAACCTTTATACCCTACCCATAATGTCTGTATAACAGTTACATAGTACATATATTGGAGGTTGTATAAAGACATACGGTCCATCTAGTCCAACTTTATATCCTACCCATAATGTGCTGTATAACGTTACATAGTAAAATGTATTGGAGGTTGTATAAAGACATCGTCCATCTAGTCCCAACCTTTATACCCTACCCATAATGTCTGTATAACAGTTTACAAGTAACATAGTATTGGAGGTTGTATAAAGACATGACGTCCATCTAGTCCAACCTTTATACCCTACCCATAATTGTCTGTAAACAGTTACATAGTAACATACTTGGGAGGTTGTATAAAGACATACGTCCATCTAGTCCAAACTTTATACCCATACCCATATACTGTATAACGTTTCATAGTACATAGCATTGGAGGTTGTTAAAAGACATACTCCATCTAGTCCAACCTTTATACCCTACCCATAATGTCTGTATAACAGTTACATAGTAACATAATATTGGAGGTTGTATAAAGACTACGTCCATCTAGTCCAACCTTTATCCCATACCCATAATGTCTGTAGAACATTACATAGTAACATAGTATTGGAGGTTGTATAAAGACATACGTCCTCTATTCCAACCTTTATACCCTACCCATAATGTCTGTATACAGTTACATAGTAACATAGTATTGGAGGTTGTATAAAGACTCACGCCCATCCCAGTCCAACCTTTATACCCTACCCTATATGTCTGTATAACAGTTACTAGTAACATAGTATTGGAGGTTGTATAAAGACATACACGTCCATCCAGTACAAACCTTTATACCCTCACCATAATGTCTGTATAACAGTTACATAGTAACATAGTATTGGAGGTTGTATAAACATACGTCCATCTAGTCCAACCTTTATACCCTACCCATAATGTCTGTAAACAGTTACATAGTAACATAGTATTGGAGGTGTATAAAACATACGTCCATCTAGTCCAAACCTTTATATACCTACCATAATGTCTGTATAACAGTTACATAGTAACATAGTATTGAGGTTTGTATAAAAGATACGTCCATCTAGTCCAACCTTTATACCCTACCCAATGTCTGTAGTACAGTTACATAGTAACATAGTATTGGAGGTTGTATAAGACATACGTCCATCTAGTCCACCTTTATACCTACCCATAATGTCTGTATAACAGTTACATAGTAACATAGTATTGGAGGTTGTATAAAGACATACGTCCATCTAGTCCAACCTATTATACCTACCCATAATGTCTGTATAACAGTTTACATAGTAACTAGTATTGGGGTTGTATAAGACATACGTCCATCTAGTCCACCCTTATAACCCTACCCATAATGTCTTAATAACAGTTACATACTAAACAAGTATTGGAGGTTTGTATAAGACATACGTCCATCTAGTCCAACCCTTTATACCTACCCTAATTTGTCTGTATAACAGTTACATAGTACTAGTATTGGAGTTGTATAAAGACATACGTCCATCTAGTCCAACTTTATACCCTACCCATAATGTCTATATAACAGTTACATAGTAACGTAATATTGGAGGTTGTATAAAGACATACGTCCATCTAGTCCAACCCTTTATACCTTTTAATGTCTATATAACAGTTACATATTAACCGTAATATTGGAGGTTATATAAATCATAGTCCATCTAGTCCAACCTTTATACCCTACCCATAATGTCTGTATAACAGTTACATAGTAACGTAATATTGGGAGGTTATAAAGACGTACGTCCATCTAGTCCAACCTTTATACCCTACCCATAATGTCTGTATAACAGTTACATAGTAACGTAATATTGGGTTTATAAAGCATACGTCCCATCTAGTCCCACCTTTATACCCTACCCATAATGTCTGTATAACAGTTACATAGTACGTAATATTGGAGGTTTATAAAACGTACTCCACTAGTCAACCTTTAAACCCTAAACCCATAATGTCTGTATAACGTTTACATATAACGTCAATATTGGAGGTTTTAAAAGACATAACGTCCACTAGTCCACCTTTATACCCTACCCATAATGTCTGTATAACAGTTACATAGTAACGTAATATTGGAGGTTATATAAAGACGTAGTCCATCTAGTCCACCTTTATACCCTACCCTAATGTCTGTATAACAGTTACATAGTAACGTAATATTGGAGGTTGTATAAAGACATACGTCCATCTAGTCCAACCTTTATACCCTACCCATAATGTCTGTATAACATTTTACCTATAACTAATATTGGAGGTTGTATAAAGACGAACGATCCATCTAGTCCAACCTTTATACCCTACCCATAATGTCTGTAATACCAGTTACTAAGTAACATAGCTATTGGAGGTTGTTATAAGACATACGTCCATCTAAGTCCAACCTTTATACCCTCCCCAAATGTCTGTTAACAGTTACATAACAGTAACCATAGTATTGGAGGTTTTATAAAACATACATCCATCTAGTCCAAAACCCTTATACCCGACCCATACCATGTCTGTATAACAGTTACTAGTAACATAGCATTTGGAGGTTGTATACAAGACAGAACATCATCTAGTCAACCTTACCCTACCCATAGTCTGTACAACAGTTACATAGTAACATAGTAGTGGAGGTTTATAAAACAAGCGTATCTAGTCAATTTTTCACTATGTTGTAACAGAACATAGTCGTAATAGGAGTGGCATCTTCTACAGTAATCCCCATTTTTAGTTCATCAATAGTTAGCAGGAATGTGGATATTGCTGATAAGTTGGACTGGATGGATAATTTCTTTTTCAACCTAAAATACTATACTATACTATACTATTACCATAGCCACTGTTACCACCTCATGGGCTCTATGTGGTTCATAAGAGGTGCTTTATACTTCTAAATCACACAGCCAAACACTAATGTTGTATGGTTTCCACCTTGCTAGTTTCCTTAGGTTTAGGAGCGAGACACACATACAGCTCAGGATGTCTAAGAGCAAAGATGGGGTAATACCTCAATCTGTATAAGGCTGCGTATTGTTGGTTGATTTCTCTGTGGGTTTGATGGGAGTCTCAGTTACGCTGTATACTTGCTCTCTAGGGCACAGCAGATCAAACAAGAAGCTGCCAGCCTGTTCCTGACCCCTCGATTTTTACAGAGTTCATATTCATACAGCATCTTTTAGTCGTACAGAATGTTAAGCAGATTCAGATTTTAACAGTGTGAAATTCTTAATTAAAACAATCCCCTTTCCCCTACACACATTCCTTAAATATAAAAACAAAAGTAATCTTTGCAGTTTATTAGTTAACAAGCACCAAGGGAAAAGAGCCTGGGATTTTAATTTGTTACCTCATGTGCCTGTGTTTATATTAAATAGAAGTTATTTAGACTGCTAGATCACCACAGCATATACAAAAAAACAGGTGCATTAGAACCTTTTCTTTGGCTAGGAACAGAATGGAAGCAAAAATAAAGGCAGTAAAATCAGCTGGCTATGGTCGTATTGTTCCTGGTAGGCTGTCCACCAACGCTGGACTGAAATCAAACTACAGGGCAACAAGCACAATTTAAAGTGTTCTTTTCAGGGAACTTCCATATGGGTGTAGACATCTTTGTAGAGACAATCAAGGGTTATTCAATAAAAGTTCTTATCGTTAAATAATGGTGCTAATTTGCCCCAACCATTCATATGTTAGCTTTCAAATGTTAAATAAGATCTGATTTGGGGTTGGTTGCACAACATGGGAGAACGCCTCGGAACTCTGTATTTCCTCGGTCGCGGTCGACTCCCCTATAGGGAGTACAAACAGTACCGATTAAGCCCATTAAGCTTTAGTTCTCCTTTAATTCGGTGTTGTAACGCGAAGCCGGTTCTCTGTATGAATCGGAGCTTTGTTTATGAAACGGATGTATCGTATTGCAGCTATCCTATGACTACGACCCCTGCGGCCCCCTGCTTCATTATCAATAACATGGAGTTCGACGAGTGCACTGGATTGTCCTTCAGAACAGGTTCGGACACATCGACCGCGTAAGATGGAAGTCAATGCGCTCGTTCCCATTTCGATGTCACGGTGAAGAACAATCTGACTGGGCAGGTTAGTGACATCCCCATAACTGTCTACGTGTTTTGAATCTCATCAATGTAACAATTATTGTCTTTCCCTCAGGCCATGGTCACCGAACTACATAGCACTAGCTGCTTTAGATCACAGAGCCTGCGCGCCTCTGTCCTGTTGGTCATCCTGTCACATGGCTGCGAGGTTGAAGTCGGTTATTTTCTTAACCCTCGTAATGTGAATTTTTATTTGGGGGGGGGGTCTGATTTTTTTTCCTATTGAACCTTGCAAGAGGCAAAGAGGGAAACATTGGGCAGCATTCTGGTATAGTCTTACAATCTCTCAGACTTTATCTATGAGAGGTGGGAATTGGGCCCTTAGTCACATGACCAGCATGCTGGCCAGAGGTCTTCCATCGAAACACACATAAACATTCTAATACAGCACAGAAGCGTTCCGCACACTTCATACAGTGAATGTGGGTATTTGTACCATATGTGAAAGCTGGACATTGTATGATGACACCATGAACCATAGCGGACTTTTCCCTTCCAGAGAACCCGACACTCTAAATGTTCCCTGAGGAGTATTCGTGAGACGGACGGAAAGCAGATCCCAGTAGAAACGTATATCGTTGGGTATTTTCGTATGGCGCTAAATGGTCCTGGCCTGAGGGGCCAACCCAAGTATCTCATCATCCAAGCGCTGCGGGGGAGGTAAATCCTCATTGCTACGTGTCGTGATCATTATGGACAAGACAGTAGAACGGTTGCACATTTCCAATAGATCAGGCCTGTGAACGGTGATTATGTGTTCTGTTAATTGTTCATCGGTGGGAGATGTAACTAGCTTGTGACTTTATTCCACTATAAAAACTAAATAGGCCATTAGAAAACATAGTAATGCAACACAATGGGCAGAAACATTTCCCCGATGTCATAGTACTGGAGAACCTCCATTTGATATTGAGGGTGGTGTTCCAAGAGGACACAACATTTTGCTATGGATGGTGGTGGTTCCAGAGGTAGCACTATGTTGCTATGGAGGTGGTGGGTTCCAGAGGGAGCACTATGTTTGCCATTTGAGGGGGGTGGTTCAGAGGGAGCACTATGTTGCTATGGAGGGTGTGGTTCCAGAGGGAGCACTATGTTGCTATTGAGGGGGTGGTTCCAGAGGGACACTATGTTGCTATGGAGGTGGTGGTTCCAGAGGGAGCACTATGTTGCTATGGAGGGGGGTGGTTCCATAGGGAGCACTAGTGTTGCTATGAGGGTGGTGGTTCCAGAGAGCACTAATGTTGCATTTGAGGGGTGGTGGTTCCAGAGGGAGCACTATGTTGCTATGGTAGGGTGGTGGTTTCCGAGGGAGCACTATGTTTGCTATGGAGGGTGGTGTGTTCCAAGGGGAGCACTATGTTGCTATTGAGGGGGGTGGTTCCAGAGGGAGCACTATTTGCTTATGGAGGTGGTGGTTCCAGAGGGAGCACTATGTTGCTATGGGGGGGTGGTTTCCAGAGGGAGCACTATGTTGCTATGGAGGGTTGGTGTTTCCAGAGGGAGCACTATGTTTGCTATTGAGGGGGGTGGTTCAGAGGAGCACTATGTTGCTATTAGGGTGGTGGGTCCAGAGGGGCACATTGTGGTTGCTATTGAGTGGGGTTGTGTTTTCCAAGAGGGAGCCACTATGTTGCTATGAAGGGGGGGTTCCAGAGGGAGCACTGATGTTTGCTATGAAGGGGGTGGTGTTTTTCCAGGGGAGCACTATGTTGCTATGGAGGATGTGTTCGCAGAGGGAAGTCATCTATGTTTGCTATGGAGGGTGGGGTTCCTAGAGTTGACACTACTATGTTGTTTGAGGGGTGGTTTCATGAGGGAGCACTATGTTGCTATGAGGGGTGAGGTTCCAGAGGGTAGCACTGATGTTGCTATTGATGGGGTGTTCCAGAGGGAGCACTATGTGCCTATGGAGGGGTGTAGGTGGTTCAGGTTCAGAGGGAGCACTATGTTGCTATGAGGGGTGGGTGTCTCAGAAGACACTATGTTTGCCTATGGAGGTGGTGGTTCCAGAGGGACACCTATGTGCTATTGAGGGAGGGTGGTTCCAGAGGGGCACTATGTGTGGCTGGGAGTGTGGTGGTTCCAGAGGAGCACTATGTTGCATGTGAGGGGGGTGGTTCCAGGGGCCACTAATTTGCTATGAGGGTGGTTCAGGGAAATTTATGATTGGGTGGTCCATAGGGAGCACTATGTTGCTATTGAGGGGGTGGTTCCAGAGGGGGCACTATGTTTGCTAATGGGGTGGTGGTTCCAGAGGAGGCACTATGTTGCTATTGGGCGTGGGGGTGTTTCCAAGGGCAGCTATGGTGCTATGGAGGTGTTGTTCCAGAGGGAGCACTATGGTTGCGTCTTGGGGGTGTGGGTTCCAGGGGACACTATGTTGCTATTGAGGGTGTGGTTCCAGTAGTGAGTTCACTATGTTGCTATGGGAGGGTGGTGGTTCAGTAGGAGCACGTGTTTGCTATTGGGGGGATGGTTCCAGAGGGATCACTTATTGCTGATGGAGGGGGGTGGTTCCAGGGAGCACTATGTTCTATTGGGGGGTGGTTTCCAGGGGAGGCACTATGTGCTCTGGGAGGGTTGGTGGTTCCAGAGGGAGCACTATTTGCTATTGGAGGGGGGTGGTTCCAGAGGGAGGCACTAATGTTGCTATTGGGAGGGCTGGTGTTCCAGAGGAGCACTTGTTTCTTGTGGGTGTTTCCAAGGGCTATTGGCAGGAGTGGTGGTTCCAGAGGGAGCACTATGTTGCTATGGGGTGGGTTCCAGGGGAGCACTATGTTGCTATGGAGGGTGGTGGTTGTCCAGAGGGACAAGTCTATCGTGGGTAAGTGTTTGCTATTGAGGTGGTGGTTCCAGAGGAGCACTATGTTTGTATGGAGGGTGGGTTCCAGAGGGCGAACTTGTTGCATTGAGGGGTTGGTCCAGAGGGATCACTTGTTGCTAATTGAGGGTGCGTGGTCCAGAGGGCAGCTCTATTTGCTATTGAGGGTGGGTGGTTCCAGAGGGGGCACTAAATGTTGCTAGGTGAGGGTTTTTTCCCAGAGGAGCGACTATGTTGCTATGCGCGGGGTGTTTCCAGACGGGAGCACTATGTTGCTATGGAGGGTGGTGGTTTCCAGAGGGAGCAATATGTTGCTATTTGAGGGGGTGGTCGGGAATATTTGCTGATGTTCAGAGGAGCCACATGTTGCTATGGAGGGTGGTGGTTCCAGAGGGAGCACTACTATGTTGCTATTGAGGGTGGTGGTTCCGAGGGAGCACTATGTTGTCTATTGGAGGGTGGTGTTTAGGCGTATTTCTCAGGAGGGAGCTGTTAGGGGGCACTATGTTTGCTATTGAGGAGGGGTGGTTCCAGAGTGGCGACTAATGTTGTGCTATATGGAGGGTGGTGGTTGCAGAGGTGACATATTTTCTATTGAGGGTGGTGTTGTTCCAGAGAGCACTATGTTGCTATGGCGGGGGTGGTTCCAGAGGGAGCAACTATGTTGCTAATGGAGGGGTGGTTCCATGAGGGAGCACTATGTTGCTTGGATGAGTGGTTCCCAGAGGGAGCACTTATGTTGCTAATGGGGTTGGTGGTTCCAGAGGGAGCAATGCTTTTCTATTAGGGGGGTGGTTCCAGAGCTGGATGCACTATGTTGCTAATGGGAGGGTGATGGTTCCAGAGGAGCCATCTATTAGGTTTCGAGCTATTGTTTATGGAGGTGGTTTTCCAGAGGAGCCATTGATGTTGCCTATTGAGGGGGTGGTTCCCAGATGGAGCACTATTTTGCTATTGAGGGTGGTGTTCCAGAGGGAGCACTATGTTGGCTATTGGGGTTCTAGAATCTATGTTCTGAGGGGTGGTTCCAGAGGGAGACACTATGTTGCTATTAGGATGGGGGTGGTTCCAGAGGGCTAACATTTTGCTATGAGGGGGTGTTGTCAGAGGGAGCACGTATGTTGACTAATGGAGGGTGTTGTTCCAGAGGGCTCACTATGTTTGCTATGGAGGGTGGTGGTTCCGAGGAGCACTAATTTGCTAGAGGGTGGGTGGTTTCCATAGGGAGCACTAGTTTGCTATGGAGGGTGGTGTTCCATAGGGAGCAACTATGTTGCTATTGATGGGGGTGGTTCCAGAGGGAGCACTATGTTGCTATGGGGTTCCGGGATTTGCTATTGTGGTGTTCCAGAGGGGCACTATGTTGCATTGAGGGGGGTGGTTCCAGAGGTAGGCACTATGTTGCTATTGAGGGGGGTGGTTCTCCGAGGGCACTATGTTTTGAGGTGGTCATGCATGGTCTATGGGGGTGGTGGTTCCAGAGGGAGCACCTATGTTTTCTATGGAGGGTGGTGGTTCCAAGTGAGCATGATGTTGCTAGATTGGTGGGTTGGTTTTCCAGAGGTAGCACTATGTTGGCTATGAGGGAGGGGTGGTTCCAGAGGTGAGCACTATGTTCTGCTATTGAGGAGTGGTGGGTTCCAGAGGACACTATTTGGCTATTGAGGGTGGTGGTTCCAGAGGAGCACTATGTGCTATGAGGGGATGGTTTTCCAGAGGGAGCACTATGTTGCTATGGAGGGTGTGGTTCCAGAAGGGAGCACTATGTTTGTATGGAGGGTTGGTGGTTCCAGAGGGTAGCACTATGTTGCTGAGGGGGTGGGGTTCCAGTAGGGAGGCACTATGTTTGGCTATGGAGGGGTGGTGTTCCCGAGGGACACTATGTTGCTATGAGGGTGGTGGTTTCCAGCGGGAGCACTATGGTTGCTATGAGGGTGGTGGTTCCAGAGGAGCACTATGTTGCTATTGAGGGGGGTTGTTCCAGAGGGAGCACTATGTTGCTATGGAAGGGTGGTGGTTCCAGAGGAAGCACTATGTTGCATGGGGGGGGTTTGTGTTCCAGAGGGAGCACTATTTTGCTAGTGAGGTGGGTGGTTCCAGAGGGAGCACTAATGTGCTATTGAGGGGGTGGTTCCAGAGGAACCCCCACAGCACTATGTTGCTATTGAGGGGTTGGTTCCAGAAGGGAGCACTAATTTGCTTGGAGGGTGTGGGTTCCAGAGGGAGCACATGTTGCTATGGAGGGTGGTGGTCCCAGAGGGAGCACTAGTGTTGCATGGAGGGTGGTGGTTCCAGAGGGATCACTATGTTGCTATGGAGGGTGGTGGTTCCCGAGGGAGCACTATGTTTGCATGGAGGGGTGGTGGTTTCCAGAGGGAGCACTATGTTGCTATGTATGGTTGTGGTCCGAGAGGAGCAACTATGTTGCTATGAGGGGGTGGTTCCAAGGGAGCCAACTATGTTGCTATGAGGGTGGTGGTTCCCCGATGGAGCACTAGTGCTATTGGAAGGGGTGTGGTTCGCAGAGGAGCACTAATGTTGCTATGGAGGGTGTGGTTCCAGAGGGAGCCTATGATTGCTGTTGGAGGGGGGTGGTTCCAGAGGGAGCACTATTGTTGCTAGTGAGGGGGGGGTGGTTCCAGAGGGAGCACTATGTTTTGCTATTTGAGGGGGGGGTTCCAGAGGGGAGCACTATGTTGCTTATGGAGTATGTGGTTCCAGATGGATCACTATGTGCTATGGAGGTGGTGTTCCAGAGGGAGCACTTTGTTGCTATTGAGGTGGGTGGTTCCAGAGGGAGCAACTATGTTGCTTAGGGAGGGTGGTGGGGTCCAGAGGGAGCACTAATGTTGCTTTGAGGGGGTGTGTTCCAAGGTGAGCAACTATGTTGGCTATGGAGGGGTGGTTGTTTCCGAGGGGAGCACCTATGTTGCTACATTGGAAGGTGGGGTGTGTTCCAGAGGGAGCCACTATGTTGCTATGTGAGGGTGGTGGTCCAGAGGGAGCACTATGTTGCTATGAGGGGGTGGTTTCCAGAGGGAGCACTATGTTGCTAATTTTGAGGGGGGTGGTTGCCCAGAGGGAGCACTAATGTTGCTATAGGGGGGTGGTTCCAGAGGGAGCACTATGTTGCTTATGGGGGGGTTGGTTCCAGATGGAGCACTATTTTGCGTATGGAGGGTGGTGGTTCAAGGACACTATGTTTCTATGGAGGGTGGTGGGCCAGAGGGAGCACTAGTTGCTCATTGAGCGGGGTGTTCCAAAGTGAGCACTATTGTTGCTAATGGGAGGGTGTTGTTTCCAGAGGGCCACTATTTGCTATTGAGGGGGGTGGTTCCAGAGGGAGCACTATGTTGCTATGGAGGGTGGTTGGTTCCAGAGGGAGCCTATGTTGCGATGAGGGGGTGGTTTCCAGAGGTGAGCACTATGTTGCTCTTTGAGGGGGTGTTCCATAAGGGAGCACATGTTTGCTATTGAGGGTTGTGTGTTTTTCCAGAGGGAGCACTATGTTGCTATGGAGGTGGTGGTTCCAGAGGAGCACTATGTTGCTATGGAGGGTGGTGGTTCCAGAGGAGCACTATGGTTGCATTGAAGGTGTGGTGGTTCCCAGAGGGAGCATATTTTGCATTGAGGGGTGGTTCCAAGGGAGCACTATGCTTGCTATGGCGGGTGGTGTTTCCAGAGTGCAGCACTTATGTTGCTATGAGGGTGATGGTTCCCAAGAGGAGCACTAATGTTTGCTTATGGAGGGTGGGTGGTTTCAAGGGAGAGAGAATTAAAGAGATAGATGCACAGATAGAGAATTAAAGAGATAGATGCACAGATAGAGATAGATAAACAGACACATAGACAGACAGACAGATAGATAGACCGACCGACACATAGACAGACAGACGGATAGACAGACACACAGACAGACACATAGACAGACAGACAGATAGATTTGATTGATTAATAGACTAAGCTGACACACATTGATAACAAAACTTGGCACTCCAGATGTTTAGGAACTACAAAGTTCTGGAGAGCAGGGCATGCTGGGAGTTGTAGTTTCCAGACACCAGAAGTCCCATGGTTCCCACTATTAGACATACCCCCTCCCCCATGTCCCCACCATAGCCCAGGTACTTACCTTACATAGCTGCACACACAGGTAGGTGGCTCCAGCCTGCACACATCTCCAGAAGGCGTTATACTCGGACCTATAACCAACACAGAGCGGTCAGTTCCCCTCACCCACCTACCGGCCCCATCCCCCCACCCACCTACCGACCTCCGCCAGGGTGACTTACAGTCCGCTGCATTTGTATGTAATGAAATAGGGGAAATAGGCGAGTGCGAAGCAGTTCCCGAAGTGGAATAAAGTCATTTCCCCGACCGACCGGGATCTCCTGTCACCGCACAGACCTGAGGTAGAACTAGAACACTCTGCGCAGGCGCTGCGCATCCAAACTACGTCACAAACACGGCCTGAACCCTTCCAGGCTAAACCAATATGGCGCCTCCCCTTTCCTAATGCGCATGTGCGGGCCGGACCGGCTGCGACTCATGTTTACGGAAGTGTCAGATAGTGAGAGATGGAGGAGAAAGACCGGATAACCCTCAGGAGGAACCGGGTAGTGCTGGTTCAGACCCTGCGGGTTACAGATCTGTGGGACCCCATGGTGGCGAGAGGGATCTTCACCGATGACATGATTGAGGAGATCAAGGTCGGTTGGTCAGAGGCAGGAATGGAACATTCAGTCAGATCGGATTCTCTAAACCAGATGGTTTGAAAACTACAACTCCCAGCATGCTTTTCTGCCACCGAGGCATGCTGGGAGTTGTAGTTTCCAAAACCATCACTGTTACCCTGTTATTGAATAGCCATGGGGCTCTCCATCATTCCCTGGCTTCCTTCTGTAGTTGAGGCATGCTGGGAGTTGTATTTTCCAAACCATCTGGAGGGCCAAGGCTCCCCATCACTGTTACTCTGTTATTGAATAGCCCAGGGGTTCTCCAACATTCCCTGGCTTCCTTCTGTAGTTGAAGCATGCTGGGAGTTGTAGTTTTTAAACATCTGGAGGGACACAGTTTGAGAGCCCATGGAATATCCCAGTCAGATAACATTCTATAGGTAGCAAGTGTGCAACATGTGTGTCTATAGGCCCGTTCCTGTGAGCATTGTTATTAAACATGAAATCAACATGGATAACCCACATTTCCAATTGGGTTCAGCTGGGTAAATGTTAAAGAACTTTTCAGGCAAAGAGCTCTCCGGACTATACAGCAATGCGACCCATACAGCTTTCTTTTTCTATTATGGTTTACAAGTGCTGGGTTAGTTTTCATTCTTCATATTATCATGTTAAGGGTGTATGTCAGGGTGGTACAACCTGCAAACTACAACTCCCAGCACTCTCTGTTTGCAGTTTGGACATCTCTAATAAAAATATATAGTGGTCCGAAAATCTCAGCTTCGAAAGATATAGTATACAGTAAGAGTATAATTAAGGCACTAGTAATAATAATAATGCTGCCAGGTACGTACACACTCTGGTGGTAGGCACTCATTCAAGTGATAGTGTTTATTGTGACAAGTGTTGTGCACAACGTTTTGGGGTCACCCCCTTCCTCAGGTGCATCCTATAAAATCCACCTGAATCATTCACCTCATGTTAAACTCAAACTGGTCTGCCCAGTTCATACAAATCAAGTTAGAATTGACCTATTTAAGAAGAACTTGAATATCTATCGAATTTTGAGGTGGTCTCCTGCTCTCCTATGAGACCACCCCAAACTCCCTTGACTTACGTACCACGTACCTGTATTCCTACTCTGCCTCTGCTCCACCCATTTGATGACGTGGTCTACGTCACGCCACCACGCCCCCGTTCCGCCATGCCCCCTTCTCTCCACCCCCGGCCCAGAAGCCACATATGGGAGGGTGGGATGTCTGGACAAAGGGGGTTTCATATGGTCCATAAACCATCAAGAAATACACAGTGTCAGAGCAGGGACAAACATATTCTCAAGTAACCCCCCCAAACCTACCTTACATAATGACCCAGAGTGATGACATAAACTGCTCTGTATAAATCCCATTACAAGATCAAAAAATTTCAACTCATTTACCTGCCCCCCTCCCACGGACTGGCCAATGGGCAGATGGCCTCCTTCACAGAGCTCGTCTTCCCATTGGCCAATTCATGGACCCTTCAAGGAGGTGGGGAGATAGTGGTGATACTGGACAGACTTTGATGGGGCTTATAAAGAGAACCCAGGGATGGAGATCGATCATTTTAGGTATTACCCTGGGTACAATCAGGTAAGGGGGTTATTTACAGTATCGTTGTCCCTTATAAACCACACAATAGTTATATCTATTTGGAATGTAATACAAGCTGCTGTTGGTGCATAGTGGGGACAACGCAGGGCGATAGCGGCTCTCTGTATATTTCCTGATAAACCCCCCATTTTATTCCTTACAGGGAGCAGGTACACGAAGGGATCAGGCCCGGCAGCTGTTGATTGACCTGGAAACACGTGGTAGTCTGGCATTTCATCTTTTCCTGCAGTGTCTGAAAGACACAGGCCAGCGCGACACGGCAGATTTACTTCAAACCGGCAGCAGCAAACCAGTTCTGTTACCAGATCCAGTACCTCCTTACCCAGTGAAGCCGTCTACACCAGTGGGTAGGTGTCATTTAACACTATGTTTGACAACTCTTCATTTTTACACTGAACATGGGAAATCTTTATTGTGCAAGGCTAAGTACTACTTCATTAAAACCCATGATTTAATAATTGGTTAAACTTAATACATTCCTATGAGAACTTCATTGCTCTGATTGCTCTGACGTACTGTGAATTAAAACAGCTTTGGAATCAAAGGGACTTGTTTAATAAAAGGTGCAACATTTGTCCCTTGTTGCTAATTTGCTTTAACCAATCAAGTGTTATCATACCGTATGTTTTCTAACTGTAATAGACCAGTCAAAAGGTATCACCTGATTGGTTGCTGCAGATTAACAGCTCAGATATATTAAAAGGTATGTCCACCTCTTCTACAAAAATTCAGTGTGTTATGTAGCACCCTCCAAAACCCTAGTGGCCAGTCTAGGAAACCAACCAATCGGGCTGGATTATTAGGAATTATTGGATGGTGGGTACCAGGAGTTGAAACAATTCCTGGTGATTTGTCACACTATTAAAACCACCAGGTTTTGTCCTTCTTTTTCTCTTACACGTTTTGTTTAAACTAAAATTTCCATCAGCCCTAGAAAGCCTGATATAGCTTGTCATGAACACCAGTTTGCTGGGCACGTGATCTGACCAATCCATCGGTAAAAGCTGCCACTCACTGACTATGCACACCCCTGTCCTGGCAGCTAAATGGTTAACACTACACCTTTCACTCTAGCAACTAACTGGTTAATTAGCATCCGACCTCCACAAGCAGTCACAGAGTTAATTAGCATTTACACAGCAAAGCATTCAATACACTTCAATACACAGGCGGAAGCTAGGTACACACAGCACAGATTTCTGAAAGATGACAGACAGGATCTGCAAGATCCTGTCTGCCATCTTTCAAAGATCTGCATACACACAGTCCCAAGCGTTCTCCCTGAACTTCATAAGGAGAACGCTCAGGACTGTGTGTTTCCATCGGCCACGCTAGACTCCTCTATAGGAAGTCTAGCGCGGCCGATGGAAACTTTCGGCCTTTCCCGAACGAGCGTACGGCCGACCCGATCGTTCGGCGGCCGCGCTCGTTCGGGAAACGAGCGTACACACATAACGATAAAGCCCCGATACCGTCGGATCCGACGGTATCGGGGCTTTATCGTTATTGTGTGTACCCAGCTTAACTGAGTTCTTTTAGAGCATCAAAGACAAAACTTATTTAATTTTAGATTTAATATTCCAAAAGGTGGACAGTGCATATAATACAAATATAAAAGAAAATGGTGTTATAATAAACTGACATACAATAGGTACAACAGTTATAGAAAATAAAAAGGATAAAAATATTCACAGACCCTAGTCACTAGAAGAAGTCCTGTATCCCAGGGCGAGAAGGAAATATGATCAATACACATTTAGCATGTCCCCTCAGTATGAACACAGTTAAAGGGGCTACAAGGATTTTTAAGCCCCTTGTTGAACCACCCCCCTCCTGGCTATGCATGAGGTGGGAGTGTCTAGGAATGTCCAGATTTACGACTAGCCAAAAGCATTCATTCCCCCTCAGGCAGATTCCATATAAATGTAGCTATGTACATTGTATTGGGATATTGACCATATATTCCTCTCCTGTATTAATTATCAATTCCTCCAATACCAAACATGACCTGTGTGTTATCCATATTTCCCAAGATATTAATAACTCACCTTGGCAAGGGAATAAGGTCTCCATATTGGGTATCATTTTAATGGTCCTACCTTCCCATTCACAAATATAATATTGGTTTCTGTCTTACATATTCCAATACTGAAAAAAATTATTTTCCATGTATGGTTGTCCTTAAAATGACCTCTTAGTCCCCACCAGACCCCTAGCTGTAGAGATTTCCAGATACACGTTTCGTCCCCACATTGTCTGGAAAAGAAGATCTGGCTCCATACTTCAATAACCCTAATATAACACTGGGGACCGATTCCAGGGTGGAATGGCATTTTTATTGGTCCTTTAAAATAACGAATACCAATAGTTAACCCATTCCTGCCAAGTCACTACACACTTTCCTGACATAAATGTATTTGGCAACTCTTTTGGCCCCTTGTCAGGGGTGTAACTACAAGAGCAGTTTGTACCCTCCCACAGATCTGTCTTAGCCAATCACAGGAGCGGCTGCCTGTCGAGCCCCTTCTGTTTGCTTCTGTGCGTGGAAAAGTCACGTAAGACAAGCAGAAGGCAGCGGGAGAATGAAGGCTGGTAGGTACATTTGGGGGCAGCTTTCAGTGATATAAACCTTGTGAGGTTAAGGTTTTCATGGGTTCCCTACAAGATACAAAAATTTTGTTTGGTGTTGGACATACCCTTTAAAGGTTGCACATTAGCCCAGAACAGAGATAGGACACATGTTTAGACAGTGATCCTAGGACAGTGCTTGCTTGGTACAATAATAACAATTG
The DNA here is from genome assembly GCA_019447015.1 of Hymenochirus boettgeri. Classification (NCBI taxonomy): domain Eukaryota; kingdom Metazoa; phylum Chordata; class Amphibia; order Anura; family Pipidae; genus Hymenochirus; species Hymenochirus boettgeri. The sequence continues at coordinate 334,554 of JAACNH010000087.1, forward strand.
TAAGTTTGATAATATCTTTAAGTGTCTACTTTAGTTCTGCCACTAAGGGGAGTGAGATTTAACTTTCGCTCTTAGAAATAAAACTATGGCAGCTCCCACTCGTATGGATAAAAAATGAAATATGCAGGTAAATAAGCCTTACAGTGTAGAATAACACAGATACGTCTGTTTTAATGGAAATGTTATTTTTATTAATAGATCGAGCAGTTATTCCTGAAAAACCAAGGAAAAAGGACCCACTGAACATCGAAACGGTCAGATTGATGTCTTAGAAATATTTGTTTTTTTAGATTGTGTCGGTGTTTTACGTGCACTTGGATGTACTTTCTGGACTTTTAGTTTGTATGATAGAAATCATAAATCCCCAGAATTGCTTATAGAAGTATAGTATTGGAGGTGGACAAAAGACATACGTCCATCTAGTCCAACCTTTATACCCTACCCATAATGTTTGTATAACAGTTACATAGTAACATAGTATTGGAGGTTGTATAAAGACATACGTCCATCTAGTCCAACCTTTATACCCTACCCATAATGTCTGTATAACAGTTACATAGTAACATAGTATTGAAGGTTGTATAAAGACATACGTCCATCTAGTCCAACCTTTATACCCTACCCATAATGTCCGTATAAACATTCATAGTAACATGATTGGAGGTTGTATAAGACTAGTCCATCTAGTCCAACCTTTATACCCTACCCATAATGTCTGTATAACAGTTACATAGTAACATGTATTGGAGGTTGTATAAAACATAGTCCATCTAGTCCAACCTTTATCCCCTACCCATAATGTCTGATAACAGTTACATAGTAACTAGTATTGGAGGTTGTATAAAGACATACGTCCATCTAGTCCAACCTTTATACCCTACCCATAATGTCTGTATACAGTTACATAGTAACATGTATTGGAGGTTGTATAAAGACTATGTCCATCTATTCCAACCTTTATACCCTACCCATAATGTCTGTATAACAGTTACATAGTAACATATATTGGAGGTTGTAAAAGACATACGTCCATCTAGTCCAACCTTTATACCCTACCCATAATGTCTGTATAACGTTACATAGTAACATAGTATTGGAGGTTGTATAAAGACATCTTCCTCTAGTCCAACCTTTATACCCTACCCATAATGTCTGTATAACATTTTACATAGTAACTAGTATGTGGAGGTTGTATAGACTACGTCCATCTAGTCCAACCTTTATACCCTACCCATAAGTCTTTAAACAGTACATAGTAACATAGTATGGAGGTGAAAAAGACATACGTCCATCTAGTCAACCTTTATACCCTACCCATAATGTCTGTTAACAGTTACATAGTAACATAGTATTGGACGGTGCCAAAGACATACGTTCATCTAGTCCAACCTTTATACCCTACCCATAATGTCTGTCTAACAGTTACATAGAAACATAGTATTGGAGATTGTATAAAGACAAACATACATTGAGTCCAACCTTTATACTCTAGCCATAATGTCTGTATAACACTTACATAGTAACATAGTTATGGAGGTTGTATAAAGACATACGTCCATTTAGTCCAACCTTTATACACTACTCATAATGTCTGTCTAACACTTACATAGTAACATAGTTATGGAGGTTGTATAAAGACATACTACCATCTAGTCCCACTTTTTTATGCTACCCATAATGTCTGTCTAGCATACATAATGTCTACTAACAGTTACATAGTAACATAGTATTGGAGGCTGTATGAAGACATATACGTCCATCAAGTCCCACCTTTATACCCTACCCATAATGTCTGTCTAACAGTTACATAGTAACATAGCATTGGAGGTTGTGTAAAGACATACGTCCATCTAGTCCAACCTTTATACCCTACCCATAATGTCTGTCTAACAGTTACATAGTAACATAGCATTGGAGGTTGTATAAAGACATACATCCATCAAGTCCAACCTTTATACCCTACCCATAATGTCTGTCTAACAGTTACATAGTAACATATTATTGGAGGTTGTATAAAGGAATACGTCCATCTAGTCCAACCTTTATACTCTACCCATAATGTCTGTCTAACAGTTACATACTAACATAGTATTGGAGGTTGTATAAAGAAATACGTCCATCTAGTCCAACCTTTATACCCTACCCATAATGTCTGTCTAACAGTTACATAGTAATATAGTATTGGAGGTTGTATAAAGACATACGTTCATCTAGTCCAACCTTTATACCCTACCCATAATGTCTGTCTAACAGTTACATAGTAACATAGTATTGGAGGTTGTATAAAGACATCCATCCATCTAGTCCAACCTTTATACCCTACCCATAATGTCTGTCTAACAGTTACATAGTAACATATTATTGGAGGTTGTATAAAGAAATACGTCCATCTAGTCCAACCTTTATACTCTACCCATAATGTCTGTCTAACAGTTACATAGTAACATAGTATTGGAGGTTGTATAAAGAAATACGTCCATCTAGTCCAACCTTTATACCCTACCCATAATGTCTGTATAACAGTTACATAGTAACATAGAATTGGAGGTTGTATAAAGACATACATCCATCTAGTCCAACCTTTATACCCCTAACCCATAATGTCCTGTCTAACAGTTACATATAACATAGTATTGGAGGTGAAAAGACATACGTCCATCTAGTCAACCTTTATACCCTACCCATAATGTTGTTAACAGTTACATAGTAACATAGTATTGGGGGGATAAAGACATACGGTCCATCTAGTCCACCTTTATACCCTACCCATAATGTCTGTATAACAGTTACATAGTAACTAGTATTGGAGGTTGATAAAGACATACTTCCATCTAGTCCAACCTTTATACCCCTACCCATAATGTCTGTATAACAGTTTACTAGTAACATAGTATTGGAGGTGTATAAAGACATACGTCCATCTAGTCCAACTTTATACCCTACCCATAATGTCTGTATACGTTACATAGTAACATAGTATTGGAGGTTGAAAAGACATACGTCCATCTAGTCCAACCTTTATACCCTACCCATAATGTCTGTCATAACAGTTACATAGTAACATAGTATTGGAGGTGGAAAAGACATACGTCCATCTAGTCCAACCTTTATACCCTACCCATAATGTCTGTATAACAGTTACATAGTAACTAGTATTGGAGGTTGTAAAAGACATACGTCCATCTAGTCCAACCTTTATCCCCTACCCAATGTCTGTATAACGTTACATAGTAACATAGTATTGGAGTGAAAAAGACATCGTCCATCTAGTCCAACCTTTATACCCTACCCATAATGTCTGTATAACAGTTACATAGTAACATAGTATTGGAGGTTGTATAAAGACATACTGTCCATCTAGTCCAACCTTTATACCCTACCCATAATGTCTGTTAACAGTTACATAGTAACATAGTATTGGAGGTTGTAAAAGACATACGTCCATCTAGTCCAACCTTTATACCCTACCCATAATGTCTGTATAACAGTTACATAGTAACATAGTATTGGAGTTGTATAAAACATACGTCCATCTAGTCCAACCTTTTATACCCTACCCATAATGTCTGTATAACAGTTACATAGTAACATAGTATTGGAGGTTGTAATAAAGACATACGTCCATCTAGTCCAACCTTTATACCCTACCCATAATGTCTGTATAACAGTTACATAGTAACATATGTATTGGAGGTGTATAAAGACATACGTCCCATCTAGTCCAACCTTTATACCCCTACCCTAATGTCCTGTATAACAGTTACAGTAACATAGTATTGGAGTTGTATAAAGACATACGTCCATCTAGTCCAACCTTTATACCCTACCCATAATGTCTGTATAACAGTTACATAGTAACATATGTATTGGGGTTGTATAAAGACATACGTCCATCTAGTCCAACCTTTAACCTACCCATAATGTCTGTATAACAGTTACATAGTAACATAGTATTGGAGGTTGTATAAAGACATACTTCCATCTAGTCCAACCTTTATACCCTACCCATAATGTCTGTATAACAGTTACATAGTAACATAGTATTGGAGGTTGTATAAAGACTACGTCCATCTAGTCCAACCTTTATACCCTACCCAAAATGTCTGTTACAGTTACATAGTAACTATATATTGGAGGTTGTATAAAGACATACGTCCATCTAGTCCAACCTTTATACCCCCATAATGTCTGTATAACAGTTACATATGTAACATAGTATTGGAGGTTGTATAAAGACATACTCCATCTAGTCCAACCTTTATACCCCCCATAATGTCTTATAACAGTTACAAGTAACATAGTATTGGGGTTGTAATAAAGACATACGTCCATCTAGTCCAACCTTTATACCCTACCCATAATGTCTGTTAACATTTACATAGTAATAGTATTGGAGGTTGTAAAAGAACATACGTCCATCTAGTCCAACCTTTATACCCTACCCATATGTCTGTATAACAGTTACATAGTAACATAGTATTGGAGGTTGTATAAAGACATACGTCCATCTAGTCCAACCTTTATACCCTACCCATATGCTGTCTAACAGTTACAAGTAACATAGTATTGGAGGTGGTATAAAGACATACGTCCATCTAGTCCAACTTTTATACCCTACCCATAATGTCTGTAAACAGTTACATAGTAACATAGTATTGGGGTTGTATAAACATACGTCCATCTAGTCCAACCTTTATACCCTACCCATAATGTCTGTATCCAGTTACATAGTAACATAGTATTGGAGGTTGAAAAAGACATACTGTCCATTAGTCCAACCTTTACCCTACCCATAATGTCTGTATAACAGTTACATAGTAACATAGTATTGGAGGTTGTATAAAGACATACGTCCATCTAGTCCAACCTTTATACCCTACCCTAAATGTCTGTATAACAGTTACATAGTAACATAGTATTGGAGGTTGTATAAAGACATACGTCCATCTAGTCCAACCTTTATACCCTACCCATAATTTCTGTATAACAGTTACATAGTAACATAGTATTGGAGGTTGTATAAAGACATACGTCCATCTAGTCAACCTTTATACCCTACCCATAATGTCTGTATAACAGTTACATAGTAACATAGTATTGGAGGTGTATAAAGACATACGTCCATCTAGTCCAACCTTTAATCCCTACCATAATGTCTGTATAACAGTTCCATATTAACATAGTATTGGAGTTTGTATAAAGACATACGTCCATCTAGTCCAACCTTTATACCCTACCCATAATGTCTGTATAACAGTTACATAGTAACATAGTATTGGGGTTGTATAAGAGACATACGTCCATCTAGTCCACACCTTTATCCCCTACCCATATGTCTGTATACAGTTACATAGTACATAGTATTGGAGGTTGAAAAAAGACATACGTCCTTAGTCCACTTAATACCCTACCCATAATGCTGTATAACAGTTACATAGTAACATAGTATTGGGGTTGTATAAGACATACGTCCATCTAGTCCAATACCCTACCCATAATTCTATAAACAGTTACATGTAACATAGTATTGGAGGTTGTATAAAGACATACCCCATCTAGTCCAACCTTTATACCTACCCATAATGTCTGTATAACAGTTACATAGTAACATAGTTTGGAGGTTGTATAAAGACATACGTCCATCTAGTCCAACCTTTATACCCTACCCATAATGTCTGTTAACAGTTACATAGTAACATAGTATTGGAGGTTGTATAAAGACATACGTCCACTAGTCCACCTTATACCTACCCTACCCATAATGTCTGTATAACAGTACATAGTAACATAGTATTGGAGGTTGTAAAAGACATCGTCCATCTAGTCCAACTTATACCCTACCCATAATGTCTGTATAACAGTTACATAGTAACATAGTATTGAGGTTGTATAAAGACATACGTCCATCTAGTCCCCCTTTATACCCTACCCATAATGTCTGTATACAGTTACATAGTAACATAGTTTGGAGGTTGTATAAAGACATCTCCATCTAGTCCAACCTTTATCCCTACCCATAATGTCTGTATAACAGTTACATAGTAACATAGTATTGGAGGTTGTATAAAGAAACTACGTCCATCTAGTCCAACCTTATACCCTACCCATTATACCTGTATAACAGTTACATATAACATAGATTGGAGGTTGTATAAAGACATACGTCCATCTAGTCCAACTTTATACCCTACCCCATAATGTCTGTATAACAGTTACATAGTAACATATTATTGGAGGTTGTATAAAGACATACGTCCATCTAGTCCACCTTTATACCATCCCCATAATGTCTGATATAACATTTACTGTACATAGTATTGGAGGTTGTTAATAAAACTACGTCCATCTAGTCCAACCTTATATCCTTAACCCTACCCATAATGTCTGTATAACAGTTACATAGTAACATAGTATTGGAGGTTGTATAAAGACTTACGTCCATCAGTCCCAACCTTTATACCCTACCATAATGTCTGTTAAAACAGTTACATAGTAACATAGTATTGGAGGTTGTATAAAGACTACGTCCTCATTACACCCTTTATACCCTACCCATAATGTCTGTATAACAGTTACATAGTAACATAGTATTGGAGGTTGTATAAAGACATACGTCCATCTAGTCCAACCTTTTACCCCTACCCATAATGTCTGATAACAGTTACATAGTAACATAGTATTGGAGGGTTTAAAGACATACGTCCATCTAGTCCAACCTTTATATCCTACCTATATGTCTGTATAACAGTTACATAGAACATAGTATTGGAGGTTGATAAAAGACTACGTCCATCTAGTCCACTTTATACCCTACCCATAATGTCTGTATACAGTTACATAGTAACATAGTATTGGGGTTGTATAAACCATACGTCCATCTAGTCCAACCTTTATACCATACCCATAATGTCTGTATAACAGTTACATAGTAACATAGTATGGAGGTTGTATAAAGACATACGTCCATCTAGTCCAACCTTTATACCTACCCATAATGTCTGTATAACAGTTACATAGTAACATAGTATTGGAGGTTGTATAAAGACATACGTCCATCTAGTCCGGGGGTATATAATAGGGCTCAAACGGGCCTTATCCCCGTGTCGAGTATACCATAGGTATAGTACTGTTATCTGACTACCCATAGGTGGTAAGTAACTGGTCTCTTACTCACCCCTAGTTAGACTTATCTAGAGAACCCATAGGTATATTAACTGTATCTATAGTAACCCTAGATAGTAACTTATCTATGTAACCCATATGTATGGTAACTACTTTATATATCAACCCAAGGTATAGTCACTGTTATCTATACTAGAACCGCATAGTATAGTAACTGTTATTCTATCTTAATAACCCCTAGTAGGAGTAACTGATTATCTATCCGACCCCTAGGTTAGTAAATGTTATCTATATGTACCCATAGGTATAGTAACGTTTATTATACTAACCCATAGGTATAGTAACTGTTTCTATCAGTACCCCATGGGGTATGGTAACTGTTATCTATACTAAACCCATATGTATAGCTCACTGTTATCTATAGTACACCCATTGGTATGGTCGCTGTTATCTATACTACCCTCAAGGTAAAAAAATAGTAAATTGTTATCTATAGTAACACGGGATATGTATGGTAACTGTTATCTATAGTAACTCATAGGTTATGTTAACACATTATCTATATAAACCCATAGTTATAGTAACGGGTATCTATACTAACCAACCCATAGTATAAGTAACTGTTTTCTCCAATAGAACCCATAGGTATAGTACCTTATCTATACTAAAAACACAAAACTAGCCTAGGGTAGGTAAACTGTTATCTATCTATACTACCCCATAATTAAGTAAACTGTTATCTATAGTACCCCATGTATAGAACTTTCTATAGTAACCCATAGGTATAGTATCTTTTATTATACTAACCCATAGGTAAGTAACTGTTATCTATACTAACCCATAGGTATGGTAACTGGTTATCTCTACTAACCCATAGGTATAGTAAACTGTTATCTATAGTAACCCATAGGTATAGTAACTTATCTATAGTAACCCATAGGTATAGTATCTGTTATCTATACTAACCCATAGGTATAGTAACTGTTATCTATACTAACCCATAGGTATAGTAACGTTATCTAGTAACCCATCGTATGTTAACTGTTTATCTATCTAACCCAAGGGAAGTAACTGGTTATCTATACTAACCCTTAGGTAAATAGTACCTTATTCTATAGAACCCCTAGTATAGTACGGGTATCTATACTAACCCATAGGTATAGTAAACTGTTATCTATCCTACCCATAGGTATACAGTAAAAACCAAAGACGGTTCTCTTTAGTAACCCATAGTTATAGTAACTTTTAGCTTACTACCCCATCTGTATAGTAACTGTTATCTTACTACCCTAGGTATAAGTTAACTGTTATCTATTAGTAACCCCCATAGGTTATAGTAACTTGTTATCTATACTAAGCCCTAGGTATAGTACCTGTTATCTATAGTGAAACCCAATAGATAGAGTACTGTTATCTTAGTAATCCATAGGTATAGTAACTTTAGTCTAATAGGAACACCATAGGTATAGCACTTTTATCTATACTGACTACCCATAGGTATAGGTAAACTGTTATCTATCGTAAACGCCATAGGTAGAAGTACTTATCTATAGTACCCCTAGGTATCGTATCTGTATCTATACTACCCATAGTATAGTAACTGTTATCGAGACTACCCATTGTATAGTAAACTTATCTATATAACCCATATGTAAGTGTCTGTTACTATACTCAACCCATAGGTATAGTAACTGTTATCGATCAACCCCGAGGTAAGTAACTGTTATCTATACTAACCCATAGGTATAGTAACTTATCTATAGTAACCCATGGGTCCGGTAACTGTTATCTAACTAATATATAGGTACGGAAACTGTTATCTATACTAACCCATGGGTATGGGAACCGTTATATTTACTATACCTATGGGTTAGTATAGATCATTTACATCCCTATGGGTTTTGTATCTATACGTATCCCTAGTGTATCGTAACTGTTTATCGTATACTAGAACCTAGTATAGTCCTTTTTATCTAATACAACCCATAGGTATAGTACTGTTTATCTAGAGTAAATCCCATGGTACGGTAACTGTTATCTAACGACCCATAGGTATGGTATCTGTTATCTACTAATAACCTAGGTATTTAACTATTATCTATAGTAACCATAGGTATAGTACTGTTATCTATAGTAAACCCATATGTATAAGTAAAAAACCTTAGTCTATCAGTACCCATGTATGGGTAACTGTTTATCTATACTAAACCCATAGGTATAGTAACTGTTATCTATACTAACCTCATAGGTATAGTAAACTTTTATCTATAGAACCATGGTATGGTCTGTTATCTAAACAACCCATAGGTATATTAAACTGGTTATTATCCAACCCTAGGTCTAGCTAAATTCTTATCTTTTAACCCCATAGTAATAGTATCTGTTATCTATCTAACCCTAGGTTAGTAACTGTTTATCTATACTACCCAAGGTTAGTAACTGTTATCTATAGTAACCGCCATAGTAGAGTAACTGTTTATCTATAAGTAACCCATAGTATAGTAACTGTTATCTATACTACCCCATAGGTATAGTGAACCTGTTATCTATAGTAACCCATAGGTATAGTAACTGGTATCTATACTAGCCATAGGATAGTAAACGTTATCTATAGTAACCCATAGTATAGTAACTGTTAATATATAACCCATAGGTATAGTAACTGTTATCTATATAACCCATAGGATAGTACCGGTTGATCTTACTAACCCATCAGGTTAGGTAACTGTTATCTTAGTACGACCCATAGGTATAGTAACTTATCTACCTAACCCATAGTTAAGTATCTGTTATCTATACTAACCCATAGGTATAGTAAACTGGTATCTATACGAACCCATAGGTATAAGTAATTATCTATAGTACCCCATAGGTATCGTATCTGTTATCTTAACTACCCATAGTTATGTAACTGTTTATCTAACTCACCCAGAGGTAGAGTACTTATTATGTAACCCATAGTATAGTAACTGTTATCATAGTAACCATGGTTATAGTAACTATTCTCTATAGTAACCCATAGGGATATAACTGTTATCTATACTAAACCATAGGTATAGTAACTGTTATCATAGTAACCCCCAATAGGTATAGTACTGGTATCTTATAGTAACCCATAGGTAAATAGTAACTGTTATCTATACTAACCCATAGGTTAATAGTAACTGTTATCTATACTAACCCATCGGTATATTCACTTTATCTATAGTACCATAGGTATAGTAACTGTTATCTAGTAACCCATGGTATGTACTTTTATCTATACTACCCCCAGGTCTAGTACTGTTATCTATACTAACTCCAGAGGTATAGGTAACGTTATCTTAGTAACCCATAGGTAAAAGTAACTGTATCTATAGTACCCATTGTATAGTAACTGTGTAGCTATACTAACCAAGGTATGGTATCTGTAATAATCATTTTTTGTTTTATTGGACCTTTTACTGTATAAGAACTTAATTTATTATGCATTACAAACTTCTTCCGTTCTTTCTTTTTATACATGTATGAGTGCAACCAAAGTGAAAACCATTTAATAGAAGTGGAAATTGTGCAGTGCTGCTGCTCTTCTTTCTGGAAGTACACCCAGCACAGAACTAACCCTCCGACACTACATCTCTTAAATACATCTCCCCCAGGGATAAATAACCTTCCATCGCAGCACCTATGGTGTGTGTTTGTGCCGCAGGTTTTAAAACTCAATCTTCTATGCAATGAAGAGATTTACATATTTTGTGTTAATTGTTGCCCATGGGAAACAGAAGGTAGGTTGGGTTGTTCGGTTGTATCAATAGGTGTATGTAGACTGTGTCCTGTGTGGATGTTAGAAGAAGGAAAATAAACCCTGCCTAAAATAAATCCATTTACCCACCCCCCATGGAAGCAGGAATCCTCCTGTTCTAATAATAAACCCTCCGTAATAAACCCTATTTACCTACCCAGGGAACCAGGAATCCTCCTGTTCTATAATAAACCCTCCTGTAATAAACCCTATTTACCCCCCAGGAACCCGGAATCCCCTGTCTATATAACCCTCCTGTATACACCCCTATTTACCCACCCAGGGAACCGAATCCTCCTGTTCTATAAATCAAACCCCCTGTAAGAACCCCCTATTTACTTTACCCCCCAGGGAATCCAGATCCTCCCTGTCTATAATAAAACCCTCCTATAAACCCTATTTACCCACCCAGGGAACTAGGAATCCTCCCTGTTCTATAATAAAACCCTCCTATAATAAACCCTATTTACCCACCAGGGAACTAGAATCCTCCTGTTCTATCTACCCTCCTATACTAAACCCTATTTTTCCCACCCCAGGAACCAGAATCCTCCCTGTTCTATAATAACCCGCGCTATATACCCTATTACCCACCCATGGAAACCAGGAATCCTCCTGTTCATAATAAACCCTCCTATAATAAACCCTATTACACCCACCCAGGGAACCCGTAATCTTCCTGTTCTATAATAAACCCTCCTATAAATGAAAAACCCTATTTACCCCCCCCCAGGGAACCAGGAATCCTCCCTGTTCTATAATAAACCCTCCTATAAATACAACCCTATTTAAACCCACCCAGGAACCAGAATCTTCCTGTTCTATAATAAACCCTCCTATAATAAACCCTATTTACCCACCCAGGGAACCAGGAATCTTCCTGTTCTATAATAACAAACCCTCGCTGTAATAACCTATTTACCTTACCCCACCACAGAAACAGAATCCTCCTGTTCTATAATAAACCCCCTGTAATAACCCTTTCCCCACCCAGGGAACGCAGGAATCCTCCTGTTCTATAATCAACCGCCTGTTAATAAACCCTAATTTACCCACCCAGGGAACCAGAATCCTCTGTTTCTATATCAACCCTCCTATAATAAACCCTATTTACCCACCAGGACCAGAATCCTCCTTTCTATAATAACCCCCTATAATAAACCCTATTTACCCACCCAAGGAACGCAGGAATCCTCCTCCTGTTCTATAATAAACCCTCCTAGATAAACCCTATTTTACCCACCAGGAACTAGGAATGCCTCCTGTTCTATAATAAACCTCCGGTAATAAACCCCTATTTTCCCACCACCCCGGAACCAGACCTCTGTTCTATAATACACCCTCCTGTAATAAAACCCTAGTTACCCCCCATGGAACCAGAATCTTCCGTTCTATAATAAACCCTCCCTATAATAAACCCTATTTACCCACCCAGGGAACCAGGAATCGTCCGGTTCTATATAAACCCGCCTGTAATAAACCCTATTCCAACCACCCCCCATGGAACCAGGAATCCTCCTTTTCTATAATAAACCCTCCTGTAATAACCCTCTTTTACCCACCCCGGGAAACAGGAATCCTCCTGTTCTATAATAAACCCAGCCTATACTAAACCCTATTTACCCACCCAGGGAACCCAGGAAATCCTCCTGTTTCTAATAATAAACCCCCTATAATAAACCCCCTATTAACCCCACCCATGGAACCAGGAATCTTCCTGTTCTATAATAACCCCTCCGATAATAACCCTAATTTACCACCCATGTGAACAGGAATCCTCCTGTTCTAAAATAAACCCTCCTGTAATAAAAACCCTATTATTACCCACCCCAGGACCAGGAACCTTTCCCTCCTGTTCTATAATAAACCCTCCTGAATACCCTATTTACCCACCCGAAACCAGGAATCTTCCTGTTGCGATAATAAACCCTCCTGTAATAAACCCTATTTTTACCACCCAGGAAAAAACCCAAAAGGAAATTCCTCCTTTTCTTAATAAACCCTCCTGTAATAAACCCTCTTTAAACCCACCCCAGGAACCAAATCCTCCTGTTCTTAATAAACCCTCCTAAGTAACCCTATTACCCACCCAGGGAACCAGAATCCTCCTGTTCTATAATAAACCCCTCCTTATAAACCCTATTTACCCCCCCGGGACATAATCCTCCTGTTCTATAATAAACCCTCCTGTAATAACCCTATTTACCCCCTCCAGTAATCAGGAAATCCTTTCCTGTTCTATAAATAAAACCCTCCTGTAATAAACCCTATTTACCCCCCAGGGAATCCAGGAATCCTCCTGTTCTATCTAACCCTCCTATAATAAACCCTATTACCCCCCAGGGACCAGGAAAGCCTCCTGTTCTATAATAAACTCCTCCTATAACCCATTTACCCTAACCCTATTTACCCACCCAGGGAACCCGGAATCCTCCTGTTTCTATTAAACCCTCCTATAATAAACCCTTTTACCCACCCCGGAATCAGGATCCGCTGTTCTATAATAACCTCCTAGAATAAACCCCTAGTACCCACCACAGGGAACCAGGAATCTTCCTTTCTCTAATCAAACCCTCCTGTAAGAAACCCATTTACCCCACCAGGAACCAGGAATCCTCCTGTTCTATAATAAAACCCCCATAATAAACCCTATTTACCCACCCAGAACCAGAAGCTTCCTGTTCTAAATAAACCCTCCGGTAATAAACCCTATTTACCCCACCCAGGAAACCAGGAATCTCCTGTTCTAATAATAAACCTCCCTGTAATAAACCCCTAATTTAACCCACCCCGGTAAACCATGGATCCTCCTGTTCTATAATAAACCCCTGTAATAAAACCCCGATTACCCCCAGGAACCAGAATCTTCCTGTCTATAATAAACCCTCCTATAATAAACCCTAATTTACCCACCCAGGAACCAGGAATCCGCCTGTTCTATAATAAACCTCCATACATAAAACCCTATTTACCCACCCAGGGAACCAGGAATCTTCCTGTTCTATAATAACCCTCCTGAATAAACCCGATTTACCCACCCCTGAAACCAGTAATCCTCCTGTCTATATAAACCCTCTGTAATAAAACCCATCTACCCCCACCCAAGGGGAACCAGGAATCCTCCTGTTTCTATAATAAACCCTCCTGTAATCAAACCCTATTTTACACCCACCCAGGAACCAGTAATCCTCCTTTCTAATAATAAACCCCTCCTAGAAATAAACCCTATTTACCCCCGGGACCAGGAATCCCCTGTTCTATATCAACCCTCCTTGAATAACCCCTATTTAACCCACCCAGGGAACCAGGAATCCTCCTGTTCTAACTAAAATAACCCTCCTGTAATAAACCCTATTTACCCACCAGGGCATCAGAATCCTCCTGTTCTACTATAATAAAACCCTCCTGTAATAAACCCTATTTACCCACCCAGGGAACCGGAATCCCCTGTTCTCTAAGAAACCCTTCCTAGAATAAAATAACCCTATTACCCACACCCAGGGAAACCAGGAATCCATCCTCCTGTTCTTAGATAAACCCTCCTATAATAAACCCTATTTACCCACCCAGGAACTAGAATCCTCCTGTTTCTAATAATAAACCCTCCTATAATAAACCCTATTCCCACCCAGGGAACCAGGAATCCTCCTGTTCTATTCCCTTCCTAGAATAAACCCTATATTACCCACCCAGGGAACCAGTAATCTTCCGTTCCTATAATAAAAAAACCCTCCTATAATAACCCATTTACCCACGCAGGAACCAGATCTTCCTGTTCTAATACATAACCCTCCTATAATTACCCTATTGACCCACCCAGGGAACCAGAATCCTCCTTTTTCTATATAACCCTCCTATTTAAACCGATTTACCCCCCCAGGGAACCAGGAATCCTCCTGTTCTATATAAACCCTCCTATAAGACACCCTATTTACCACCCAGGGAACTAGGAATTCCTCCTGTTTCGAATCTATAATAAACCCTCCTATAATAAACCCTATTTACCCCCCCTGTAACTAGGAATCCCCTGTTCTATAATAAACCCGCTATAATAACCCATTTTACTTCCCCACCCCGGGAACCAGTGACTCCTCCTGTTCTATAATAAACCCTCCTATAATAAACCCTATTTACCCACCCAGGGAACCAGGAATCCTCCTGTTCTATAAATAAAACCCTATTTAACCCACCCTGAACCAGGAATCCTCCTGTTCTATAATAAACCCTCCTATATTAAACCCTATTTACCCACCCAGGCAACCAGGAATCCTCCTGTTCTATAATAAACCCTCCTATAATAAACCCTATTTACCCACCTGGTTATGTCCTGGTGGGAGGATATTCCACCCCTGACACTGTATACTGCCCACCCAGGAACTATAACCACCCCCACCCCCTCATCAAGAATTCCTAATATTCTGTCACATGTCAACATTTTGACACTGCGGACAATTAGCTCAGTAGCTTAGCAAGTTCCAATCAGATAACACTTCTCCCTATTCACACCCCCGTATTGCTTTGAACAATTGGTTGGATCTGGTAGTTGCCAAGTTCTATTTATACCAATAATCACAGATGTGAAAGGTTTTTATGTAGAAATGACAATGAAGCCATTTCCTTCCCATGTTCAGCTCCTCCGGTCCAACAAGAGCAAAAGGAGCGACCACACTGCTAGAAATGGCCAGATCTCTGTCTAATGATCCCAATTTATTTCCCCTTCCTGTCATATGTGTCATTTACATCTTAATGGTCGTGGGAAATCCTGACAATCCCTCGAGATTTAACCTACTAGGGAGCCCTGGTTAACTATTTGTTATTTTCTTACATTATTACATAATGACATATTAATAATTATATTATAGTGCCACATTTAGTATCTTTACTACTGTCTGTACAGTATCATAGTATCTGTACTAGTGTCCGTATAGTATCATAGTATCTGTACTAGTGTCCGTATAGTATCATAGTATCTGTACTAGTGTCCGTTCCATCATAGTATCTGTACTAGTGTCCCCATATAGTCTACATTGTATCCTACCTAGTGTCCCATATATATCATGTACATCTGTACCTAGTGCCCCCATATAGTATCATTATCCGTACATAGTGTCTCATATGTTCTAGTATCTTGTACAGTGTCCCCCTATAGATATCATAATACGTACTGTATCTTTTAATCATCTTCTACAAAGCCCATATAGTACAAGTAACTGTCCTAGGCCCATATATTATCATAGTATCTGTACTATGTCGCCCCCTATCGTATCATAGTATCTGTACGTATTGTCCCCCCCATAGTATAAGTATCTGGTACTAGTGTCCGTATATCATAGTCATTAGTAGCTAGTATTATTAGTCCAATTCATAGACATCTTAATCTGTGTCCCGATATGTATCGTGTCTGTATCTAGTTAGTCCTCATTAGTTCAATAGTATGCTGTACTAGTGTCCCCTCATAGATATCCTAGTAATCTGTACTAGTTCCCATGTAGTATAGAGTAATCTGTACTAATGTCCCATATAGTATCATAGTATGTCTAATATTTAGGCCGTATAGTACATAGTGATCAAAGAAAAGGGAAAAAAACGTTTGACGATTCCGTATATTCTGTCTCTCTAATATCCATGTATCTACTATGCTATAGTATCGTATCTGAACTAGTGCTCCCAATTAGTTCATAGTATCTAGTACTAGTGTCCCATATAGTATCATAGTATCTGTACCTAAGTAGGTCCCACATAGTATCATGAGTAATCGTAAACTAGGTCCGACCATATAGTATCACTAGTAAGTCTGTAGATTCGGTCCATATGTATCATAGTATCATGTTGACTATGTCCTAGATCATATAAGTAGAGTCATAGTATCATAGTATCCTACAGTGTCCCATATATATCATAGTATCTGTACTAGTTCCCACTAGTAATAGTCCTTGTACTAGTGTCCCATATAGTATAGCATAGTATCTGTCTAGTGTCCCCACTATAGTATCATTAGTATCTGTACTGTGCCATATAGTATCATAGTGTCTTCTCATGTCCCATATAGTATCAAGTATCTTTACTAGTGTCCCATAGTCATGTCGTACTAGTGCCCCAGATCATATAAAATGTCTGTACAGTGCCCCATTAGTATACAAGTAGTACTGTACTGATGTCCCATGAGTATTCATAAGTCTCTTATACTAGTGCTCCCAATATAGTATCATACGTATTTACTAGGGTCCCATATAGTATCATATTCTGTACTAGTTCGTATCTACTATCGTTGCTCCATGTCAATATATCTGTACTCATGTCCCATATCGTTCCATAGTAATCTGTACTAGTGTTCCATATAGTATCAAGTATCTGTACTAGTGGTCCGTATAGTATCATAGTATCGTAACTATTGTCCCATATAGTATCATATCTATCTTACAGTGTCCCACATAAGTATACATGTATCTGTACTGTGTCCCATTACTGTAGTGTCATAGTATCGATCGGTAATCGTTATGTCCCACATAGATTATCTAGTATCGTGTACTAGTGTCCCATATGTATATGCGTATTTATGTATCTGTAGTATGCCTTGTACCAAAGTACCTAATGTGTCCCGATATAGCGTATCTGATATGCGCCTATTGTCGTAGTGACTAGTGCCTCTAATCATATTTTAGTGTCCAATAGTATCATAGTTTATTCCTTGTATTATAATCTGTCGTCCCAGTGTATCAGATGCTATACTGTACACCATATATATCGATACTAACTTTATCAGTATATCATAGTATCTGTACTACTGCCTCTCAAATAGTACTGACTATCCATAATACTCATAATCTGTACACTAGTGTCCCCATAGTTCATAGTATCCTGTACTGAGTGATGCCCACATCAGTATCTGTGACTAGTACCCATATAGTAGTCTATATATCTATACTAGTGTCGCCCATATAGTGATCCAGTCATCTGTACTAGTGTCCCGTATAGTATCATAGTAATCTGTCTAGTGCCTATAGTAGTCCTAGTAATCTGTACTACTGTCTAGATGTATCATGTATCTTGTACTAGTGTCCAATAGTAATCATGTATCATGTACTAGTGTCCCATATTTCAGTCTTACCAGGTCCTATGATCATGAATACTTACAGGTCCCATATAGTTATCATAGTATGCGTACGAGTCCTAAGTATCTAGTCTTTCTAGTCCCATATATATCATAGTACTGTAAACTATGTCCGTTAGTCCTATATGTCTCCTGCGCTAGTACAAGTATGTATCGTGCGCATAGGGGTAATAGCCTTTACTAGTGCCCATCTAGTCTCATAGTATCTGTATCGTTCCACATAGTATCATAGTAGTCTTACTAGTGTCCCGTATATTTATATCATGTAGTGTCTACTAGTGTCCCTATAGTATCATAGATCTGTACTATGGTCCTATATGTTCTATATGTTCTTTCGTATATTCCCATATGTATCTGTATCTTAAGTGTCCCATATAGTATCATAGTAATCTTTACTAGTGCCCTATAGTATCATAGTATCGTACTAGTTTCCAATGTATCATAGTATCTTCTATCGTGTCCGTCATTAGTCCTAGTATCTGTCTTCTGTCTCAATAGTATCATAGTATCTTATACTAGTGTCCATATGTTCTATAGTAATCTGTATTAGATGTCCCATAGTATCATATATCTGTACTGACTGCTCCCTATAGTATCAAGTATCTGTACTCAGGTCCCATATAGATCATTAGTTGAATCTGTAACTAGTGCCGCTATATCATACGTATCCTGTTCACTGTGTCCGTATGTATCATAGTACTTCTTGTTTCGTTCAGTCCAAGTCTTGCTGTCCCTATATATTAGTATCTTATCGTGGTTCTCATAGTCTTATCTCTTATGTGTCGCCACAGTAGTATCTTGATCGTACTAGTCCCCTATAGATCCTCGTAGTACTGTGTCACGTCATGTCTCGACATGAGGTGCGTATCGTTATATACTGTACTAGTGGCCCCATATAGTATCATAGTATCGTACTAGTGTCCCATATAAGTATCTAGTTCTGTACTAGAGTCCCACTAATGTAGTACTGTACTAGTTGGCTGCCCATATATATCATAGTATCTGTACGAGTGTCCCAGTATAGTCTCATAGTATCTGTCGTAGTGTCCATATATGATCTGTCGATCTGATACATTGTCCCATTAGGTATCATAGCTATCGTACATGTGTCCTATAGTATCATATTCCTGTACTTAGTGTCCGTAGAGTATCATAGTATCTGTTACTATGTCGCATTAGTATCTCTATGAGTCCAATCGTGTACTCAAGTATCTGTATGTGCCCCATATGTAATCTGTACTGTACGGTAGTGTCCACATATAGTACATCGTACTTGTACGGTAGTGTCCTATATATCCATATGGATCCTCGTACTAGTGTCCATATATATTCATATATCTGTACGGAGTGTCCTCATATGTATCATAGTATCTGTACTTGTTAGTCTACCAATAGTATCTGTACTGAGTGTCCCATATAGTATCATAGAATATGTACTATGTTCCCATATAGTATCATAGTATCTGTCACTGTGCCCATATAGTAACATAGTATCTGTAACTAGTGTCCATATAGTATCAATAGTTAATCTAAACTAGTGTCCATGTAGATCATAGTATCTGTACGTAGGTTGCCCATATAGTACATAGATCTTACTAGTGTCATATAGTATCATAGTATCTGTACTAAGTGTCCATATGTATCATAGTATCTGTACTATGTCCCATATGTATCATAGAATCTGTACTAGTGTCCCATATAGTATCATAGTATCTCAATAAGTGTCTCATATAGTGTCAATACGTATCATGTATCATGTATCTGTCTAGTGCCACCTAGTGTATCATGTACTTTACTATGTCACATAGTATCTATATCGTACTACTAGTGTCCCAATAGTTCATAGTATCTGTACTATGTGTCCCTATAGGTACTAGTATCTGTACTAGTGTCCCAATATATATAGATCTGTAATGTCCGTATCGTCATCAATATATCCTGTTTCTCTAGTTTCCGTCATAGTATCATAGTACTGTCTTACTAGTGTCCCTCTCATATAGTATCATTACGTATCTTACTAGTGTCCCATTAGGTATCATAGTCTGTACTAAGTGTCCCATTTATAGTATCATAGTATGTACAGTGTCCCATATAGTATCATAGTATCTGTACTAGTGTATTGTACATAAAGACTGTCCATGCCCATATGTATCATAGCTATCTGTACTAGTGTCATATGTATCATAGTATCTAACTAGTATTCCACTTGTATAAATGTATCTGTACTATTGCCCCATATATAGTATCATATTATCTGTACAGTAGTCCCATATTCAGTATCAATAGTACCATGTACCTACCAGTGTCCCGACATAGTATCAATAGTACTGTACTAGTGTCTCCCATCATAGTATCATGTCATCTGTACTAGTGTCCCATAGATATCTTAGTATCTGTACTAGTGTCCCACTATGATGATAGATCGTACTAGTGTCCTATTATACTATCATATATTGTTTGTGTCCCGTATATATCATAGTATCTGTACTAGTCCATATAGTATCATAGTACCGGTACTAGTAGTTCCCATATAGTATCCAATAGTATCTGTACTATAATTGTCCATACATTAGTATCATAGTATCTGTACTAGATGTCCATATTAGTGTCTTAGTAGTATCTTGTTAATTAGTAGTCCCACATATGCATCTCATAGCCATCCTATACTAGTGTCCGTATAGCATTACATATTATCATATGTTAAGTGTCCTATCTAGTCTCAATAGTATCTGTACTAGCTGTCTCATATAGTATATTAGTATCTGTACTATGTCCCATTATAGTATCTGTATCGTAACTAGTGTCCATAAGATAACATAGTATCTGTACTAGTGTGCCCCCCAGTATAGTTCATCATAGTTCTGTTACTAAGTTCCGTATAGTATCATAGTATCTCGTTTATACTAAGTGTCCGTATAGTATCATGTATCATAGTACATACTAGGTCCTATAGAAATCATAGTATCCCCCCTGTTTTACCTAGGTCCCATATAGTCTATAGTACTCTGTACGAGTGTCCCACTCGTATATAAGACATCTGACTAGTGTTCCAGTATAGTTATCATAGTATCTGTCTAGTGTCCGTACTAGTAGTCATAGTAAATCATGTTACTAGCTGTCTCATATATGTACATCGTAATCTTACTATTGTCCCTATAGTATCATAGTATCTGTACTAGTGTCCATATATATCTCATAGATATTGTACCAGGTCCCATATAGTATCCAGTTATCTGTACTAGTGTCCGATAGTAATCATAGTATTGTCTAGTGCCTATATACATCGATTATCTGTACCAGGCTCCCATATAGTTCATAGTATCGTTAGTGTCCTATAGTATCACATAGTATCTGTACAGTGCCATTATGTATCATAGTATCTGTACATGTCTCAATATATATACATCTGTATCCGATTGGTCCCATCATAGTAATCATAGTATCCTGTACTGTGTGCTTCCCACATAGCTCTGTACTAGTGTCCCATATAGTATCATAGTATCTGTACTAGTGTCCCATATAGTATCATAGTATCTGTACTAGTGTCCCATATAGTATCATAGTATCTGTACTAGTGTCCCATATAGTATCATAGTATCTAAACTAGTGTCCATGTAGTATCATAGTATCTGTACTAGTGCCCATATAGTATCATAGTATCTCTTAACTAGTGTCCCATATAGTATCATAGTATCTGTACTAGTGTCCCATATAGTATATCACTAGTAATCTGTTACTAGTGTCCCATAAGTATCATAGTATCTGTATAGTGTCCCATATAGTCTCATAGTGATCTGTAAACGTGTCCATGTAGTACATAGTATCTGTACTAGTGCCCCCATATAGTATCCTATACTGACAGTTCCCATATAGTATCATAGTACCATGTAAGTGTCCTATGTATCATAGTAATCGTACTAGTGTCCCATCATAGTATCATAGTATCTGTACTAGTGTCTATTAGTTCTAATAGTATCTGTACTAGTGTCCACACTATTTTAATAGCATCTGTACTAGTGTCCTATAGTAATACATAGTTCTGTTCTAGTGTCCTCATAAGTATCATGTATCTGTACGGGTCTATAGTAACATAGTATCTGTACTAAGTGTCCATTGTATCATAGTATACTCCTGTTATAACTATTATCCCTACAGTCCCATGTCCTTATAATACGTTACTAGGTACGATAGTGATAATGGAGTTAGTATAACTTACGTCATCTAGTCCAACCTTTATACCCCTACCCTAAGTTTCTATCACAGTGTACATGTACACATAGTATTGGAGGTTGTATAAAGAACATACGCCATCTAGTCAACCTTTATACCCTACCCATAATGTTTTAATAACAGTTACATAGTAACATAGTATTGGAGGTTGTATAAAGAACATACGTCCATCTAGTCCACCTTTATACCCTACCCATAATGTCTGTATAACAGTTTACTAGTAACATAGTATTGGAGGTTGTATAAAGACTATGTCCATCTAGTCCAACCTTTATACCCTACCCATATGTCTGTATAACAGTACATAGTAACATAGTATTGGGGGTGTATAAGACATATTCCATCTAGTCCAAACCTTTATACCCTACCCATACTGTCTTATGCAGTTACATAGTAACATAGTATTGGAGTTGTATAAGACCATAACTGTCCATTCTAGTCCAAACTTTATACCCTACCCATAATGTCCTGATAACGTTACATAGTACCATAGTGTGGAGGTTTGTATAAAGACATATCCATCTAGTCCAAACCTTTATACCCTACCCCTAATGCCTCTATACAGTTACATAGTAACATAGTATTGGAGGTTGTAAAGACATCGTCCATCTAGTCAACCTTATACCCTACCCATAATGTTGTATAACAGTTACATGTAACATAGTATTGGAGGTTGTATAAAAGACATACGTCCATCTAGTCCAACCTTTATACCCTACCCAATATGTCTTATAACAGTTACATAGTAACATAGTATGGGAGGTGTATAAAGACATACTTCCATCTAGATCCAACCTTTTATACCCTACCCATAAGTCTGTATAACAGTTAATAGTAACATAGTATTGGAGTTGTATAAGACTACGTCCATCTAGTCCAACCTTATACCCTACCCATAATGTCTGTGTATAACATTACATAGGAACATAGTATTGGAGGTTGTATACAGACATAGCGTCCATCTAGTCCAACCTTTATACCCTAACCCATAATGTCTGTTAACGTTACATAGTACATTATGGGGTTTGTATAAAGACATACGTCCATCTAGTCCAACCTTTAGACCCTACCCATAATGTCTTATAAACAGTTACATAGTAACATAGATTTGGAGGTTGTATAAAGACTACGTCCATCTAGTCCAACCTTTATACCCTACCTAATGTCTTATAACAGTTACTAGTAACATAGTATTGGGGGTTGTATAAAGACATACGTCCATCCTAGTCCAACCTTTTACCTATCCATAATTTCTGTATAACAGTTACATAGTAACAGTATTGGGTTGTATAAAGACATACGTCCACTAGTCCAACCTTTATACCCTAACCCTACCCATAATGTTGTATACAGTTACTATAGTACATAGTATTGGAGGTTTATAAAGACATACGTCCATCTATTCCAAACTTTATACCCTACCCTAATGTCTTCTAACAGTTACAATAGTAACTAGTTATGGAGTTGTATAAAGACTACGTCCATCTAGTCCAAACCTTTACTACCTTACCTAATGTCTGTTAACAGTTATAGTAACAATAGTTGATTTATAAAGACATAGTCCATCTAGTCAACCTTTACCTACCCATATGTCTGTATAACATTTACATAGTAACATATAGTATGAGGTTGTATAAAGACATACGTCCATCTAGTCCAACCTTTATACCCTACCCATAATGTCTGTAAACAGTTCATAGTAACATAGTATTGGAGGTTGATAAAGACATACGTCCATCTAGTCCACTTATACCCTACCCATATGTCTGTTATAACAGTTACATAGTAACATAGTATTGGAGGTTGTATAAAGACATACGTCCTCTCAGTCCACACTTTATACCCTACCCATAATGTCTGTATAACAGTTACTAGTAACATCGGATGTGTTAAAACTACGTCAGCTAGTCCAACTTTATACCCGTACCCATAATGTCTTATAACATTATCATAGTAACATAGTATGAGTTGTATAAGACATACGTCCATCTAGTCCAACCTTTAATACCTACCCATCAATGTCTGTATAACAGTTACATAGTAAACATAGTATTGGAGGTTTATAAAGACATACGTCCATCTATGTCCAATTATACACCTACCCATAATGTCTAAACAGTTTACATAGTAACATAGTGAGGTTGGTATAAAGACATACGTCCATCTAGTCCACCTTTATACCCTACCCATAATGTCTGTATAACAGTACATAGTACCATAGTATTGGAGGTTGTATAAGACATACGTCCATCTAGTCCAACCTTATACCCTACCCATAATGTCTGTATAACAGTTACATAAAATAGTATTGGAGGTTTGTATCAAGACATACGTCCATCTATCCAACCTTTATACACCTATACCCATAATGTGTGTAAACAGTTACATTGCACATATAGTATGGAGGTTGTATAAAGACATACTCCATCTAGTCCAACCTTTATACCCTAACCTACCATATGTCTGTATAACAGTTACATAAGTGAACGATTGGAGTTGTATAAAACATATTCCATCTAGTCCACCTTTATACCCTACCCATAATGTCTGTATAACAGTTACAATTAACATCGTCTTGGAGGTTGTATAAAGACAACGTCCATCTAGTCCACCTTTATACCCTACCCATAAGTTCTATAACAGTTACATAGTAACATAGTATTGGAGGTTGTATAAACATACGTCCATCTAGTCCCAACCTTATACCTCTACCCTAATGTCTGTAAACAGTTACATAGTAACATAGTATTTGGAGGTTGTATAAAGACAACGTCCCATCTAGTCCAACCTATACCCACCCTAATGCTGTAAAACAGTTACATAGTAACATAGTATTGGAGGTTGTATAAAGACATACGTCCATCTAGTCCAACCTTTATACCCTACCCATAATGTCTGTATAACAGTTACATAAGTACAAAAGTATTGGAGGTTTGTATAAGACATACTTCCATCTAGTCCAACCTTATACCCTACCCATAATGCTGTATAACAGTTACAATAGTAACATAGTTATTGGAGGTTTGTGAAAGACATACTCCCTTAGTCCAACCTTTATACCCTACCCATAATGTCTTATAACAGTTACATAGTAACATAGTATTGGGGTTGTATAAAGACAATACTTCCCATCTAGTCCAACCTTTAACCTTCCCATAATGTCTGTATACCAGTTACATAGTAACATAGTATGGAGTTGTATAAAGACATACGTCCATCTAGTCCACCTTATTACCCTACCCTAATGTCTGTAAACAGTTACATAGTAACATAGTAATTGGAGGTTTATAAAGACTACGTCCATCTAGTCCAACCTTTATACCCTACCATAATTCTGTATAACAGTTACATAGTACATAGTATGGAGGTTGTAAAATAAGACATACTTCCATCTAGTCCAACCTTTATACCCTACCATAATGTCTGTATAACGTTACATAGTAACATAGTATTGGGGTTGTATAAAGACTACTTCCATCTAGTCCAACCTTATACCCTACCCATAATGTCTGTATAACGTTTACATAGTAACATAGTAATTGAGGTTGTATAAAGAATACGTCCATCTAGCAACCTTAATACCCTACCCATAATGTCTGTATAACAGTTACATAGTAACTAGGATTGGTTGTATAAGACACTTCCTCTAGTCCACCTTTATACCCTACCCATAATGTCTTATAACAGTTACATAGTAACATAGTATTGGAGGTTGTATAAAGACATACGTCCATCTAGTCACCCTTATACCCTACCCTAATGTCTGTATACAGTTACATAGTAACATAGTATTGGAGGTTGTAAAAGACATAGTCCATCTAGTCCACCTTTTATACCCTACCCATAATGTCTGTATAACAGTTATTGTACACATAGTATTGGAGGTTGTATAAAGACATCTCCATCTAGTCCAACCTTTATACCTACCCATAATGTCTGTATAACAGTTCATATAACCATAGTGAGGTTGTATAAGCAACATTCCATCTAGTCCACCTTATACCCTACCCATAATGTCTGTATAACAGTTAATAGTAACATAGTATTGGAGGTTGTATAAAGACATACGTCATCTAGTCCACCTTTATACCCCCCCATAATGTCTATATAAACAGTTACATAGTAACATAGTATTGAGGTTGTATAAGACATACCGTCCATCTAGTCCAACCTTTAACCTACCCATAATGTCTGTATACCAGTTAATAGTACACTAGTCATTGAGGTTGTATAAAAGACATACGTCCATCTAGTCCAACCTTTATACCCTACCCATAATTCTGTATAACAGTTACATAGTAACATAGTATTGGAGTTGTATAAAGACATACGTCCATCTAGTCCAACCTTTATACCCTCCCTAATTCTGTATATAACAGTTACATAGTAACATAGTATTGGAGTTGTATAAAGACATACGTCCATCTAGTCCAACTTTATACCCTACCCATAATGTCTGTATAACAGTTACATAGTAACATATGGAGGGTTGTATAAAGACTTACGTCCATCTAGTCCACCTTTATACCCTACCCATAATGTCTGTATAACATTTACTAGTAACATAGTATTGGAGGTTGTATAAAGACATACGTCCATCTAGTCCAACCTTATACCCTACCCATAATGTCTGTTATACAGTTTACATAGTACATAGTAATTGGAGGTTTGTATAAATACACACTTCCATCTAGTCCAATTTATACCCACACCAACTATGTCTGTATAACAGTTACATGTACATAGAGAGGTTGTATAAGACATACGTCCACTAGTCCAACCTTTATACCCTACCCATAATGTCTGTATAAACAGTTACATAGTAACATAGTATGGAGTTGTATAAAGACTGTACGTATCTAGTCCAACTTGTAAAAAATAACTTGTGTAAGTGGTTTGTCGGGTTTGTTCACTTATTGTAAACAGTTGGACTTTAGTGTGTATTAACACGTCACTACGTCCATTTATACGTTCTACCTTTCTGTAATTCCGTGACGCGTTAACGTTTTGGTTCGTACTATAACATTTATAGTTACTACGTATCACGGACGGTTTTAACGTCCTCCATTGTCCTAGTAATACTTTTAATAGTAAACGTTATTAGTGTATGGTTTTCGTCGTTTTTCTCCTAAACGTTACGACGTAACGACGTTTATCGTATACGTAGTTATTTAGTGTATAAACGACTATCTATACGTCTTTATACTCTGTTGTCGTTACGTTTACGGTAATACGTATATGTATCTACGTCCATCTAGTCCAACCTTTAACTTACCAAATGTCTGTATACAGTTATATATAACATGTATTGAGATTGTATAAAGAATACATCCATCTAGTCCAACCTTTATACCACACCCATAAGTCGTCATAACATTTACATAGTAACTAGTATTGGAGGTTGTATAAAGACTATGACGTCCTCTAGTCCAACCTTTATACCCTACCCATAATGTCTGTAACAGTTTACATAGTAACATAGTAATGGAGGTTGTATAAAGACATACGTCCACTAGTCCAACCTTTATACCCTACCATAATGTCTGTATAACGGTTACATAGTAACATAGTATTGGAGGTTGTATAAGACATACGTCCTCTAGTCCAACATTTAATACCCCACCCATAATGTCTGTATAACAGTCACATAGTAACAGTAGTAGGTTGTATAAGACTTACGTCCATCTGTCCAACTTTATACCCTACCATATGTCTTCTATACAGTTACTAGTAACATAGTATTGGAGGTGGTATAAAGACATATGTCCATCTAGTCCAAAAACCTTTATACCCTACCCCATAATGTCTGTATAACATTACATAGTAACATAGTATTGGAGGTTGTTAAAGACATAACGTCCATCTAGTCCAATTTATTACCCTCCATATGTCTGTATAACTTTACATAGTAACATAGGATGGTTTTTATAAAGACATACGTCCATCTAGTCCAACCTTTATACCCTACCCATAATGGTCTAGAACAGTTACAAGTACTAGTATGTGGAGGTTGTATAAGACATACGTCATCTAGTCCAACCTTTATACCCTACCCATAATGCTGTATAACAGTCACATAGTAACGATAGTATTGGAGGTTGTATAAAGACATACGTCCATCTAGTCCAACCTTTATACCCTACCCATAATGTTGTATAACAGTTACATTGAACTAGTATTGGAGGTTGTAACAAGACATTACGTCTCTGTCAAATTATAAACCTCAACCCATAATTCTGTATAACAGTTACATATAACATAGGAGGTTGTATAAGAGCATACGTCCATCTAGTCCAACCTTTATACCCTACCCATAATGTCTGTATAACAGTTACTAGTACATAGTTTGGAGTTGTATAAAGACAAATACGTCCATCTAGTCCAACCTTTATACCCTACCCATAATGTCGTTATAACAGTTACATAGTAACATAGTATTGGAGTGTTGTATAAAGAACATACGTCCCTCTTTCCAACCTTTATACCTACCTACCCATAATTGCCTGTATAACAGTTATATAGTAACATAGTATTTGAGATTGTATAAAGACATACTCCATCTAATCCACCTTTATACCCTACCCATAATGTCTGTATAACAGTTACTAGTACATAGTATTGGAGGTGTATAAAGACATACGTCCATCTAGTCCAACCTTTATACCCAACCCATAATGTCTGTATACAGTTACATACTAACATAGTATTGGAGGTTTGTATAAAGACTAACATCCATTCAGTCAACCTTTAATACCCTACCCATAATGTCTGTAAACAGTTACATAGTAACATAGTATGGAGGTTGTATAAAGACTACGGTCCATCTAGTCAACCTTTATACCCTACCCATAATGTCCTGTATAACAGTTAAATAGTACATAGTATTGGAGGTGTATAAAGAATAACGTCCATCTAGGTCCAACCTTTATACCCCTACCCATATGTCTGTATAACAGTTACATAGTACATAGATTGGAGGTTGTATAAAGACATAAACGTCCATCTAGTCCCTTTCATACCCTATACCATAATGTTTCTGTATAACAGTTACATAGTAACTAGGATGGATGTTAGTATAAAGACATACGTCCATCTATCCAAACTTTATACCCTACCAGTAATGTTCTTATAACAGTTACCATCGTAACATAGAGTTAGGAGGATTGTAATAAAGACACTACGTCATCATAGTCTCCAACCTTTATACCTAACCCATAATGTCCTTAAACAACGTTACATAGTAACATAGTATGGAGTTGTATAAAGAATACGTCCATCAGTCCAACCTTATACCCTACCCTAATGTCTGTATAACGTCTACATAAATCAACTAAGTATTGTAGATTATACAGGACATACGTCCTCTACTGTCCAACCTTTATACCCTAACCATAGTCTGTATAACAGTACAATAGTCAAATAGTATTGGAGGGTTGTATAAAGATATACGTCTACTCTAGTCCAAACACTTTTATCCTACCCCATTAATGTCTGATAAACGTTACATGAAACTAGTATTGGGAGTGTATAAAGACATACGTCCATCTAGCCACCTTATACACAAAGCGCCTAAACTGTTTATACAGTTAATAGTAACATAGTATGGAGGTTTAAAGACATACTTCCATCTAGTCAACTTATACCCTACCCATAATGTCTATATAAACAGTTACATATAAACATAGTATGTGGTGTTGTATAAAAGACATACGTCTCTTCTAGTCCAACCTTATATACCCTACCCATAATGTCGGTATCACAGTTACATGTAACATAGTATATGGAGTGTATAAAGACCAAAGCTATCCTCAGTCCAACCTTTATACACTACCCATAAATGTCTGTAATAACAGTTTACAGTGACAAGTATGGAGTTGTATAAGACATACGTCATCTGATTCCAACCTTTATACCCTACCCATAATGGTCGTATAACAGTTACATAAGTAACATAGATTGGGCGTTGATAAAGACATAGTCCCATCTATCCCACCTTTATACCCTACCATATTTGTCTGTATAACGTTCATAGTACATAGTATGGAGGTTGTATAAAGACACTACTCCTCCTAGTCCACTTATACCTACCCAATGTAATGTCTGATAACAGTTACATATACCAGAGTATTGGAAGTTGTCTAAGGACATCCGTCCATCTAGTCCCAACCTTGTATACCCTACCCATAAATGTCTGATAAAACGTTACATAGTAACATAGTATTGAGGTTGTATAAAGAATACTCCGTCTAGTCGACCTTTATACCCTACCCAAGGTTTTTCTTATAACAGTTACATTTAACATAGTATTGGAGGTTGTATAAAGACATACGTCCATCTAGTCCAACCTTATACCCACCTCTTGTTAACAATTATTTGACCATGACGAAGTTTACCAGATTGTAGAGATCCTGTTTTTCCCTGATTGAAATATCTGTGATACCCAATAATTTTGGTTTTGGGGGGGGGTCTTTCTAGAGAGGAATAGAATCTCTCACTGAATTCTTTGTGAAGAGGAAATTCCACCCAATATTTGTGGTGTTTGCTGGACAAATATAATAAAATGTTTCATGTCTTGACCTGCAAATCACATTCCTTTTTTGGAACCACAAACCTATTTTCACCATAAAAAATCCATAAACATTGTTGGAATCTTAATAATTAAAAATTTTAAATTCAGTCCAGTCAACAATTGGCGTCTCGCTGATCGTCTCTTCATGCTTCTGTCCGCTTTCCTTGCCTGTGTCTGTAAAACTGGATTTAATTGGACATTTCGGAAATTGTTTAGGGCTCAATAACAAAATTTAATAATAACGGAAAGCAAAATTAGCCATGAGCTGCTTAGTCCCTGCCCTCCAATCACAGGCCTGAATTCTCATCCCGGTGCCATTCGCTGTGTAGTAATCTACATGGGTGTGCAGGGTGTTGACAGATACACAAGAAACGAATGTTTTATTGCACTAGAGACTATTGGGTCTCATAGGGTTTTATAAAGATTTAGTGGTTCCTTTTGTTTAAGGATGAGCGGTGAAACATCTCCTACTATAAACCCGAGACCTTCAGCTATATGTAGATAATGGGGGAGAAAGGTCTTTGTGTCACATAGTGTGGGGTAAGTGTCTCCTGATAACCCAGATTGGTCCATGGGGGTTTGGACTTGAGGTCAGTCTATTAGTTTCATGAACGTCCCATTTTAATGTAACGTTAGTAATAACAGTGACATTCCCACATGCGTGTACCAGACCAGGGAGACGGAAAATAAGGTTGGCATAAAGTTGCAGTCATCCAATTGAATTTGTAGAGACTGTTACATTGTAACACCAAAGGATTCATCATCAATTAGTAGAATAAATCTATTTCCCAATGGACAGATTCTCTACAGCCACCCCTATAGGTTATCCAAAGCCATTCCTTATCCCACATAAAACCCCTATTTCTCCATATAATGAGGACTTCCTTCTATTTCTATAGCTCTATTATATCTGTATAACAGTTACAGATATAATAAAAATGTCTGTATAACAGTTACTATGTATATAGTAACAGTAACAGTTTATATAACCTCCCAATACTATGTTACTATGTAACTGTATAAGACATATGTTAGAGTATAAGGTGGACTAGATGGACGTATGTTTCTTTAGCAACCCCAATACTATAACCTGATGTAACGGTTATCCAGACATTATGGTAGGGTATAAAGGTTGGACTAGATGGAGGTATGTCTTTATACAACCTCCAATACTATGTTACTATTAACTGTTTGTTGATACAGACATTATTGTAAGGTAAAAGGTTGGACTAGATGGACGTTAATGTCTTTATACAACTCCAATACTATACTACTATTAACTTTTAACAGACATGAATGGGTAGGGTATAAAGGTTGGACCTAGATGGACGTTGTCTTTTATAAACCTCCAATACGTATGTTACTATGTCACTGTTATACAGAATATATGGGTAGGGTATAACGGTGGACAGATGGATTGTATGTCTTTATACAACCCCAATACTATGTTATTGTACACTGTTATAACAGCATTATGGTTATGGTAATAAGTTGGAATCGTGGGACGTAATGTCTTAAATCACAACGCCAATACTATGTTCTATGTAACTGTTATACAGACATTATGGTCGGTATAAAGTGACTAGACGGACCCGGTTTTTTTAGACAATGGTCTTTATCAACCCCATACTATGTTTACTTATGTACTGTTCTACAGACATTATGGTATGGGGGTTATAAAGGTGGACTATATGGCCGTATGTCCTTTAATACAACCTCAATACTATGTTACTATGAACTGTTATACAGACATTATGGTAGGGTATAAGGTTTGGACTAGATGACTTATGGTCTTTATACCACATCCATACTATGTTACTATCTAACTGTTTTACGACATTATGGTAGGGTATCAAGGTTGGACTAGTTGGACATTTTCTTTATACAACCTCCAATACTATGGTACTTGTAACTGGTTATACGACATTAAGGGTATGATATAAAGGTTCCCCCTTCCTTCTTCCATTCGGTTGATTACATCACCTGCCTCTGCTACCCCCTCTGCCCCGGGAGAGCATGCTCAGTTGAGACTAAGGGCACGGCCACACTGCAACGCAAACACCATGGAATCGCATGCGATTTCGTTGTGTTTGCGCATGCATTTTTTTTATCAAGTATTGAAAAACGCATGCGATTGCAATTAAAATGCGGAACGCAAATCGTGCGTTTTGGTGCGTTGCCGCGTTTTCAATGATTGAAAAAACGCAAGTACAAACGCAAAAAAAGCGCAGCAGTGTGGCCTTGCCCTTAATGCTGGGGAAATCAGTAAGTACCTGGAGGGAAGTAGCAGTTGAGAAGGGAGCCTATTAATGCAGACAGGCTGGTCACATGACTTCGGCTGGTCACAGGTTGAAAACAAGAAGTGTTCAAGCAGGAAGTACATTGCTGAACCTTTCCAGCAATAACTTCTCACGAGATTTATCTAGAGATGAGAAGGATTTTTATATAATCCTTACTATTTTGGAAGAATTCAAAACCACTTATATCCTTTAAGTGTAATGAATCACTGGATAATGAAAATGACTAGAAACAATGAGTGGATTGTTAACTTAATGAGTGGAAATACAAGGCTACAGAGTGGAAGATTGAGAAACACGTGGGAATGTGAATGGCCCTAAACAAATGCACTGAATCTTGCCCCGTGCAAACACTGGAAAAGCCAAGGTTTACCAAGGCTGCCAATCTGCAGTATCCAATCACCGATTGGCTTTTTACGAATACACTGTAGCAATAATGTTTAATGTTGACATTTCTTATTATTCAGTGAAATAGGAGAAGCGTCAGGAGTTTTTTCTATTTGTTAATGAATCAGAGACTGAAACCCTCAATATGACCTCTAAACCTCCTCCCTAATCCCTACAATGATGATGATCCTACCACACTAGGAAAACTTTAAACTGCACTGAATGGAAGTAAGGAGACAGTGAATTGTGCATTGAGATGGATCATCCATAGAATTAGAATAGTTTTAGAATAACCAGCTAAAACAAACATTCTAGCATGTGTGAGCCAACATTGTGTATAATTCCCTCATCTAATCCCAGCATGCATTCTAGGTAGTGTTTAATCCCAGTGTGTAGACTGCAACCAGTCCTGTCTCTGCGAACAGATGTCATGTGGACAGTTGGTGATGAATGTCTGAACCCTACTCTGCACTTTCATCAAAAAAATAATAATCCTGCTGATTTAGGGACCGGTCACTTCCCCGTTTACTCCCCAGAACCAGCTGCCTTCCTGGTACAATTTTATGTTCAATTCCTACAGCCACTGACTGTACAGAATGTCCCACCACTTTACAATTCTCTTACACAGATATACAGCCAGACACACATGTATATATAGATAGTTACATCTAGATAGACAGACCCACAGACATATAGACAGACAGACCCACAGACATATAGACAGACAGACCCACAGACATATAGACAGACGACCCACAGACGACCCAGACAGACCCACACGACAACAGACCCACAGACATATAGACAGCAGACCCACAGACATATAGACAGACAACCCACAACATATAGACAGACAGACCCACAGACATATAGACAGACAGACTATATAACAGACAACCTTAGACAGACACACAGACACAGACAGACAGACACACACAGACACGACCAGACAGACAGACAGACCCACAGACATATAGACAGACACACAGACATATAGACAGACACACACATATAGACAGACAGACACAGATATATAGACAGACACAGACAGACCAAAGATAGACAGACACACACAAAGATAGACAGACATAGAGATAGACACACAGAGACACAATATAGACAGACAGACAGTTGATTGGCTAATAGACTAAGCTGACAGACAACAAGAAACAAGGTAGAGGGGAATACAGTATTCCCTTGGGAATACAGAACAAGGTAGAGAGTCGCACTCCATGGTGACCACCCCACATCACAAACGTTTCAGGGGTTCAAGCTGCCCCCTTCTTCAGTGATCCCCTTGAACCCCTGAAACGTTGTGAGTGTGTGTGTGGTCACTATGGAGTGCGACTCTCTACCTTGTTCTGTATTCCCAAGGGAGGAATCCTGAGGTTGGGTCACTTACCTGTTTGCTAGTGTGTAAGTTGACAGACACACAGATAGAGAGATACAGACAGACAGATAGATATATAGACAGACACACAGACAGATAGATAGACAGACAGACAGATAGACACACAGACAGATAGATAGATACAGACAGACACACAGACAGATAGACACACAGACAGATAGACACACAGACAGACACACAGACAGACAGACACACAGACAGATAGACAGACAGACAGACAGACAGACAGACAGACACACAGACAGATAGACACACAGACAGACAGACACACAGACAGACACACAGGCAGACAAACAGGCAGACACACAGACAGACACACAGACAGACACACAGACAGACACACAGACAGACACACAGACAGACACACAGACAGACAGATAGACAGACAGACAGATAGACACACAGACAGACACATAGACAGAGACACACAGACAGATAGATAGACAGACAGACAGATAGACAGAGAGATAGGCGCACAGATAGATAGATAGATAGACAGACACATAGAGAGACACATAGATTGACAGACAGACACAGACAGACAGACAGACAGACACATAGACAGAGAGAGAGATAGATGCACAGACAGAGAATTAAAGAGACAGACACACAGATAGAGAATTAAAGAGATAGGTGCACAGATAGATAGATAGATAGATAGACACATAGATAGACACATAGATTGACAGACAGACACAGACAGACAGACACAGACAGACAGACAGACACATAGACAGACAGATAGAGAGAGAGATAGATGCACAGACAGAGAATTAAAGAGACAGA